>OY740809.1:12946563-13006563 GCA_963514005.1 Raja brachyura | reverse complement strand
TGACCAGAACTGCTCACAATAGCCAGCTGTGGACTCACCAAGATTTTATAAAGGTGTACCATGACTTTCATGCTCCAGTTCTCCATGCCTCGACTAATGAAGGCCAACACACATATGCCGTCTTCACCACCTTACCCACCTTGACTACCAGCTGAAAGGATCCATCGACTTTACAGCCAGGTCTCTCTGTTCCTCGGTACACGCAATGGCCCCACCATTCACTGTGTATCCTATCCTTATTAGTCCTCCTGAGATGCATCAGTGTGCAGTTATGAGGTTTAAATATCATCTGCCAACACTCTGCCCAACTTATCTATTGTCATTCCATAACTCAAGACTATCCTCTTCACTGTCAACATAGAACATAAACAGCCTTTAGCACAAGCAGGCCCTTTTTTCCCCCCTCAACATGGAGGTTTTATTCAATTCGTAAAGTACCGAAAAGATCAAAACTGCCATTGGCAGTTTGCACACATCAAACAGTCATCGAATTACGATGTTGTCATCCTGATCCACAATAGACTCTACCCTCCGCGGCAACCAGCATTGACGGAAGGCCTCCAGAGTTCTCGTGGACTCTGCGTGTTCCACCTCCAGGGACATCTGGGCACCGGCGTAGGCCTGGAAGAGGGGCAGGGAGCCGAATCGGGCAGAACCATGGACTGCCCGCTGCCTGAACCCGTGAATGGCCATCTTGGCCAAGCTCAGGAGCAAACTGACAGGCATATCCCACCCAACCGACCGTTTCTTTTGCCGTGACCAAACATCTGGAGCCTGCGGCTGAAGTGTGACCGGAACTTGCAGAGCAGCCGCTTCAGATACACATACAGGGGCTGCAACCTCGCACGCTCTTCCACGCCGCAGAAATGACAAGCGGCTGGCGAGTCTGTGAACCGGTCCTTCTTTGGGATGTGGGCGGAAACCGGAGCACCCGGAAGGAAACCCACACGGTCACAGGGAGAATGTGCTAACTCCACATAGTCAGTATCGAACCCAGGTCTCTGGCGTTGTGAGGCAGTGGCCCTACCCGCTGTGCTGCCCTGTAGCCTCTGGGGGGCACAGGAAAGGCCCCCGTGTTATGTCAGAGTGTGTGAGCTTGGAGTATTTCAGCAGGAGTGGCCAGTGGGTGCAGGATGTGTGTGGACTCACCAGCTGCCTGGCCACTATCCGGAACCTTCCGCTGCCTTCGATCAACAGGCACCGTGTGGCTGATACTTGATCGCCAGACTCATGGTCACCTTGTGTTTCCCCACAGGGTGAAACAGGAATGCCGGGCACACCCGGGTCCAATGGGCCAAAAGGCAGCAAGGTAAGTGACTGCCCTACTTGCAGGGCCATCATCCAACATGGGCCAGCCCAGCGAGGCATGGTTACGGGGAACCCTTGGGGTGGGGACACAGTCACTGGGGGACCCACACGGCTGGGACACGGCACCAGGGGGATTTAGGGTGTGGACGCATTCACTGGGGGGGGGGGGCACTGTCAATGGGGGACCTACAGGGCTGAGACAATCATGGGACGACACCCAGGGCTGGTACATGGTCACTGTGCGACCCTTAGGGTGGGGAGACAGGCACAGGAGGACCCCCCTCACATCCCCTATGTCCCCCGTCCGCAACACCACCCATCGTGGGTTTACCGGCAGCTCGCCCTCTGATGAAGGGAAGGGTTCACTGTCCAAGGCTGACGTTTTGAACTTGCTGGAACGGTGTATTTGTGTTTCAGGGCCAAGCGGGAGAGCACGGGATCCCAGGGCACCCTGGAGAGCCGGGTGTGGGAATACCGGGATCACGGGTGAGTGTGGACAATGAAGATAGACGCAAAATGCTGCAGTAACTCAGCCGGGACAGGCAGCATCTGTAGATAGAAGGAATCGGTGACGTTTCGGGTCAAGATCCTTCAGACCCCTCATTGTCTGCTCCGTTTTGAGCACAACTGTCCCACAGCAGTGTGGCCACTGGTGCTGCACCCTATAGCCTGCACCAACAGTGGGAGAAGTGGACACCCAGTACCTATGCCCAGGAGCAAGCTCCCATACCCAGCACCCAGTAGCCAGCACAGATTGGTTCAGATCCACGAGCTGCACCCTGGCACTGGGTCAAGTCTGTTTGGGTTTGATCGATTGAATGAGAGATACAGCACGGAAACAGGCCCTTCGGCCCAACGAGTCCATGCCGACCATCGACCACCCGTGCACACTAGTCCCTTGTTATCCCACTTTCTCATCCACCCTCTGCACACTAGGGGCAATTTACAGAGGACAATTAACCTACAAACCCGCACATCTTTGGGAGGTGGGAGGAAACCGGTGCAACGGGAGGAAACCCGTGCGGTCACAGGGAATAAATACATGCAAACTCCACGCAGAGAGCACCTGTGGTTAACCTGGGTCTCTGGTGCTGTGAGGCAGTGGCACTACCCGCTGTAGGGTGGTGGCTGCAACTGTGATGTTGAGGACAGGGGATCCGTGAGACGGCGACACAGGGAGCTCGGTCACAAAGGCACCCACATTCCTCGCTCCACCACCTCACCGCAGCTCTGCACGCAAACACTTCATTCCATCGACAGGCCGGAGGGATTGGTCACCGCCTGTAACAAATCCATGCCGGCACTAACTGCTGCCTTTATTCACCAGGGAAAGGATGGAGAGCCTGGGGTTCCAGGATTACCAGGGAAACGAGGCTTCCCGGTAAGTATTGGTGATACTCTAACCTCTCGCGCAGCCTTCTGCTGGGTTCATGATGTGTGAGGTGTGGAGGGGTCTGCTGTGTTTAGTTTAATTCAGAGATACAGCACAGCAACAGGCCCTCCGACCCACCGAGACCATGCTGATATTATGTTATCCCACGTCTTCATCCACATCCTATAAACTAGGCCAATTTACAGAAACCCGATTAACCTGCAAACCCGGTGAGGAATGGAGGCGGCTCTTTCCGAGAATTCAGCTCAGCATCCACGGTGCCAATACGCTGGAGGGTGTGTGACCCGTGTGGCTCCATGGTTAGTGCTCACTGGGTGGAACGGCACCTCCAGGAGAAGCCCCAGCAGCTGCCAACTCTGCCCTGGGTGACTGAAGTCCCGGCACGGACAGGAATGTCCACCGGTACCGTCACATCCCACCGGTGTCTCCACTCCTGATGTCCCGCCCACTCTCTCAGTCCTTCAACACTCCACACAGACGCCTCCTGAACTGCCCAACCCTCTCCCTTCTGTCTTGGCAACAACCCACCAAAAACAAGGAAGTTACTTGGATAGGACACAAAGACTCCAACACTCATTTCACACTCCCTCCCTCGACATGAACAGCCATACTGGCACAAAGTAGATGTATGTGCACCAGTCGCCATGTTGGCATGTTCAGCCCCTATACACCTGTAGCACCATCACATTCCTAGACCAATGAATATAAAATCCACACAGCACAAATGATGAGATTATATTTTGTAATGGAGCCAGGTTTAGTTTAGAGACACACCATGGAAACAGGCTCTTTGGTCCACTGAGTCCATGCCATCTGTCAGATCAGCTATTCACACTCATTTTATATAATGCCACTTTCACATCCGCTCCCGACACACTAGGGGCAATTTACAGGAGCTAATTCACCTACAAACTCGCACGTCTTTGTGATGTGGTAGGAAGCTGGAGTACCCGTGGAAACCCACGCGCTCACAAGGAGAACATGCAAACTCAACACGGACATCACTGGAGTTCACGATCAAACCTGGGTCTCTGGTGCTGTGAGGCAGCAGCTCCAAGGGGGTTGTATCGAGTTTTCCAGAACTGAGCGTTCCCTGACCGACAGTTCCCTAGTGCCGCGCCATTCCCGCAGCTGCAGGATCCCAGAGCGCTGCACCACTCTGGTCTGTGTCCTTGCCTTGCTATCCCAACATTCCCAGAGGGAATGTAAATCTTGGGCAGCAAGAACCTGGCGAAGTGTCCGGCCACAAACCAAACACCATCACAGTCAACAGAACCAGGAGGGACTCGGCCCATCAGCCCATCCAACCTGGACTAGCTCGCTGCAATTCCCCAGCCCGTCGCTCCTCCCTCTCCCGCCGAATGCTAATTCTTTCTTTTCAGTTCCTTTTCGAGCGCTGCGTGAATTTCCCTCACCGCTGCCTGCCAGTCACACCCCTTACTGCCCCGCCCTCTGCCTCTGGGCCACGGTAGTGTTATCAGAAACAGCTCTTACATTTTATCTCTCAGAAAGGAATGTATTTCGGGAACCTGGTGTCAGACATGTGAGGTATGCAACATGCCCAGCGGAGTGATGTCAGCATCGGTATTCTCAGCAGCCAAATCTGAAACTACGTCTTTCACAGTCCCCTTTGTCCTGGTTCCACTCTGCACACCTTTTATGTATGTAATCATGAGAGGAATAGATCGGGTAGATAGGACTCATGTAGCAGGGACTTGGACAGTGTGGGCAAGTTGGGCCGAAGAGACTGTTTCCACTCTGTATCACTCTGACCTTCATCATCCCTCCCTGAACAGCTTAGAGTTTAGTTCAGAGATACAGCACTGAAACCGGTCCTTCAGTCCACCGAGTCCACACTGACCATTAATCACCCGTTCACACTAGTTCTATGTTATCCCACTTTCACATCTACTCCCTGGACAAACTGGTTAAACGAGCTAGCTCAGTGCTGGAGGGGAGAGTGGGCTCTGGGATGGGAGTCCTTGAGAGGCGTATGAGGCACAAGGTGCAGGTCATCCTGAAAAACCCCGGGCATCCCCTCCATGTAATTCTGGAGAGTCAAAAGAGCACTCGGAACATCAACCGGCTCCTCTCCCTGCCCTGTAGAACGGAGCGGTTCAGGAGATCCTTCACCCCTGCAGCCATTAGATTTTATAATTCGGACCGCTAGGCTGTAGGGGGATGCATTTTTGCAATTTTTAATTTGTAATTTTTAATTATTGGTCTTTTTAAGTATTTAATGCTGTCAGGTAGTGTCCACATTGTATTTTATGTATTTTCTGTCTGCGTTCGTTTTGAATGTGTGGGTTTGTTGGTTGGGGGCTTCTGGACATCTGAATTTCCCTGAGTGGATCAATAAAGTATTTATTAATATTGCAGACTAGGAACAATTTACATAGGCCATTTAACCTGCACACCTGCACGCATTTGGGAAAGCCATTATTTAAATAGAAAGTGCTAATTCTCAATGACTAAAGAAAGTTAGTACGGAGCCCGTAACCAGAGGGAGTAAATCAGAGAGCAAGTGAATGTTGAAACTCTCCATACTACATTGAAGAACATAGAACAGTACAGCGAAGATAGACACAAAAAGCGGGACAGGCACCACCTCTGGAGAGAAGGAATGGGTGACGTTTTGGGTCGAGCTTTCTTCTGCACCGGAACAGGACCTTCGGCCTACAATGACTGTGCCGACATGATGCCAAGACCGACTCTTATCTGCCTGCACATGATCCATATCCCTCCATATCCACATGGCTGTCCAAAAATAGCTATTGTATCTGCCTCCACCACCACCCCTGGCAGCCCGTCCCAACCACCCTCAGTGTAAAAAAACAAATTATCCCACACATCTCCTTGAAACTTTGCCCCTCTCATCTTAATGCCCTCTAGTATTTAAGAATTCAATCCCAGGGAAAAGGTTCTGACTGTCTAACATATCTATGCCGCTCTGTCAGTGGGCCCAGGCATGTGCAAAACGTGTTGAGTATCCCATCACCAGAATAAAGGTCCAAGTCATGAATGTTTCCACTGACCGCATTCTTCCTTTATGTCTCAGGGTGCGACTGGACTTGCAGGTGAAAAGGTAAGTGGTTTCTAAGTTTCTGTGTGGACGGTTAATTCCCAGCGTGAGACTTAGCCCGGGCTTTGTTCACGAGAGAGGCAGCGGCTGGTGGAGAGGCAGCGGTGTCCAAACAGGTGGAACAGTGATCCCATCACTGCTGGGACTGACCGTGACTGACCCAGCCCCTTCCCGGACTGGCCTGCTAACCACAGACAGGCCCCTCCCTGTCCAGATTGACCGGAATTGCCCCGTCCCCTCCCCTCACCACTGGGGCATGGGGCAGTGAGGGTGGGGGGCAGAGTGACAGCGGGTCCCGGGGCAGGGAGCAAACCCTCCCGATACCAGGGCACCCCAGGGTGAAGGAGACATGGGTGGAGGTTGGTGCCCGGGCACAGTGCAACAGGTGAGAGTCGGGGATTGTGGGGGAATGAGGGGGGAGGTTCAGCACCGGTGGGGGTGGGGCTGGAGGTTGATGATGGTCAGGGGCTGTGGAGGGACTTGGATTGGGGGGAGGAGGGGGGGATTCAGGGAGGGTGAGGCTACGGACACAGTGATGCATGGTGTCTGGTCCTGCACTGTGCATAGATGTGTCCCGGGACCAAGAAGCCCCATCCCATCAGCCCAGCCCCCCCCCCCCCGCCTTGTCCAGGGTAGGGGGCATCAGACATGTCCCAGGACCCAACCCTCATTCCTTCACCTCCGGCTCCCCTCTCTCTGGGTGGTGGGGATCAGACAAAGGATGATGTGATCTGAATACCCAGGGGGTGGGGATTTGCAGAGGGGGGTGGAGGTCTGGGTGGGGGGGGGGGGGGTGTGACACACGGGGATTGGGAACTGCTGGGGTGTTGGTGAACCCCGCAATGTGTGGGCACCCCTCTCTGTAATGTCCACTCCTGCTGCTGAGCTGGGCTCGGACGGTCCCTGACTCTGCTCCTCTTCCCCCACAGGGCGCGGCGGCCGAACCCTGTGTGTGTGTGTACGGACTCCCGCCCCAACCAGGAGAGAGGCGGCCGCCGGGTGCTTCGGTACGTACCGCGCGGCACACGCGGTGATCTCTGGCCCAGGGGGCGGAAGCTCTCCACCATCCATGTACGCGGTCTGACAGGAACACGGTGTGTCAGGAACATCAGGAGTGTTTCATTACCATATGTCCAGAAAGGGAACAGGGAAAGTCCTACTGGCAGCGGCACAAGGGAGTAAATATAGAGTGTAGTGGACACCATAATATACAACAAAAAGTAGTTCCATTAATTAAAAAAACTAATCAAAGCCCCAAGTCCCTAGTGCAACCCGGTCAGTTTATAGTTCAGAGTTTAGTTACATTCTGTAATCATTCAATGAGGCTGTAGCATTCAATAACCTGATGCTTGTTTGGAGGAAGCTATTCCTGAGGTCACAGTTTTCAGACTCCTGTATCTTCTCCATGGCAAGAGTCCAATGACAGTGTGGCCAGGGTCATGTGGGTCTTTGAAGATGCTGGCTGTCTTTTTGAGGCAGAACCTGCTTTAGGTCCCTTCAATGGTGGGGAAGTCAGTACCTGTGATGGAAGGAGCAATGTTCTCCACTTTTTGTAATCTCCTTTGTTCCTGGGCGTTCGAGTTGATGAGTCAGGCTGTGAAGCAACCACTCAATGTGCTCTCGACCATACACCTATAGAAGTTCAAGAGAATATTGATTGACATACTGAATCTCCTCAATCTTCTCAGGAAGTAGAGATGTTGATGGGCTTTTTTTATGATTGCATCAATGTGCTGGGTCCAGGACAGATTTGCACATCCAGGAAATTGTTTGTTGTAGCAATGTTACAAAATTTTGAGATTTCAAAAATAAAGTCTGCATTTTATCCCATCAGCATAAAAAGAAGTTTAATTTGACACCTAATTCGCTTTCATATCTTCAATGTTAATCATGTTATGGCCATTTTCATACTCGGAAATTAGCATCTTGTTCCCTATTGCTTTTCCATTGACTTGACACAAAAGCTGTGATCGAGGACAGTCAAAAGCCCATAACTTTCTTAAAAATTAAGAGAACTGAAAGAAATGTTCAGTTATTTTAGATTGAAGTATTCTGAAACAAATATGAAACAATCTTACTTGGATGACCTGAAATTAAAGCATATAATTAGTTACCCAATTGTAGCTAATTACAAATTTCAATTAGTAGATCTAAACATCTATCATCTTAAGAAAAGATGAACATTTCTAAATAACATTCACACAAGAATTCATAATATAACATGATTTTTAAATCTCATTGTCATTAATTTATAGGTCAAATGGAAGGAATTTAATGTTTAATTCCCATAAATTAATGGCCATTTAAATCATCTTGCGAGTGAGATTTTCTGGAATGCGATCGATTGGAACATTGTTATTGTGGTGAATTTAAACCCCATATCGGCAGGAAAAATACTGCCAGTTCATATTGGGAATAAATCACCTTCCGCAACGTGAAATTTTGATTAAAGGTATCCTAAGAAGCACTTTTTAATGAAAAAATAAACTGTGTACCTTGCCTTGTCCCCTACACAAGGTCCGTCCCGTTGTCGGCGTTCACGGCTTTAGCAGATGATTTTAAATTTACTACAGCAATTAAATTAGCAAGCGCAGTTTAAAAATCACCTCAGTGAATGGCAGTCGAAGCGATTTTTCTTCATCAACTAAATAGCCTGTTCAAGATCGATTTGAATTGGTTTCTGAAAAACCGCATTTTAAACCCGCCCCCCTCTCAAAGGCGCCAAAGTCGCGCACAAGGGCAGTGACAGAACTGCAGCGCCCCTAAAGGTAAGTATTGTAACATACCTAGTTGTTGACTCTTCCCACCACTGACCCGTTGATGAAGGCAGGTTAGAGTAGCTCAACTGGTGAATTAAATGGTGTCCATGGTGAGTTAGCCAATGGGCGTTCTGTTTATGATGGACACACTCTTGACAGAAATGGATGAGAGAATTAGTGAGGGTTGAGGGGAAGTGGAGTGCAGGGGCTAGATCGGACCCAACCTAACACCGAGAACCTCTCTCCACCGCAGGTAGATCATGGCCTTCCCGGTGCCCAGGGTGAGCGAACGACATGGACAAATGGACCTCTGGTGAGTTGATGCCCCCCTCTGTCAGGCAGCGATGTTGGCGTGTGCTACAGTTCCAACGCTCAGCCCCAGATGACCACTCATTCTCTCCACCCACCTTGTACAGGGCCCGCCCGGACCACCCGGACCACCCGGACCCCCTGGCCCTCCCGGGCCGCCAGGAGCACTTGGAGGAATCGGGCGCCAGGTAAGGCAGCAAGACGGGGGAGCAGGAGTGGTGATAGAACACTGTGCCTTGGTACACGTGGCAATAAACCAAACTAGACGCACCTGTCAGCAGGCGGCCCCTCAGCCTAAAGTTCTCATCCCTGAACTGACACATGCCACACTAATATCGATACACCCATCACTGTAACATTAATACACCCCACACTGTAACACTAATGCACCCCTCCCTAATACAGATACACTCCTCACTATTACACTGATACACCCCCCACTGACACAGTTATAAACCCCACACCCTGCGGCTGCGGAAAATCTTGATGTCCTTTGAGGCTGATCCCACTTAGAATCACTAGTCACCCAAACCCATCAGTAACCTCCCTCCTGTAACCCCACCCCTGCCCTTTGCCTTGGCTCCACCAGCAAGGATGAGGAAGGGCTGTGTGTGATAGTCAGGGACCTCTGCCGCTGCCTGTTCTTCCCGCCTGCCCGATACCCACAGCCTCAGGGACGACGTGCCCTCCCACTTGAAGCCCCGAGCTGTGACCCCAGCTGCTGTGGTGGTCTGGCATGGGATGGGAGATATTTACCCCTCTGTTGTAACCTCGAGTACAATGGAACAGATTTGATCCGAACTCTGACTAATGAGCCTGTAAATCCACAAGCAAAAGGAGCGGAATTAGCCCATTCAGCCCATCAAGTCCAGTCTGCCATTTAATCATGGACGATCTATTTTTCCCTTTCAACCCCATTCTCCTGCCTTTGCCCCATAATCCCAGAGACCCTTACTAATCAAGAATCTGTCAATCTGCGCCTTAGAAATACCCAATGACATGGCTTCCTCAGCCATTGTTGGGCATTGTTAAGGTGCGGATTGATAGCTGCATGATTAGTAACGGTGTCAGGGTTACAGGTGATGGTTTATGGGCAGTCACAGGATAGACTCTGCTATTGGGCAGCACCAGTACAATGGGCCAAATGGCTTCCTTCCATTCCACAACTGTCAGTTACACATCTCCACAAGCTGCTGAAAGGGTGTTGTGGTCAAGCAGCATCTTTAGGGAACATAGATAGGTGCCATTTCTGGCCGGGACACTTCTTCAGACGTGAAGTGTGTCTATCGCTGAGATCCCCCTCGTGCTGCTGGGGTCCCTGCAACACATGTTCACCCACACCACACCCCCAGAGAACGGTCAGCTCCGACACACCCCTCCCAGTGGAACAATCCCACACTTCCCAGAGCCACACTCCCCACTCTCTGCCCACACTCCCCACCCTCCCGGTCCCCGTTGCACCCACTGTCACCAGGACTGTGGTGCAGCTTCTGTCTAACTCTCTGTTTGTCTTTCCAGGGCATTCCAGGGAATGATGGTTTGCCGGGTGTGCCTGGACTCCCGGGAGAGGTGGTAAGTACGTCGGTATTCTGGGATTGTTCGGGCCGTGGGGGGAATCAAGAGGGTTGTTTTATGATGTTTAGTGCAGTTTAGTTTGGGGACAGTCATCTCAACAAATAGGCAGGGCTGCTCCAATTCATCTGCTCTTGTTTCCAGCCAGTCACTGACTTGGTTTGGTTTAGAGATGCAGCAAGGGACCAGGCCCTTCGGCCCACCGAGTCCATGCCGACCATCGATCACCCATTCACATAAGTTCTATGTCATCCCACTTTCTCATCCACTCCCGACACACAAGGACGTACGGAGGCCGGATAAGCTACAAACCTGCACGTCTTTGGGATGTGGGTGGAAACTGGAGCACCCGGAGGAAACCCGTGAGGGAGAACATGCAAACTCCACAAAGACAGCACCCGAGGTTAGGATCGGTCTTTGGTGCTGTGAGGGAGTAGCTCTCCCGCTGCGCCACTGTGCTGCTCTCCCACCGGCTTCAAATTATGTTTGAAGGATGAGTTGTACGCTGAGCATCTACACAGGATGAATGTCTGTAATACCTTGACAACTTACACAAACAGGAATATCTGGATCACTGTACAGAGTAATGCTGATTTACATGTTTACCGCTGGGAACAGCCCAGAGATTTACATTTCACTCATCCTCTTCTCTCCGTAACTGACTCCCTTTTGTCTCTTTTCACCTCTGGTCTTTGAAACTTACTCCACCCATCTTCCAATCAAACTATTAAAGAAGGAACTGCAGATGCTGGAGAAGGAGATAGGCGAGAAGGGTCTCGACCCGAAACGTCGCCTATCTACTTCGCTCCTTAGATGCTGCTGCACCCGCTGAGTTTCTCCAGCTTTTTGTGTAACCCTGCCAATCAAACTACCCCACCACCTCATCTGTATCCACCTATCACTTGCCAGGCTTTGTCCTGCCCCACATCTCTCCTCCAACCCCCCCCCCCCCCCCCCCCCACCTCCGCACCCCACAGTTAGTGTGAAGAAGGGACCCGACCCATAACTTGGTCTGTCCATTCCCACCACAGATGCTGCCTGACCCACTGAGTTCTTCCAGCACTTGGTGTTTCGATCCTGACTATGGGTGCTGCCTGTACATAGTTTTTAACGCTCTCCCTGTGATTGCGCGGGTTTTCTCCGGATGCTCCGGTTTCCTCCCACACTTGAAAGACGTACAGATTTGTATGTTAATTGACTTTGGTAAATGTGTAAATTTCCCCTAGTGTGTAGGATGGTGCTAGCAGGCAGGGTGATTGCTGTTCGCCACTACTCAGTGAGCCGAAGGGCCTGTTTTCTGCGCTGTATCACTAAAATCGGATTTATAGTTTAAAGACTAAATAGCTGCTCCTTGTGTTTCAGTCTCCACTGTCACTGTTTGCTGAGAGGAACAACTCTTTCTTCAAGGTAAAATCACACTCCTGAGCAAGACGTGCAAGATATTGAAACATATAAGATTATTAAGGGTTTGGACACGCTAGAGGCAGGAAAAATGTTTCCAATGTTGGGGGAGTCCAGAACCAGGGGCCACAGTTTAAGAATAAGGGGTAAGCAATTTAGAACAAAGACAAGGAAACACTTCTTCACAGAGAGTTATGAGTCTGTGGAATTATCTGCCTCAGAGGTCAGTGGTGGCCAGTTCTCTGGATTCTGAGCTATATAGGGCTCTTAAAGATAGTGGATTCAGGGGATATAGGGAGAAGGCAGGAACTGGGTACTGATTAGGGATGATCAGCCATGATCACATTGAATGGCAGTGCTGACTTGAAGGGCCGAATGGCCTACTCCTGCACCTATTGTCTGTTGAAACATATTCACTGAGTGGGAACTGGATATAAGCTGGGGAGGTTCGTTCTCAGTGCTGGAGTGGGGTGGGTGGGATCACTCTCTGGAAAACCAGCTCAACAAAATAAGCCCTAGTGTGTCAGGAATTTTGAAGAGTGCAGCACAGGAACAGGCCATTTGGCCCACATGTTCATGCTGAACGTGATGTTGTTTATCTACACTCACCTGCCTGCTGGATCCATATCCCTCCAACCCCCACATAACCCTGTGGCTGTGTAAAAGCCTCTGAAACATCACTATCATATATGCCTCCACCACCATCCCAGGCAGCACATTCCAGGCACCACCACCCTCTGTGTCAAAATACTTAACCCTGCACATCTCCTTTACATTTCCCGCTCTTGCCTTAAAGCTCTGCCCTCTAGTCCTTGACATTTCCACCCTTGGAAAAAGATTCCGACTGTTTGCCTTTATTACGTCTCCCATAATTTTATCAGTATCAGGTCCCCACAACCTCTGATGTTCCAACTTTGTCCAATCTCTCCTTATAACCTTGGTCATCTATTGTTGGCCCTGATTTGTTCTGGCCTTTTCCTACTATCAGTCCCCCCCCCCCCCCCCCACTTTACTTTCAATCTGAAGAAGGGTTCTGATCTAAAACCCCACCCACCTTTTTTTCCAGAGATGCTAGCTGACCCGCTGAGTTGCGCCAGCATATTGTGTCTATTCATTGAACCTCATCTGCACTCTCCAGAAATCCTCCCCGTCCACCCAGTGGAATGATTTTACTCCTGAATGTGAGACCTGGAGATCGTGTGCTGACCTGGGTAGCTGACAGCACCATAAGAGTCGAAGGGAGATGCTGAGTGTGTTGCCAGTTGCAGGACTCTTGCTTCTCGGGCTGTGTAGCTCGGCTCCAGCGCTGGGTCTTGAGCAAGCAGTCAGGCGTCGGTTGAATGGGGCTCATGTGTTGCACGGGGTCTTAAGCGTTGTGTGTTCTCTCAGCAGGCCTTCTGTGGTAACTGCACCAATGGTTTGCCGGGAGCTCAGGCCTTTACCGGGGCCAAGGTGGAGCAGCAGTCACACGGCACTCCCGGGGCATCTGCCATCGACCACTGTGAGAAGGTGAGTGTGGTTGCCTCTGTCCACGGTCCTCCCACGGGGCAGGGTCCACCTTCCTGTAGCCCCACTGCCCTTCACCACGAGCACCGCTTCACCATTGCGACATTCACTACCTCCCGAGAGGGGACTTTCTCCATCTCCTCCATCCACAGTCACTGCTGGGATCTTCCCCATGTCCTGAGAATGGACCTACTGTATCTTCACTCTCTGCAGTCACCACTGCGACCATCCCCATCCCCTGAGAGGGGACCTTCCCCATATCATCTGTCCAAAGTCACTGCTGGGATCTCCTGCGAGGAGTCTGTCTGATATCTACCAGCAGCGACACACTCATTGTGGACGAAGGACTTGGAGCGAGGGAGGTTCCTGGAGATACAAGGAAGGTTGCGCAAAACAAAGCGTGCTGGATTAGCTCAGTGGGTCAGGCAGCATCTGCAGGGGGAGTGGACAGGTTTTGGGCAGTGATGGGGGGGGGGGGGGGAAGCTGAAAGAGAGGTGGGAGTGGGACAAAGCCTGGCAAGTGATGGGTAGATACAGGTGAGGAGGGTTTGATGGGTGGACAAAGTTGGTGAGAAGGTTTGACAGCAGGTGTGGCCATTGATGCTCCTGATGTGGTTGCTATGTTTTGTTCCTCCACAGTGTAAGCAGGAACAGCGCGGACTTCCCCGTACAGAGGAGGAGAGGGTACGTACCAGGATTTGCCGTTCACTGCTGCAGAATGTAGTCCTTGCACCCCTGTGGTGAAGCTGATGTGCTGGTTCTGAGCTGGAGCACGTTCTCGTCTGTTGCCCCAGCTCACACGATGCCTTGTGCCCAGAGAGCAGTGGGCATGTGGAGCTTGGGGCAGCAAGGCATGGTTCAGGCAAACTGTATTCATGCACTGAAGGAAAAGTGTGGTACTCTGATCTCTGGCTGTGGAGAGTTACCTCTGGCCATGGGGAGATACCTCTGGCCATGGAGAGATACCTCTGGCCATGGAGAGATACCTCTGGCCATGGAGAGATACCTCTGGCCATGGGGAGATACAAGGGATGCAGGGATGGGGCAGGAGAATGGGGTTGAGAGGGAAAGAAATATCAGCCATGATTGAATGATGGCGTAGACTCAATGGGCCGAATCATGGTCGGCATGGATGAGTCGGGCTGGAGGGCCTGTTTCAGTGCTGTACCCTATGAAGTGGATGATTAGGCCTGTCGGGAATAGCCTGGAGCAGCCAGCAGAGCAGTGAGGTCCAGGCGTGCACTAATCATCTCTTCCTCTGCTTCTTCCAGCCAAACGACAGACACTATGGCTACCCAGGAACTCCGGGGATGCCTGGGATGCCGGGTGAAGCCGGATTGAAGGGAGAGCAGGTAAGAGATGGTGAGAGGTGGGCATGTTGGAGGGCTATCAAGGGGAACCACACAGCTGAAGGAAAGGTCGGGGAGAAATCGGCCTTTGTGCTCGATGCCCAGTCAGTGACAGAATGAAGCCGTTCGGCACCACCACTCTATGCCCCACTCTGGTCTTTATTTCCAGGATGGGTCAGCTTGACTCTCCGCATCTTGTCTCTCTGTGATTCACTTTGAGCACCCTCAGTTGGGAGCCTGTTCCCAGGTCTGAAGAAGGATCTCGACCCAAAATGTCACCCATTCCATCTCTCCAGAGATGCTGCCTGTCCCATTGAATTACTCCAGATTTTTGTGTCTATCTTTAAACCAGCATCTGCAGTTCCTTCTTACCCACATCCTCGAGTCCCTGTGACTCCATACGTTCTTCCAAATTCCACAGAATTGCCACAGACGGCTGTGGAGGCCAAGTCAATAGGTGGTTTAAAGTGGAGATTGACAGATTCCTGATTAGGAAGAGTTTTGGGGGTTATGGGACGAAGGCAGGAAAATGGGATTGAAAGGTGAATTGAATGGCAGTGTTGACTTATGGGCCAAATATGCTAATCCTGCTCCTATAAGTTGAGATCAAAACTTGCATCTCTGGGCGGTGTTGATGTTGGCATCTCTCCAGGTAAGGATTGATCTCCCCATCAGTAAATCTACCATGTGGATCAGCATAGGACCCGTCCAGCACCTGCCTGTTCGTGACCTGTATTTCCATCTTTCCCCAGGGCCCTCCGGGACCTCGTGGATACTCTGGATCACAGGGACAAGCGGTAAGCCTCACGTCGACCAGCTAACCCGAGCAGGAGCCGTCTGACCGCACCGGGCCAAACCCCCAGCGACACGTTCTCCAGCCAGCCAGTCAGTAGCTGCACTGTGCAGAACCAGAACTCTCAGCCCCTCACCCCAGCCCCCCCCCCCCCCCGAACATTTATCAGGGCTCTGTGAAGTGAGTTGGGGGAAGTTGCTTCCACTGCACACTGAAGACAGAAGAATCCTACCTGGATTAATGGATCTCAGCTACAGGGAGAGGTTGGGCAGACTCATATTGTTTGGAGTGTCAGAGGCTGAGAGGGATGAGCTGACATATGTACATAAAATTATGGGAGGCATAGATAGGGTAGACAGTGAATGTTTTTCCCAGGGTGTAAATGTCAAACACTAGAAAGCATGCCTCGAAGCTGAGTGGGGCAAAGTTTGAATCAGATGTGCTGGGCAAGCATTTTTACATGGAGTGGTGGGTGCCAGGAATGTGCTGCCAGGGTTGGTGGTGGAGGCAGATAGGATGGTGGCGCTTTTTAATCAATGGTCAATCAATGGTACTTCATTTGTTGCATGTACTGAGGTACAGTGAAATTATTTTTTGTACACAGTTCAGTACAAGTATTACTATACATAAGCACTTAGATACATCTTAGACAAGCGTTTTAAGAGGCGTCTCGATAAGTACGTGTATGTAAGGAATGGAGGGATATCGATCACCTGCAGGGAAAGATTAGTTTAACCTGGCATCATGTTCGGCATGGATATTGTGGCTGTGCGGTAGGTGTGGATAAAGTAATTAATTGGTGTAATTAACTGCACATTAAGTCAAGAGGAGTTTTTACACAAGTATATGGGGTGTGAGTTCAATCGAGATCTTGCTTGCAGCAGCATCACAGGCACAGAGAGGCGGTGGGAGAGGATGTTCGCCGGAGCTCACCTTGGGGGGGGGGGGGGGGGGGGGGTACCTTGTGAGGTCATCAAACATCTGCCCCCCCCCCCCCCCCCGTCCGAGGATTCCCACAGCTGAGGGAGATGGGGCAAGCCTTGCCCCTGGCAGGTCCTTCACCTGTTGTCCTCCCTCCACCCGACACCCACAGCTCCCAGGCCTCCCTCCCTCCTGGCCGTCTCCCCTTGAGGGCTCTGGGTGTTGCCCCCCCTCCCCTGAGGCCCGTCTCTCCCCTCCTCAACCCTTGCCTGTCTGCCCAGTGCACGGTGTGATGGTGATTGCAGTCCCAGGAACATTGTCCCTGCACCTGACTCAGGGTGTAAACACGAGCTCTCCGTTTAAAGCATTTTTACCCAATTCTTTATTCGTACGAGATCCAACCGAGCTGGGTGCCCAGACACTAGAACATTCCAGAACCTGGAACGTCAAGCGAGCCGTTGGGGTCAAAGGGTTCGATTAGTTTAGTAATACAGCAGGGAAACAGGCCCCTCGGCCCACCAGGTCCACAACAACCATCGATCACCCGTTCACACAAGTTTTTTCCCATCCACTCTCTACACACTCGGGGCAGTTTACAGAGGCCCATTAACCTACAAACCCGGATGTCTTTGGGATGTGGGAGGAAACCGGAGCACCCAGAGGAAACTCACACGGTCGCAGGGAGAAGGTGCAAACTCCACACAGACAGCACCCGTCAATGGATTGGATAATCACAGCTCTCCAGGCAGTTGTTCTCCCCGCTCCCAGCACTGAAACGGAAAATACCAGATACACTCACTCAGCAGTCCACGCGGTGCCTGAGGATGGAGAAGCAGGGATGATGTTTCAGGTCACGGTGCCGTCCCCTCCACCGGTCTCCACTCGCCGGGTGGTGCGGTGCTGCCGAGAGCTGCCGAGAGCTGCCGGCATTGCCAGCGGCTGCTTCACAGTCACGGTCTCAGCCGCTGTCTGACGGTCACTGACTGGTTGCTCTGTCTGCAGGGACCCCCCGGATTCCCTGGTGCTCCCGGGACCCCTGGAACAGCTGTGAGTATTCAGGGCAGAGTCCCCCTTCATGCCTGCATCACGGGAGGGTGGAGGAGGTGAGGGGGACAGGAGGTCTGGGGGGGGAGGGGTGAGGGTCAACAGGAGGCCTGGGGAGGGTGGATCAGGAGTTCCGATGCATGTAGGGATGGGGTGGAACAGGTGTGGAGAGGGTGAGGTGGAACAGGAGGTCCAAGGTGTGGATAAGTGAGAGGGGGTTGTGTCTTTGGGGGAGAGGATGGGGTGGGCCCTGGGGTGCGGGGGGGAAAATGAGGGAGTGGGGGGGGGGCAGCATAACTGGGACTGGGGGGGGGGGGGTGGGTTATTATTGCCACGTGTACTAAGATACAGTGACAAACTTTGTGCTATCCAATCAAATCATACTATGCATTACAATAGGGAGTACAACGGGAAAGATACCAGTGCAGAATGTAGTGTTGCAGTTACAGAGAAAGTGCAGAGAGAAAAGAATTACACGGCTGCAATGCGGTAGGCTGGAAGGTGGGGATGGGAGGTTGGGATAGGATGTTGGCCGGGGAGATGTTTCCGGTGAGGATGGTGTGCGGTTAGGTGGGGAACCAGTGGGTGGCGGTGTATCCTGGGCTGCAAGCTGCTGGGGATAGATTAACACTGTGGCCCACGGTCAGGGACTATGTTAGAGCAGTGTGGGAGGGGGGCAGAGTGGGAGAGTGTGATCAAAAACGCTCCTCACAACCTTGCCTTCTTCAACAGGGACTTCCCGGAGACCGGGGACTGAGCGGCGGGCCTGGGCCGAAGGGAGAGAAGGTGAGGCCAGCCCTGGGGGGAGAGGGGAGTGTGGGGAGTATGGGGGAGGGGAGTGAATGGTGTGGAGTGAGGGGTGGGGGGTAGGGGGTGGGGAGTGAGGGGTGGGGGAGTGGGGGATGGGGGGTGACGGGTGGGGAGTGAGGGGTGTGTGGCAAAGGCTGGGGTGTGAGTGGTGGTGGGGGGAGTGGAGAGTGAAGGTCAAGTTAACAATGCCGTGTTATTTGTCCCTAGGGGCCGTCTGGATTGCCGGGATACCCAGGAGGAGCAGGGATTCCTGGTCTCCCGGTAGGTGTGATCTTCACACCCACTCCTCGTGTGGGTACAGGCACAGTCACATGTTCAATCCCCAGCCTCGCTCGCCCGTAGGGGACACCCCTGAGTTACCGCGTGTCAGTGGCCGAGGGACAGCCTCGTGACTTGGACAAGCAGCAGGGTGGCCATCAGCTTTCTCCACAGCCTGGAGGTGGACAGATAGAGGCAGCATTCCCTTTCCACCAGTGTCCCTCAATGCTCCCCAGCGCTGCCCTGGCTACCCAGCTGGTAGATGTGACGGGTGAAGTCTGGGTGAGCAGTGGTGGACAATCTCCACACCAGAGGCAAAGAGGGTGTCTGGGGTTGCAGGTTCCAGTCCTGTCCTGGAGTGTTCAGCCACTTGAGAGTGGAGCAGCTTCACTCCCCCACGTGAGCGGGCAGCGTCACATCACCGTGTGCCTCGTGGGGAGTGGGGAAGCCTTGGAGAGGCAGGAAGTGCTACATCTCCCCGACTTCCCAGCATGTCCGGTGCTGTGCAGTCTCCTACCTGCCCACCACCACCACAAACGCCATCACCACCATACCACTCCATGACCAGAGGTCACAGCCTCAGAATTAAAGGATGTTCCTTTAGGAAGGAGATGAGGAGGAATTTCTTTAGTCAGAGGGTGTTGAATTTGTGAAATTCATTACCACTGAAGACTGTGGGGGGTGACAATAGATATTTTTAAGGCAGGGATAGTCAGATTCTTGATTAGTGCGGGTATCAGGGGTTATGGGGAGAATGGGATTAAGAGGGAAAGATAGATCAGCCAAGGTTGAATGGTGGAGTAATCTTGATGGGCCAAATGGCCTAATTCTGTTCCGCTCACTAATGAATTTATGAACATCCATTATCAGCTTGCCATTGGCTCTGGGCCCTCTGGAGCTGGGCTGGGTGGGGTGTTGTGATGGGAGGGGTTGGAGACCGGGGTGAATTTGGTACCAGAGTCACCCAAAACTGGACCAGGCATTGATCAGAGTTGCTGCAGAGTGGATGGTCCATGCGGCTAACCCTTCTCCACACTACATACACTCCCCAGGGCCCATGTGTGGAAGGTCAGGTTCCAACTCTTGTCCAAATTCTCTTTCAGGGGCTGAAAGGCGAGCGTGGGCCTGTGGGCCCTGGAGGAGAGACGGGCGTATCGGTAAGGAGTCCACACACAACCCACTGACTAACTCCACACCTCACACCCATGCTGTTTAAGACTGTCTTATCCTGTCACAATTCCTCTCACGCTCTTCATGCATTTACTCATCGTCAAGGGTCCAGGAAGGCCACACCACACCTCTGAAATTATAAAGAAACTCTCGGCACTTTCTGCATGATGGCATCAAGTGCTGGTGACAGCCTAATGACTAGTGCAACTGAGAGAGAACCCCAGGTAATACTTGCGTCCCGCCATCCTTCAAGTAGCTGCCAGAGCCACGGTCAACTCCATACTTAGCAGCTTCGGCTGCCTGTCATAGTCACCACAACACGGAACAAGACTATTTGACCCATTGAGTCCTCACTAACCACCCATCTACAGCAATCCTACGTTCATCTACCCCACCCCCCCCCCCCTTATCTGTATTCACCTATCATTTGCCAGGCTTTGCCCCATCCCCACCTTTCTTCTTTTCCAGCTTTCTTTCCCCCACTGCAATGTCTGAAGAAGGGTCCTGACCCAAAACGCTGTCTGTCCATTCCCTCCACAGGTGCTGCCTGACCTGCTGAGTTTCTCCTGCACTTTGTATTTTAACTCAAGATTCTAGCATCTGCGGTTCCTTGTGTCTACATTAATCTAAGTTGTCCACATTGCCCAAGTCAAGACCGATCTAAACTGGTGGCAATTAGAGCAACACCAGATTAATTGACCCTCCCACTCTCACACTTACCCCAGGTTGGGGCTCTCATTGTATGCCCCTGATCTGACTCCAGCCCATTGCTCCCTCTCATGGGTGAGTCAGCATCAACCAAAACCAAAGCCAGAACCAAAGATGGACACAAAATGCTTGAGTAATCCAGTGGTCAGGAAGCATCTCTGGAGAAAACATTTCATCCAGAGATTCTGCCTGACCCACTAAGTAACTCCAGCATTGTGTGCCTATCTTTGGTATAAACCAGCATTTGCAGTTTATTTTTATTACACTCAGTCAGAACCTGCCTGTTTGCCCCTGCACGGTCATTCCTGCTGCCCAGATATCTCCTGTCACCATGGGCAGCACCCCTGTGATGGACACATTCCCACTTTGCCTCTGGCTTCTTCTGTTCCGACTGACTGCCCACATTGGTCACTCATGGGTTGTCCTCTCTCCCACAGGGTCTTCCTGGTATTCCCGGAGCCCAGGGCCCGAGCGGCTCCGCGGTGAGTATTCGGCGCTCGGCTGGAATACACTGATTGTTGGCGATTAGAAACCAACACTGCTCAGGCTGTTGGGCGCTGGTCAGCCTGGTGCAGGCTGGGTGAATGTGGAGTGAATATCACATGTGAATGTGATATTGTAATTAACAAATGGCAATTGGAAAAAAAATTAAAAGAGGTTGAAGGGGTAACAGGACATCTGTTAATCTGCCAAGGGGGGGGGATTGAGCTGTGTGTATCGCTCTGTGTCTGTCAGAGAAGCATGATTCATAACTGTTCTAAGACCATTCTGAAGAAGAGGAAATTCTTAAGTGCATCAACGGTAAACCACACATCAAGGGGATATACTGTATATAAAGAGCACATGAATCTTTGTTTGGGAAACAATCTGCTAGATTGTCCCTGCGATTGTTGTATTTGACGCTCTTATGGTCATGTTAGCCTTACCCGATCATTGCGGCGTGTTTCAAAGTTTTCGTTAACAAAAGGAAGAAAAGTTTAGGATTGTGCTTTGCCAGGAAGTGAGGGCAGCGAGAGGGGCTGTGGGGCATCAAGTGTGGACGGCAACAGGGCAATAATCTTCAGGTTGTCAAGAGGCTGGGAAACCTGGTGCAGTCCACCGAAGGCTGCAATGAGGATTGATCTCAACAGATTTCTTCAGTGCTGCCTCTTTGGAGGGGAATTTCCCGCTTGCACAGACTGTTGACGATGACACAAAATGGGCCACTCAACAGAGGACCTGAGATCCACGTCAAGGAGAGAAGATGGAAGATTAACTCATTAAACCATTAAAGCAACGTAAGAATATTCAGGGATCTTGAAGTCCATAGTTTCCCGAAAGTGGTAACACAAGTAGATAGAGTAGTAAAGAAGGCAATTATATGCGTAACAACATTGGACAGGGCATTGGGTGGAAGGCTCAGGAAGTCATGATGCAGCTCAATAGGACTTTGGTCAGGCTGCCTTTGAAGTATTGCGTGCAATTCTGCTCGCCTCCATCCCAGGATGGATGTGCAGGCTTTGGGGAGGGTGCAGAAGAGGGTTTGCCAGGATGCTGCTTAGATTAGAAAGCAATAGCTATAAAGAGAGACTAGGTGAATTTGGATTGTTTTCTCTGGAGCGCCGGAGGATGAGGGGAAACGTGATATATAAAATCACAAGACGCGTAGGTAGGGTACACAGTCAGAAGCTATGTCAAATAGTAAAGGGCATAGCTTTAAGGTGAGAGTGGCAAAGTTTAATGGGGAGATGTGAGGGGCAGGTTGTTTGCACTGAGGGTGGTGGGTGCTTGGAAGGGGGTGCCAGGGGTGGTTGGAGGTAGATGCCACAGTGGTGATTATGAGGGGAGGGGGGTGTTTTGCCATGCTCGCCTGCCTCATTGGTGGGGGGGGGGGGGGTCACGGCCACCCTCAGGCCCCCAGGCTGCCCCCAGCGTGAGCTCAGTCATGCCATTGCCTCATTCACCTTGACCTGAACCTTATTCTTTCCTTGGCAGGGCTCCAAAGGTGACCTCGGACCACCTGGCCCTCGTGGGGAGAAGGGAGACCAGGTACGCGTTGCTTCTGACTTTGATTTGTTATTGACGGGCACAAAACGCAAAGTGCTGGAGGAACTCGGCTGGTCAGGCAGCGTCTGTAGAGGGAATGGACAGGATACATTTTAGGTTGGGACCCTTCTTCAGACTGATAGTAGTACGGGGAAGAAAGCTGGAAAGGAGAGGTGGGAGCGGGACAAAGTCTGGCAAGTGATAGGTGGACACAGGTGGGGAGGGGGGTGATTGGCAGATGGGTGGAGTAAGTGACAAAGGCTCGAGGTGGAAAGGGGACCAAAGGGTGTCAGATATGGAGAAGCGGAGTGAAGTGTAAAGCTGGAGTGGGTGAAAGTGTCAGGGGAGGGAGAAGGGAAAGAGGGGAGATAAGAGGGAAATTGGATAATCAGGGGTGGGAAATTAGTGTACAAAGGAACGGAAGGATGAGGGATGGGGAGAGATGGGTGTGCACTGGGGATGGAGGGCACAGGAAGGGGAGGGGGCAGACAGGGGATGAGATTGGAGAATTCACTAATACCCTGCCATAACCTGAACATGTTTGACCATGGAGGGGATGTCTGATATCTGGGCACTGCCTGGGACCTGGTATGGGGGCATTACTGATGCCAGGGGCCTGGGATCTGGGCCAGTGGAGCTTTGCTGATGCCTGGGGTCTGATGCATGGTGGCATTATCGATGCCAAGGATCTGGGGCAGGTGGCGTTACTGATGCCAGATATCTGGGACAGGGGCCATTACAAACACCAGTGGTCTGGATGTCTGGCACCTGGTATGGGGACATTACTGATACCAGCTATCTGATGCGGGGGGCATTACTGATGCCAGGACTCTGGGGCTGACCCTGGCATCTGGTGGCACTGAAGGTGGGATTGAGGAAGTGAGACTTCCAGACCTAAAGCTGATGCAGTGATTTCTCTTGCAGGGCTTTCAAGGACAGCCGGGATTTCCTGGACAGCAGGTAAATGAGGCTCCAGTCTCACCAAGTTCAGCAGGTCATCGTTCTGCAGGGATTTAAATTCTGGATTAAGCAGATAAATCTACGAGGTCTCCAGCTCCAAGTGTGCTGCGGAAGTCTTGAACACTGTCAGTAAACTGCGGCTTTGTAATGCCACAGATGATTGATTATAGAACATAGAGCAGGACAGCACAGGATCAGGCTCTTCGGCCCACAATGTCCATGCTGTACATGATGCCTAGTTAAACTAATCTCTTATGTCGGCAAGTGACCCATATCCCTCCACTCCCTACACACCCATGTGCTTATCTGAAAGCCTCTTAAACACCCCTATCATTTCTGCCTCCACCACCAAACACTGGCAGCGTAAAAAAAATTTTGACCCGTATATCTTTAAATTTTCCCCTCTCATTTTATAGTTCTTCCCGCTAGCATTTGACATTTCCCACCCTGGAAAAAGATTCTGACCTTATCTATGCCTCTCATATTTTTATATACTTCTGTCAGGTCTCCCTCGGCTTCCGATGCACCAGTGTGTTGTACAGATGTTCTGTGCTGACATGTACAGATGTTGAGTAATGTGTTGTACAGATGTTTGGTTGTGGCTTGTACAGATGTATCAAGGCAGTGCTTGTGTCTCACTGTACAGATTGTAATGGAGCTGTACCAATGGGTATACTGATGGGGACAAGTGTACTGACGTGTACTTTGGATAAACCATTATTAACAATTACTGAGTCAGAATATCTCCCCCATCTGTGGAATATATGGGATGGGGGAATCATTTATATCCGGGCTG
Source organism: Raja brachyura (assembly GCA_963514005.1). The sequence continues at coordinate 12,982,399 of OY740809.1, read as the reverse complement.
GTGCAGTTGGAAGAAATGTTGTTGTCTGGGTGGTCACTAATAAATGGGGGTTGTGGAGCAAGTGTACAGTTCACTTTCAATGTATCTCTGATCCGATTAACTTGGGGACCGATGCAGGACGGGGACAAGTTTAGGAAGAACACGGGAAGCTAGCACTGAACGCTAGGCCCAGGGGCACATTTAAATGTTAAATACAACATCAGGAGCGAGGATAATGGTCTATGGTCACCATGTTAACTCTTTGTGTTCGCAGGGGCCAATCGGTTTTCCAGGGAAGTCCGGGTCCCCGGGACCCCCCGGAGCATCGGGTGAGAAGGTAAGCGTCCAGCTGGAAGTAACAAATGGTGGTCTAGTAACACAGAGAGGTGGGGGGTCCTCCAGGGGCGGGCGGAGGGATAGGGACGGAATGGGGTCTTGAGAAGCCAGCCTGGTCGAGTGAATTCCTCTCTGTTCTACAGGGCTCAGAGGGAAGGACAGGACTTGTCGGCCCAACAGGACCTCAAGGTCGAAGTGGATCTCCAGGAATACCGGTGAGCTGATCCTGCTTCCACCTCCTCCCGCTCCCTCCTCCTTCTCCCTCCTCCCTCGCCCTCCTCCTTCTCTCTCTCCTCCATCCTCTTTCTTGGATGATCCTGGTGGGTGCAGAGGGATGGTCACATCATGGACCTTTCAGCAGTACAGCACAGGAACAGGCCTTCAGCCCACAATGCGCATTCTGAACACAACACCAAGTTAATCTCCTCTACCTGCACATGTACTCACAAAACATGGGGCATTATGTTTATTTCACATCAGGAAGAGTCAGGCTTTTTGTAACCCACCACCAAGCTGGATTGGGTAGAGTTCATTATTATGTGCTGCTTTGGTGGTTACAGCAGAAAATGGTGGCTCCAGTAACAAATAGTGGCTTATAGTAACAAATGGTAGGTTGCTGGAACATATGCTGGTCTCCAGTAAGAGGTAAACTGTTGGGACTGAAGGCAGATAAATTCCCAGGGCCTGATGGTCCACATTCCAGAGTACACAAGGAGGAGGCCATAGAAATCGTGGATGCATTGATGATCATTTTCCAATGTCTTCTCATCTCTGGATTAGTTCCTGGGGACTGGAGTGTAGCCAATGTAACTCCACTTTTTAAGAAAGGTGGGAGAGAGAAAACAGGGAATTATAGACCTGTTAGCCTTACATTGGTAGCGGGGAAGATGCTTGAGTTGATTATTAAAGATGTTATAGCAACGCATTTGGAAAGCAGTGACGGGATCGATCAAAGTCAGCATGGATTTATGAAGGGGAAGTCATGCTTGAGTAATGTTTTGGAATTATTTGAGGATGTAACAAATAGAATGTATAAGAGAGAGCCAGTGGATGTGATGTACCTGGACCTTCAAAAAACCTTTGACAAAGTCCCACAGAAGAGATTAGTGTGCAAAATTTGGGCACGTGTTATTGGGGTTGGGGGTATTGACATGGATAGAGAACTGGTTGGCAAACAGGAAGCAAAGAGTAGGAATTAACGGGTCCTTTTCAGAATGGCAGGCAGTGACTAGTGGGGTGCTGCTAGGCTCAGTGCTGGGATCCCAGTGATTTACAATATATATATAAATGATTTAGACGAGGGAATTAAATATGACATCTCCAAGTTCGCGGATGACACAAAGCTGGGTGGCAGGGTCAGCTGCGATGAGGATGTTATGAGCGGCTGCAGGGTGACTTGGATAGGTTGGATGAGTGGGCAACTGCATGGCAGATGCAGTATAATGTGGATAAGTGTGTGGTTATCCATTTTGCTAGCAAGAACAGGAAGGCAGATTATTATCTGAATGGTGCCCGATTAGGAAAAGGGGAGGTGCAACGAGACCTGGGTGTGCTTGTACATCAGTCACGGAAAGTAATCATGCAGGTACAGCAGATAATGAAGATAGCTAATGGCATGTTGGTCTTCAATGCAAGAGGATGTGAGTTCAGGAGCAAGGAAGTCCTACTGCAGTTGAACAGGGCCCTGGTGGGACTGTACCTGGAGTACTGTGCGCAATTTTGGTCTTCTAATTTGAGGAAGGACATTATTGCTATTGAGGGAGTGCAGCATAGGTTCACCAGGTTAATTCCCAGGTTGGCAGGACTGACGTATGATGAAAGAATTGGTCGACTAGCTTGTATTCATTGGAATTTAGAAGGATGAGAGGGCATCTTCTAGAAACATATAAAATTCTTAAAGGATTTGACAGGCTAGATGGAGGAAAAATGTTCCTGATGTTGGGGGAATCATGAACCAGGGTTCAGTTTAAGAATAGGGTTGGCCAATGAGAAAAAACTTCACCCAGAGAGTTGTGAATCAGTGGAATTGTCTGCCACAAGGCAGTGGAGGCCAATTCACTGGATGTTTTCAAGAGAGAATTAGATTTAGCTCTTTGTGCTCAAGGAATCAAGGGATATGGGGAAAAAGCAGGAACGGGGTACTGATTTCAGATGATCAGCCATGATCATATTGAATTGCGGTGCTGACTCGAAGGACCAAATGGCCTACTCCTGCACCTACTTCTCTATGTTTCTATGTCTATGGTGTTGTCCAGCCCTCATTGTCAATGGAGGTGAGCTTGTCTCCACTGTTGTCTCAGTTGTTGCTTCAATCCTGATAGGGTGATGCCGACCATTTAAAGACAGACTGTGTCCATGCGTCATGTCAATGTTTGAGTGTGGTTGGGGTGTTGTGATGTTGGGATGGGGTGTATGACTGGGATGGGGAGGGGATGGTGGGATGGGGTATGTGACTGTGGGATGGGGAGGGGACGGTGTGTGTGACTGGGATGGGGGGGGACTGCCGGATGGGGTGTGTGGCTGTGGGATGGGGAGGGGGGGACTCACGTTGACTATCTTCTGCCCAGCTGCACTGCCTGCTAACATTGCTCTCCTCTCTGTGCGCAGGGACCCTCTGGAGTGCAAGGCCTCGATGGGAAGGACGGGAAACCGGGTGCCCGGGTAGGTCATGACTCACATCCCATGTTGTGCCGGTCTGTCAGCCAGTGTGTAGAGATCCTGAAGCCAGTGACTTTGTCTTGCAGGGAGAAGTTGGCCCCCATGGACCACCAGGGATCCGAGGCGGACATGTAAGTACCTGTACCATTACCGGGTACCGGGCCATCGCCTCGCCTGGCTTATGGAAGTTCCCGGCCTGTAGAATCACCTGCCCATGTCCCCCAGAGGTGCTGCCTGACCGGCTGAATTAATCCGACACCTAGTGTTCCACACACAAATACAGCACCTGCAGTTGCTCGTGTCTCCTGGCATGTTTTTCAGCACTGATAGTCCTGCTATAATGTGTTTTCATAACACCAATTGGCTAAACTTGACTAATTAAGTGCCAGTTTGAAAGATGCAGCATGGAAATATGCCCTTTGGCCCACTGCGTCCACTCCGACCATCGATCACTCGTTCACACCAGTTCAATGTTATCCCACTTTCTCATCCACTGCCTACACACTAGGGGGCCATTTATCCACACTACCACCCACCTGTAGTTCCCCAGCAGTGCTGGCAGCCCTCACACCCGCGGGTTTCAAGTGGGCCAGTGAGGACCCAGTGGCCAGGAGGGCGGATGCACGGACAGGCGGGAGAGGGTGAGGGAGGTCAAAGGTGTGTGCAATGCCCGGGTCGTGGAAACACTCTGACTGGTCTCTCTCCTTCAACAGGGCTTTAAAGGAAAGCCAGGAATCCCAGGGCTACCGGGAATGAGGGTAGGTGTTGGTGTGTCGAGGGTATTGGTGGGTACATGCACATCAGCCGTGTTCATGGGTACGCTTGTGTAGGGTCGGGGTGAAGGTGTCGCTTATTGCGGTGTGTACGTGGTTGAGTGTGTATGTGTTTGTGTGCGCCCGAGTATGTGTGAGTGTGTGTGTGTGTCTGTGTGTATGTGAATGTATGTCTTCGAGTGTGTGTGTATCTGTGGCTGTATCTCACTGTGTGTGAGAGTATGTTTGTATGTGTGAGAGTGCAGCTCAGTATATTAGCTTGGTATATTCCTCACTTAGCGCCAGTCTCAGTATACATACATATCTACACATACAGATACACTCACAAGCACACAGACACACACACTCATACACACACACCCACACACTCATGCACTCACACATACTCATGCACGTGCGTGCACACACACTCATAGACACACACTCATTAAGACACACACACACACACACACGTACAGACACACACACGCAGACACACACACGCAGACACACACACACTCACACACACTCACACATACACACGCAGACACACAGACATCACCCTTGGGGCAGGCTTGTTCAGCAGTGACCGCCAGTAACAACTCTCGTTCTTGCAGGGTGAAGGGGGGCCATCGGGACCACCGGGGGTAACGGGACGGCCGGGCTTTGAGGCAAGTATGGACACCCTGTGATCACTGGTCGCTCTGCCCTTCCACTGCTTCTCTGCCCTCCACCCTCACAGTCTGTGTATCCAGACCTTGGGCTGGTGAAGACCACACTCACTCCCACCCAGTCAGAGGATGAGATGCTGCTCCTCGTACCCACGCCGGCCTTTCACCGCAGCACTGACAATGTCACACAGAGAGGTCCGAGTCCCAGCCTTCAGGACTCGTCAGAGTCCAGGGACGTGACTGAGTTATGAACACAAAGTGCTGGAGTAACTCAGCAGGGCAGAGAGCGTCTCAGGAGAACGTGAATATGTGACGCTTCGAGTCAGGACCCTTCTATAGACTGATTCAAACTGCAGTTCCTTGTTCCTACCTTGTAACATTGAGTTGGTTCCCTTTCAAGTCAAACCATTGACAGAGCTTCTAGAATATGGAACATGGAACAGCAAAGTACAGCACAGGACCAGGCCCTTCGACCCACAATGTATGTGCCAAACATGATGCCAAGTTAAATTAATTTTCTCTAACTGCAAATGAGAAGATGACTCCATATCCCACCATTCGCTGCATATCCATGTGCCTGTCTAAAAACTTCTTAAATGCTACTATCATATCTGCCTCCACCACCACCACCTCTGGTAATGAGTTCCAGACACCATCTACCCTCTGTGTGACTGTGCCCATGTACTGATGAGAGCCACAGAATACGGGCAGCTCTCTCACTGAAACCAGACTGCAGAGCCTCCCTGGTGGGCCGCATGCTGCAGCCACCCTGTGTGGAAACGTGGTCTGAGGGGCTGAAGGAGTTACTGTGTGTTTGTGTGCAGGGTGAACCAGGACCACCGGGACCTGCTGGACCACCGGGACTTCCAGGGCATATGGTGAGTATTGTGCTGCTCACTCCACGACTGACCGGTGGGGGTCTGACAACTGCGGGGGGCTTTTAAGATTCGAGATGCAGCACAGAAACAGGCCCTTCGGCCCACTCATTCTCCACCGACCATCGATCACCCGTTTACACTTATCGCACTTTCTCATCCACTCCCCACACGCTAGGGGCAATTTACAGAGGCCAATTACCTTACAAACCCGCATGTCTTCGGGATGTGGGGGGAAACCGGAGCCCTCGGACAAAACACACAGGAGTCACAGGGTGAACGTGCAACCTCCACACAGACAGTACCTGAGGTTAGGATCGAACCCGGGTCTCTGGCGTTGTGAGGCAGCAGCTCTACCAGCTCAGCCTCCTTAAAGCTCATCTCCTTTGTGAGCCTGGTAAAACGGAGCAGTGGCTTCTAGGCTGTGGGCCGAGCATCAAAAATGTGTCTAGAAATACATTTTTGTGACCCACGTCTCGGAACTACATGAAATTTTGCACAGATTTAGATGAAATATAATTGAGAAGGAAGTCATAACTTGTCAGTGCCAAAGGTTGCACATTAATTAATTAAAGTAATTAGAAAATGAGATGGGAAAAGTAAGCGCCATCTAGTGTCCAATGTCCATATTACACCATGGGGAGCCTAATTCCATGTTGCGGTCTATTTAAACTATATATTATACCATCTATATATATATATATATATATATATATATATATATATATATATATATACAGTCATATTGACAAGTCATATATATATATATATATATATATATGACTTGTCAATATGACTGTAATCATATATAATTATGTCTAATTGTATTCTATAAAAATAATACAATAAATATAATTGTGAGGTTTTTTAATGAACTGCCGCAGAGGTCCTCTTGAACCAGCCTAATTAATAGCTCAGGGCAGTTCTTCTGGGTTCCCCCATTTACTGAACCCCACTGACTGCCAGTGTACAGAGTCAGTGGGGGTCACAGGTCATAGTGGGACTGGGGCAGTGCCAGGCTGGGGGAAGGCTAAGGCAGGAAAATGCCTAACCCTAACTTGCCCCCCTCCCAGAGCTGCCCAAGGCTGGAGCTGGAGCCGCTTTGGGACCGGCTGCGGGCTCCGTACTGTGGCCCCGCAGCACGTCCATCTCAGTCAGCATGCCCTTCCGGTGGTGGCGATGGAGGGGGGCGGTAATGCCATGCACGTCACCCAGGCCGTCTTCAGCACCCAGATAGCGCCGGCTCCATCAGACCGCTCGCTCGCTTGCTGCAACACCGACTCCTCGCAGCACTCACCGGAGGCCCGGACCAACGCTCACCTTCCGAGGGCCCAACGCTCACCTCCCGGCGGAGGCCCGGCACCACCCTCACCACCGAAGGCCCTACTGACAGACTGACAGACAGACTGACCCTAATCCTAACCCTAGCTCTACATTTGTTATTTATCATTTTTATTTACCAGTACACATTATAACATTATAAAGATAAATCAAATGAAAAACAAAATTATCAGCAAGGTTAGCATTACCTTTATCCTTTGGAAACCTTGCTATTGCTATTGATGTAATGAGGAGACAGCCATGATCCCAGCGTCCTCGCTGCCTGGCGACCATAAAACGCGGGATTGGCCAATTTGCGTCTATGACCTCAATGTCAAACGTGCATTGATTGGGCAATTACTACTCAGATGATCTGAGTTTTTTCTCATATTTCTTAAAAATGTGCAGGTTTTGGTCTTGACGTGCTTCAGGTATGATTTATATAATATTTTTCCACCACGTTAAAAATTCAGGTAGTTTTGTGAGTTGGGTCACGAAACTAAACGAAAAAGCTCCTCGGCCCACAGCCTATTCTCTTTCCTCCTTCCCTCAGAGCTGCAACCTGCCTGCTGGGATTGAGAGGCTTGAAGGGAAGTAAGGAGCAGGGGAAGCCCCGGGTTCATACAATGCCCATGCCACTGACCCGATGTCACCAATAGGTGTGTTGGGCTTTTAGCCCCCCCATCCCCAGGGGCTTGCGGGTACACGTCATTGTGACATACGTGTGTGTGCAGGGTGTGTGTCTGAGCGCGATGAGTGAGCCAGTGAGCCGGAAGGATTCTGTAACCCTTGACACAAGCTCTCAGCCAATGAGCAGCCTGTCGCTAAGTCAACCAATGGCCTTGTGTGAGTGACGTCTCCTTCTCCTTCCCAGGGCACAGCCGGAACTCCAGGAAGTCCAGGGCCCGCGGGACAGCCGGGAATGGTGAGTTTTGGCAGCACGGCGGGGATCAGTACCCACGATCCCTCATTGCCGTTACCCCTGTCCTTACCCCCCCTCCTGTGGCCCAATCTCATTATTCCCCCCCTCGCTATCCCATCCCGGTACCTCCTCTCTCCTCCCCCTCGTTACGCCAGTCCGTGTGTCTTACTCCCCCGTTGCCCCGACCATTCCCACCTCAGTCTGCCCCTCCTGCTCCCCCTTCCCCCCGTTGTCCCAGACTATTCCGCCCCCCCCCTCCCCTCACCACAGTGAACCCTCCTGCCTGTTACAGTCGCTGGTCTCTGATTGCCTGTTTGCAGGGAGCGAAGGGTGAACGAGGAGCGATGGGAGAGAGAGGTCTACTCGGCCTGGCTGGCATGCCCGGACCCCCCGGTGCACCGGGGATCATGGTGGGTAACATCCCCCCTCAACGTTCCCTGACCTGCTGCGAGACTGGGGTTGAGGGGACTCTCACCCCATCTTCACCCCCCTCTCAGCTGGACCAATGGGCCGACGATTCACCATCTTCGCGATGTACACACGACACTGCTCACTTGTGTCGGGAAAGATCCATGGGAAACACTCTTCAGAGAAATCCTTACACTACCTGGTGCGGGCGACTGGGCTTTCAAAAGTCAAGAGTATTTGTGTAATCGTAACTGCCGATGCTGGTTTAAACCAGACAGACAAAACAAGGGTCTTGACCCGAAATGTCATCTATTCCTTTTCTCCAGAGATGCTGCCTGACCCGCTGAGTTACTCCAGCTTTTTGTGTCAGTCAAGAGTAATTACTTGTGTGTACCAATAGTGGAACAATTGCATTCTTACTTGCTGCAGCATAACATACATTACTCACAGATAATAAGTAATGAACAAAACAATAAATGAGTAACCACGATTTTACAACCAAATTAAATAAATTGCTAACCCACAATATTAGTGCACAGTATTGTGGACGCAGCCCAGTCCATCACCCGAACCAACCTCCCTTCCATTGGCTCCATCCACGCTGCGTTGGCAAGGCCACCAGCATAATCAAGGACCAGTCTCACCTTGCCCACTCCCTCTTCTCCCCTCTCCTATCAGGCAAGAGGTACAGAAGTTTGAAAACACTTATCTCCAGATTGAGGGACAGTTTCTTCCCAGCTGTTATCAGGCAACTGAATCATCCTCTGGCCAACTAGAGAGTGGTCCTGACCTCCCATCCACCTCATTGGAGACCTTTGAACTATCTTTAATCAGACATTACTGGACTTTATCTTGCACTAATCATTATACCCTTTGTCATGTATCTGTACACTGTGAACGGCTTGATTGTAATCATGTATTGTCTTTTCGCTGACTGGATAGCACACAACAAAAAAGCATTACGCTGTACCTCAGTAAACGTGACAATAATAAACAAAACTAAACTAAACTCACCAACAAAAAGCCCCTATGGCATTCGCGCAACCAAAGTGGTCCATAGAAGTTTGTAGTTAAGGTCAGCGTTATACAATGTTCAAGAGCCTGATTGTTGTTGGGAAGAGGCTGTTGGAGGGGATTGTGTGTTTGACCTGTACCCTGAATTTATCTCTCACGTGGGGCCCAGCCACCCTCTTCATCACGCCTCAGATCAGGACAGCACAGAGAAACCTTCCTCGGGCAGTGGTGAATTATTTGAACAAGTCGGTATATTCAAGGCCTTTGCAGTGTGTACTAAGAAAGAACGAAGTACCCAAAGTGTTTCCTGATTCACACAACATGTTACAGTTTACAACACCGTAGTTACATACAGATATTACAGTTTTTAAATAATTTATCAGTGATCAACTTTCAACTTTCTGTTCCCTCTTCATTAGAAAACAATTCTCCCACTTATCTTTCAGATGGGTTTCATAATGTGACTTTGCTTCAGTGACTCATGGTCAGTTTTATTGCCCTCTGCCTGGTTCACAACTGTCTACGCTTCTTTACTTCAGCTACTTATGTGTTGTAATCTAAACACTCCCTAAATCTATGTCTTGCCTCTGCTGACATGACCCTTAAGTTCCATTCACGTCATGACACTCCAGTATGTAAACGTTTGGATTAAACAGATTACAAACTTGCACAATTTTATTGAATTTGTGTTTGACCTGTACCCTGAATTTCCAGTCTTCCCTGTATCAGAAGCTGTGCTTGAACTCAGAGGTCACGGTTTTCAGACTCCTTTAACTCTGTGACACAGCCCATAGAAGTTTATAGTTGCTGAGGTTAGTGCTGTGTCCAAGAGCTTGATGGTTGTTGGGAAGAAGTGGCTCTTGAACCTGGAGGTCGCGGGTTTCAGACTCCTGTACCTTATGCCCGATGGCAGGAGTGAAATGAGAGCGTGGCCAGAGTGTTCACCAGTCTATGAACATATGAACATAAGCCCCATATCTCATTTCCAATGCTCTTGAGGCTGGTTTGGGCTTTGTGCTTGTTAACGCTGGAATGTGAGCAGGGCCTGGTGTGTGCCGGATGCTGCCTGGGCCCTGAGGAGACATTGACCCCAGTGTGCATGGCTAGCAACGAGACGTAGACACTGGCACGTTAACACTGCTCCCCTGCATGGCCTCCCCTGCCCTGCGAGGCTCATTGCCCAGCCCAAGGGTGGTGCTAGCCCATGTGTGGGTCCCCATCATCAATGGAGCAAATCAGCGGTGATAGGGAAGGTGGTGGAAAAACGTACACAGAGCGTCGATGAAACTCTGCTCCAAAACGAGAATGGTCTCGACCCGAAACATCGTCTGTCTATTCGCTCCCCACACACTGCCCGACTCAAAGCATATAACAGAACTTCATGTCCCTCGCTGACTGCTGTCTGTTTTCTTCCACCGTTTCAGGGGGAGCCTGGCGAAGATGGCCCAGTGGGAAAAGAGGTACGCTGCCAGAAAATGGCTCATGTATGTTATAGGTTGGGCAGACTTGGGGTTGTTTCCTCTGGAATGTTGGAGATTGATAGAAGTATATCAAATTATAAGAAGCAATACCTTCTTCCCAGGGTGAAAATGTTAAAGATAATGAACATAGATTCAAGGTGAGAGGGGCAAAGTTTAAAGTGAAACTTTACTCAGAGGGGGTTGGGTGCCTGGAACACATTGCCTGGTGGTGAAGGCAGATACGGTAGTGGCACTTAAGTGATTTATAGATTGGCACATGGATAGCCAAGGAATGGAGGGATATCGATCGTGTATTCTTGCTATTGAGGGAGTGCAGCGTAGGCTCACCAGGTTAATTCCCGGGATGGCGGAGCTGACATACGGCAAAAGAATGGATTAAATAGGCTTATATTCACTGGAATTTTGAAGGATGAGAGGGTATCTTATAGAAACATATAAAATTCTTAAGGGATTGGACAGGCTAGATGCAGGAAAATGTTCCCAACGATGGGGAGTCCAGAACCTGGGGATCATAGTTTAAGAATAAGGAGTAACTCATTTGGGACTGAGATGACGAAAAACAGAAGGCAGTGGAGGACAATTCACTGGATGTAGTCAAGTTAGATATAGCTCTTAGGGCTAACAGAATCAAGGGATATGGGGAGAAAGCAGGAATGGGGTATTGAATGTGGATGATTAGCCATGATCATATTGAATGGCGGTGCTGGCTCGAAGGGCCAAATGGCCAACTCCTGCACTTATTTTCTATGTGCAGGCAGAGGAGATCAGTTTAGCTTGGCATCATGTTCAACACAGACATTTTGTGCCAAAGGGTCTGTTCCTGTGCTGTTCTATGTTCTATATCATGTTCATAAGTTCTCGGAACAGAATCAGGCCATTCAGCCCATCAAGCTGAATTTACCTGCTTCGAGAGAAACCGGGAGATGGTGGGGTTTCAACACTCCTCGTTGTTGGGAAGGATGGGGAAGGGACATTGCAGGGAAACTGGTTCCTGTGAAGCAGTGGTGTGAAACCTTTCCCCTGCCTGCCCTTACTCTAACCAATAGACCAAATGCAGCCGGTCCCAGCAGGGAACAGCACGGCTGGGAACAACTGGCAGGGTAGAATTCTAAAACAACCTGGAATTCTAAAACAAATTCAAGTGCAATGCCTTTATCGGGCTCATTTACAGCCAGTTTTCTTGCAATCCCGCAGTTAGATCTTCACATTGACCGGGCAGCAGAGGGACTTTGTTAGCACTCTTGTTGCTTGGGCTATGTCTTGGTTCCCTGTCACAACCATCAGACTAACCCCAATCTTCAGCTCTCCGTAGCCTGACTGACGTCCCGCCATCAGGTCCTTTGTCTCCAGGTCATGGGGTCATACAGCACGGAAACAAGATGGAGCTTGGTCAGCATGATGGGGTTGGGCCGAAGGGCTGTTTACGCACAATAATACTATGACTACAACGAAAAGGCCTATCCAATGTAACCATCACATTTCTTTGAGCTTTATCTCCATCCGGTGATCATCACTATGCTTCTTCCTTAGGGGCAACCTGGATCAGCTGGGATGGCAGGGCAGCCAGGGCCAAAGGTAAGAGGCACAGCCATGGGATCAAAGGGCACCCGGGATGTTGAGGGGAGATTAATGGTCGGCAATGTTTACGTCATTTGTACCGACAATTATATTTTTACTTGCAGCAGCTTAACAGGCCTGTGAACTCAATACACACAGATAAAGATAATAATCAACACTTCAATAAATAAATTATTAAATTAACGTCTGTAATGCAACCAAAGACACAGTCCATTGAAGTTCATAGTTGCTGATGTTAGTGTTGTGTTCAAGAGCCTGATGGTTGCTGGGAAGAAGTTGTTCTTGAACCTGGAGGACACCTTTACACAAAGGATAGTGGGCACATGGATGAGCGGTTTGAGGAGGTAGTGAGGGCAGGTACCATCGCAATGTTTAAGAAATATTTAGACAGGAGTATGCATAGGATAGTTTAGAGGGATGTGGGCCAAACACAAGCAGGTGGGACAAGTGTAGATGGGGCATCTGGTCAGTGTGGGCAGGTTGGGCCAAAGGGCTTGTTTCTACACTGTTTGGCTCTATGACTCAGAAGACATACCCTCAGAATAAAAGGGCCTTCTACAGTGCCTTTAGAATGGAGATGAGGAGAAATTTCTTTAGCCAGAGTATGGTGAATCTGTGGAATTAGTTGCCAGAGACAGCTGTGGAGGTGAAGTCATTAGGTATTTTTTTGAGCGGAGATTAATAGGTTCTTGATTAGGCAAAGCATGGGGTGAGAGGGAAAAATAGATCAGCCATGATCGAACGGCGGAATAGACTTGATGGGCCGAATGGCCTAATTCTGCTCCTATGTCTTACAGTGTAATGACAGGAAATCCTGATCAGCACCACCTATGAGAGAATAAATAGGATCTGCAACAAGGGAACAACTTTAATCATGGGTGACTTTGACCTACTTATAGATTGGGAAAACCAAATGAACAGTGATGATATAGAGATGCAAAATGGACCAAAATGTTGAGGAACCAAATGAAAAAGAATAAGCTGGCAAATGACAAAGGATTAACTAACCACCTTGTACAGGGCCTCTTGGGAAAAATATCCTTTTTCATTCTTCAGTAAGATGAAGAGGGCTTGTTTTGGAGACGAAGGCCCCAAATCTATATAAAGGAAGCTGTAAAGGTACGAGTCATGAATTGGCTGTGATAGATTGGTGAATATTACTGAAAGAGTTGTCAGCAGCCAGGCAATGGCATGTATTTAAATCACAGACAAATTAATTGTAACATTAGTTCAGTCCTGTCAAGTGCAAAAATAAAGCAGGAAGGATGGTGAAAACACAGCTTGCAAAGTGAATTGGTGTTTGTATTAGAATAAAGTGGAAAAGGTCACACAGCTCCCTGAGACTATGAGCTGTTTAGAATTCAACAAAGTAGGACAAAGGGATTAATTAAGGAAGGGAAGAGAAAAGGGAGAGTTCCATTTATTTGGAATAATTCACTGTTATTTAAGTACTACTTCAGTTACAGATTGACATGCTGTGCTTGATGGGTTGACTTGGAAAAAATATGATTTCTCATATAGCTGGGATATGAAGCACATGCAGGCAGATGAGTCCAGCAGAGTGGCGCAGTGGTAAAGCTGCTGCCTCACAGCGCCAGAGACCCAAGTTCAATTCTGACCTCAGGTGCTATCTGTGTGGAGTTTGCACGCTCTCACTGTAACTGTGTGGGTGCCCTCCGGGTGCTCTGATTTCCTCCTACATCCCAAAGATGTGTGGGTTTGTAGGTTAATTGGGCTCTGCAAATTGGCTCTAGTATGTAGGGAGTGGATGAGAAAGTGGAACTAGTATGAACGGGTGATTGATGGCCAGCGTGGGTACGGTGGGCCGTTGGGCTCGTTTCTATGCTGTGTTTGTCAATCAATCAGTGCAGATGTGCAGTTGAAATTGGCTTTATGATCAACAAAGGCGCTGTGGGCCTAAGGGCTTGTTTCGGTGCTTTGTTCTTCCATGTTCTGGAAAGACAGTATATATACAAGTTTGTAGAGAACATAAACACTGGCTGTCAAAGCAATCGGTATGTGAGGAGAAAAATAATTTACAATCGAGAAAAAACATGGATTCTTTAAATTCAAATGTTGACTTTGCAAAAGAGACAACATCTGTGGGTGGAATGGGCAGGTGTTGTTTTAGGTCGATCCATCGAGTCTGAAGAAGGGTACTGATCCAAAAAGTAATCTGTCCATTCCATCCACAGATGCTTCTTGACCCGCTGAGTTCCTCCAGCACTTTGTGTTTTACAGTTAGATAGTGAGGAATTTGGGGAGAAGGCAGGAACTGGACTCTAAATATGGATGATCTGCCATGATCACATTGAACGGAATGGCAGGCTTGATGGGCTAAATGGCCTCCTCCTATTTTCCATGTTTCCAAGTGAATATATATTGCAGTTTTGCAATCACCTGCTTGGAATTCCACCAAGTTTAGTTCAATGAGAGGCTGGTTGTCCAGTTAACCCGATTCTCATGGTTTCACGGGGAACGGGGAAATTCCCACGGTGCATCTGCTGAGGCTGGAAGGACGTTGGGAACTTCACGAGCACCGTGTTGTTGAGGGCTTTGATGATGCACACACATGCGCAGGTATTGGACAAGGTCACGTACAGCACAACTCGCACAACCAACACACAGCTTCCAGGAATGTTGCGGAGAGGCACGGTGGCGCAGTGGTAGAGTTGCTGCCTTGGAGCGCCAGAGACCCAGGTTCGATCCTAACTACAGGTGCTGTCGGTACGGAGTTTGTACATTCTCCTTGTGACCATGTGGGTTTTCTCTGGGTGCTCCGGTTTCCTCCCACACTCCAAAGACGTACAGGTTTGTAGGTTATTAGGCTTCGGTAAAAATTGTTAATTTGTACAGGATAATGTTAGTGTACGCGGATCACTGGTCGGCGTGGACATGGTGGGCCGAAGGGCTTGTTTTCGCGATGTATCTCTAAACTAAAGTGTCGGCAACTTCAGCAGGGAGTGAATTGCTGATGCCTTCTCCATCGTTTTCTCACCCTTGGCAGGGTGAGCCAGGAAGAGCAGGAGAAAAGGGAGCCCAGGGCCAGCGTGGATTGCCCGGGATCTCCACGGGGGGCTTGGGAAAGAGCAGCGGCATGGCGCTGCCTGGACCACCTGGTGCCCCCGGCGCACGGGGAGAACGAGGACACCCCGGAACCCCAGGAGCTGCCGGCGCTCCTGGAATCCAAGGAATACCAGGAACTGGGGTAAGGAGTGCTACCCGCCTCTACCTCATCCTCTGGCAGCTTATCCCATGTACCCACTACCGTCTGTGTGGAGCAACTGCTTCTCAATCACCTCTCACCATAAACCTATGTCCCCTGGTTCTTGATTCCACTACGCTGGGTAAAAGACTGCATTCACCCTATCCATTCTCCTCAAGATTTTATACACCTCTATGAAGCCACTCCTCACCCTCCTGCACTCTACGGAACAGTGGTCCCAACCTATCCAGCCTTTCCTTATAGCTCACACCCTTGAAATCCAGTAACATTCCTGTATCTTTCGTGACATCCTCCTTTAGCAGGGTGACCAGAACTGTACACAATACTGCAAATGTGGCCTTACCAACATCTTGTTCAACTGTAATATGACGTCCCAACTTCTGTACTCAATACCCTGACCAATGAACACAAGTATGCCAAAACTCTTCTTCACAATGTACATGTACTCTTTAGTCTCTCCGTTGTACAACAGTCTCCGGGGCCCTAGATTTACTGTGCAACTCCTGCCCTGGTCTGTCTTACCAAAATGCAACACCTCACAATTATCTGATTAAACTCCATCTACCATTCCTCAGCCTATTGGCCCAGTTGATCGAGATCCCGTTGCAATTGTAGATAACCTTGTTCACTGTCCACGATGCCACCAGTTTTTCTCTGTGTAATGTATGGCAAAGCTACAAGCCCAGAATTCCTAACCAGGGTACAATTCCAGCTCACAGTATTTCCAGCAACACGTCGTTATCTGGGTGCATCATTACTCAAGGGCCAAGTGCTGGAACTAACACAACGGTCCCGTTCCTTCCAATAGGCTGAAGCTATTAATTTCGATGAGATCAAGAGGTTAATCAGGCAAGAAGTTACAAAGATCTTTGATGGTAAGTATAGACTTATTTGCTCCATGTGGGTCGATGGCGTGAGGACCTCTGTGAATCTGCAATGACCAGTCTGGTGAATATGTGAGCGTGATGGGGAGCGACGTGTTAGGTGGCGGAGCGTGGGCCCAGGAAGGGGGTAGTGGGGGCCCAGGATGTGGGTGGAGGGAGAGTGCCGGGGAAGGCTGGGTGCTGCTGCTCTGTTGTCCACCCGTCCCCTGGGCGACCTCCTGGTGGGTGGATTCAGCACAGTGACGGGGTACAGAGCCCCCTCCCACCGTACCTGGCAGGCAGCTCTTCCACCATCACTAGCGCCACCCCAGACCTCACCTGCTGTCAGTCACAGTGAAGCCCCCGGGCAAGGGCTGGCGGTGGTGTGGGAGCAGAGAGACTTGACTGCCCACCTGGAACAGAGAGCATGCAGCACAGGAAGGGCCCTGGAGGAGGGAATTCTGTGCTATAAATAGGACAAGATTCCCTCCTAGAGGTCTTCCGTCACAATATTTGTGTCGACCAGGATGTCAGGTCAAACTGATCTCATGTGCCTGTACATGATCCAACTCCCTCTATTTCCAGCACTTCCATGTGCCTATATAGAAACCTCTTAAACGTCACTGTCATATCTGCCTCCACCACCACCCCTGGCAGCATCACCCTCTGTGTAAAAAAAATTGCCCCAACGATCTCCATTAAATATCCCCCCTCTCACCTTATAGCTCCATTCTCTAGGGTTTGATATTTCCACCCTGGGAAAAAGTTTCTGACCGTCTACCCAATCAACGCCCCTCATAATTGTATATATTTCTATCGGGTCTCCCGCAACCTTTGACATTCCAGAGAAAACAATCCAAGTCTGCCCAACATTTACCCTGTCGCTGAAACTCCCTGAACCAGGCAGCATTCTGATAAACTATCTCTGCACCCTCTCCAGAGCCTCCACATTCTTCCTGTAATGGGGGAGTCCAAAACTACACGCAATACTCCAAACGTAGCCTGACGTAGCTATAAAAGCTGTATGTGGGCAAGAGGTATATGTGGTGCGGGTGCAGATGGAGAGTGCAGGGTGGCAGCCCCACTCCGCAGACTGACATGGAGCTCAGCTATCAGCAGCAGGCAGCGAGTGAGAGGGAAGCCAAGGTGTGTGGCTTTACTGAGAGAAACCGGTTTTGATACGCGAGTTATTTCCATGCTCTGAACTATGATTCAGGCACGCGAGCACTGATCCGTGGTTATGCAGAGATCGGTGGCACTGGTAAGGCAGCTGCTGGAACTCCTCCCGACCTGGTTCTTCCAGTTTTCAACATCTGCTGTTGTGCTGAATGCTAGGACTGTAACTGAAATGGCAGAAAGGGCTGACTGTCGCTCGACTTGGATGAGTCCACCTTATGAAGCTGGAGGTTTTGTACACTGCAGCTGAGTATGGCCAGTATCCCCTGCGACTGGTCGCCACTTCACTGCAGGCTGCCTTCCCAGCGCCCGCACTGCCAATAAATATCCCCCCCCCCCACTCATCTTATAGCTACGTTCTCCTGGTTAAAGGCTTCTGTCCCCATTGACCTCAGGATAGTGGGGGTGGAAGGAGAGGGACAGTTGTTACTGTAAGCGGTCTGTCAGTGGATCTCCCCCACCTCTGGGAGAGGTCTCCCTCTCCCATCCATGAAGCCTCGCGGTCAACTCGGCAAGATTTACGCCGCTCCTCGAGTGCGGCATGGCGACCTCGGCGCATGGGAGGGGGTAGGGGGTGGGTGATTGCGGGGGGCATCAGCCCATTTCCCGGGAGTTTGCGGCAGCTGAGGTAGGCCCTGCAGTAGCCGGGTGAGCGAGTGGACCATGCTCAGCCTGCAGCAGTTGCAAGGGGCGGCGGTGGAAGGCGCTGACAGCATCACGCTTGGCCAGGCCAATCCCTACTTCATCAACCCATGTGCCGCAAGGACGCCGGGCCTTAAAGTTACAGAAGATCATAAGTCCATGCGATAGGAGCACAATTATGCCATTCGGCCCATTGAGTCTACTCCGACATTAAATCATGGCTGATCTATCCTTCCCTCTCAACGCCATTCGGCCTTCTCCAAATAACCCCTGACACCCGTACTAATCAAGAATCTATCTATCTCTGCCTTAAACATATCCATTGACTTGGACTCCACAACCACCCTCTGACTAAAGGAATTCCTCACCATCTCCTTTCTAAAGGTACGTCCTTATCTTCTGAGGCAATGTCCTCTGGTCCTAGACTTTCCCAGTGGGGGAAACATCCTCTCTGCATTCACTCAATTCAGGCCTTTCACTATTCAGTAAGTGTCAATGAGGGGTCCCCTCATCCTCTAAACTCCAGCAAGAAGAGGGAATGAGGAGGAATGTACTTCTGCCCAAATGGGACACAATCGCTTGGGATAATTGCAGAAACCAGAGTCTTGACAAGACTGGGCGGAATGTGGTAACTCTTTGTGTGTTGGCCCAGAAGGGAATGAACTGTCATTCACTACAATCATCCGCTCTCTTATCTGCCCATGATTGTACTCGCTGGTGGTATGATTTGACTGGGTGGCAGAGAACCCGAACCAAACTAATCACACTGGCCTTCACAGCTGGTCATCCTCTAATGTAGTGTGGGGAGCACAGAGTCACAGCTCCAGTCAGCAGGGTAAAATTGTAACCTCAAGTGATGTCTATGTGGAGTTTACACGTTTCCCCGGACAATGGCTGAATTTTCCCTGGCTTGACCCCCCCCATCCCAAAGACCTGTCAGTTGGGGAATTGACATTTGTAAAATACTCTTAACATGCAGGTGTGCAGTGGGGTCAAGGATGAAGTTGATTTATTTAGTTTGCAGATACAGCAAGGAAACAGGGTCCTTTGTCCCACTGAGTCCACGCTGACCACCAATCAACCATTTACACTAGTTCTATGTTATCCCATTTTCTCTTCCACTCCCTACATAAACTTGGGGCAATTTACAGAAGCCTATTAACCGACAAACCTTGGGATGTGAGAGGCAACCGGAGCACCAGAGGGAGAACATGCAAACTCCACATGCACTGCACCCAAGGTCAGGATCGAATCCAGGTCCCTGG
The DNA here is from genome assembly GCA_963514005.1 of Raja brachyura. The sequence goes on along the minus strand of OY740809.1, from coordinate 12,963,233 downwards.
AGCTGTGAGGCAGCAGCACTACCACTGTGCTGCCCTGAGTTTTTGGAAGTGGGACGAGTGGACGTGGGTGTGAATGGACTCACTGGACTGAAGGGACTGTTTCGTAGAGCATTGAACATAGAACAGTACAGCATAGGAACAGGCCCTTCAGCCCACAATGTCTGCGCCAAAAATGATGCCACGGTAAACTAATCTCCTCTGTCAGTGCATAATCCATTTCTAAAAGCATCCTATCCCATCCTAGTATCTCATTCTAGGTACCCACTATTAAAAAAAAAAAAACTGCCCCACACATCTCCTTTGAACTTTGCCTCGCTGACCTTAAAGCTATGCTCTTTAGTCCTTGCCATTTCCACTCTAGGAAAAAGGCTTTGACCCTTTACTCTATCTATGGCTCTCATTTTAATATATTTCTATTTGGTCTCCCTTCGGCCTCCAACGTTCCAGAGAAAACAATCTCTTGTGGGTGGATTCAGCATAGTGACGGGATACAGAGCCGCCTCCCACCATACCTGGCAGGCAGCACCAGCGCCACCCCAGACCTCTCCTGCTGTCAGTCACAGTGAAGCCCCCGGGCAAGGGCTGGCGGTGGTGTGGGAGCAGAGAGACTTGACTGCCCACCTAGAACAGAGAGCATGCAGCACAGGAAGGGCCCTGGAGGAGGGAATTCTGTGCTATAAATAGGACGAGATTCCCTCTTAGAGGGCTCTTCCGTCACAATGTTTGTGTCGACCAGGATGCCAGGTCAAACTGATCTCATGTGCCTGTACATAATCCAACTCCCTCTATTTCTTGCACTTCCATGCACCTATATAGAAACCTCTTAAACGTCACTGTCATATCTGCCTCCACCACCACCCCTGGCAGTTCACCCTCTGTGTAAAAAAACTTGCCCTACACATCTCCATTAAATATCCCCCCTCTCACCTTATAGCTCCATTCTCTAGTGTTTGATATTTCCACCCTGGGAAAAAGTATCTGACCGTCTACCCAATCAACGCCCCTCATAATTGTATATATTTCTATCGGGTCTCCCGCAACCTTTGACATTCCAGAGAAAACAATCCAAGTGTGCCCAACATTTCCCGTGTCGCTGAAACTCCCTGAACCAGGCAGCATTCTGGTAAACTATCTCTGCATCCTCTCCAGAGCCTCCACATTCTTCCTGTAACGGGGGAGTCCAGAACTACACGCAATACTCCAAACGTAGCCTGACCTAGCTATAAAAGCTGTATGTGGACAAGAGGTATATGTGGTGCGGGTGCAGATGGAGAGTGCAGGGTGGCAGCCCCACTCCGCAGACTGACATGGAGCTCAGCTATCAGCAGCAGGCAGCGAAGTGAGAGGGAAGCCAAGGTGTGTGGCTTTACTGAGAAAAACCAGTTTTGATACGCGAGTTATTTCCATGCTCTGAACTATGATTCAGGCACGCGAGCACTGATCCGTGGTTATGCAGGGACGGTGGCACTGGTAAGGAAGCTGCTGGCACCCCTCCCGACCTGGTTCTTCCAGTTTTCAACATCAGCTGTTGTGCTGAGCTTTACTGTGCTGAATGCCAGGACTGTAACTGAAATGGCAGAAAGGGCTGACTGTCGCTCGACTTGGATGAGTCCACCTTATGAAGCTGGAGGGTTACACAAAAAGGTGTAGAAACTTAGCGGGTGCAGCAGCATCTAAGGGGCAAAGGGGATAGGCGACGTTTCGGGTCGAGACCCTTCTTCAGACCTGGAGGTTTTGTACAGTGCAGCTGAGGTTCGGCCAGTATCCCCTGCGACTGGTCGCCACTTCACCGCAGGCTGCCTCCCAGCGCCCGCACTGCCATTAAATATCCCCCCGCTCATCTTATAGCTACGTTCTCCTGGGTAAAGGCTTCTGTCCCCATTGACCTCAGGATAGTGGGGGTGGAAGGAGAGGGACAGTTGTTACTGTAAGCGATCTGTCAGTGGATCTCCCCCACCTCTGGGAGAGGACTCCCTCTCCCATCCAAACTCCACATACACTGCACCCAAGGTCAGGATCAAATCCAGGTCCCTGGAGCTGTGAGGCAGCAGCTCCACCACTGTGCTGCCCTGAGTTTTTGGAAGTGGGACGAGTGGACGTGGGTGTGAATAGACTCACTGGACTGAAGGGACCGTTTCGTAGAGCATAGAACAGTACAGCATAGGAACAAGCCCTTCAGCCCACAATGTCAGTGCCAAAAATGATGCAATGGTAAACTAATCTCCTCCGTCAGTGCATAATCCATATCCCTCTATTTCCTGCATATTCATATGTCTATCTAAAAGCATCCTATCCCATCTTAGCATCTCATTCCAGGTACCCGCTATTAAAATAAAACTGCCCCGCACATCTCCTTTGAACTTTGCCTCTCTGACCTTAAGGCTATGATCTTTAGTCCTTGCCATTTCCACTCTAGGAAAAAGGTTTTGACCGTTTACTCTATCTATGGCTCCCATTTTAATATATTCTATTAGGTCTCCATTCGGCCTCCAACGTTCCGGAGAAAACAATCCACGTCTTGTCCAACTTCTCCTCGTCGCTAATACCCTGTAATCTGGGCAGTATTCTGGCTATTGGATGAATGACTGGTATTTTTAAGTTTGTCAGTACATGTGGTTTTACCTGCTGTATTGTCCGTCGGAGAGATGGATGCCAGGCTTCTTTCTCTGGTAAATAATTTCCATGCTGCAGAGTGCAGGGAGTGGGAAGATTGATTACAACTCACTCAATGCTCTGTTGTACCTTTTGCAGAGAGAATGACGTACTACTTGGCCAATTTGCGTTCGTCAGATACCAGCCCAGGCAGACCAGGAACTCCAGGGAAAATCGGAGCCCCTGGACACCCAGGACAGCCTGGTCAGCCAGGAATGCCGGGACAGATGGGAAGAGATGGGCGGCCAGGCATACCCGGATCCAAAGGTAGAGTGGCTCAATGATGTGGGAGTGCACACAGTGCACATTGGGCGAAGGGGCCGGCGTTTTGCTTAGTCAGGGGCACCACAGACAAAGCAAGTTCAATCCTGCCCTCCAGCACTGTCTGTGCGGAGTTTGCACGTTCTTTCTGCCACCACACGTTCCTGGTTTAAATCCATCTCCCAAAACCGTGGCAAGCTGTTGTATATTATCCCTCATGAGGGGTAGAAACCAAGAGATGCTGGTGCAAACATGGTGTTCCGTCAGCCATGGTGCCATTAACTAGCAGAGTTGGCTTGAGTAGTCGATGACATACACTGCACGTGTTTGCTCGGGTAGAACTCAAATTACTGACCACTGTTGAACTTGTTTGTTTCATTGAAATCTTCATAACGCTTCTGAAATGTTTGTTTGGACGCAGGTCCGAGTGGTCCTAAGGGCGATCATGGCGACAAAGGCGTGGGTCATGTGGGAGAGCCTGGTTTACCTGGGCCACACGGTAAGTCACCTGTCCTGGTCTCATTTCACCCCAGCCTTCTACGATCTACACAATAACCATTGTAAGCTTGTCATTGGAATCCACAAAGCAGATCAACCATTGCCTGGGCATTAAGTGGGAGGTATCTGAGACCCATGTGCCTATTACTGTTCCTTGGCACCAGCCTCACCATCTGCCCAAAGGCAGGGGTGCGAAGCCTCAGGACAACCAGAGTGTCTCCACAGACATCTTCAAGGCAATGGAGTGAGTGCAACTTGGCCTCGTGCCCAGTACAGACATTGTGGGCCGAAGGGCCTGTTCCTGTGCTGTACTGTTCTATGTTCTACTAAATAGTACCAGTGTGTTCACATGGACATCTCCAGAGGATGGATCAGGACTAGTGTCTCTCTGCAGCCATCTCCAGGGGAACTAAGAAACATGGTTACAGCACAGCAGGCAGCCATATGGCACGCTGATACTACTTCAATTCAGTGAGAGACCAGTCCAGCTCCTCTTACCTCCAATCCTCTCTCCATAATGCTGCTTTCTGATAAAGGTCTTCCTTTACATTGAAGGCACAAGGAATTGTAGATATTGGTTTACTAGAAAAAACACAAAGTGCTGGAGCAACTCTGTGAGTCAGGCAGCACTTCTGAAGGGACCCTTCTTCAGACTGATTAGAGTACGACAACTATCCCCCTACTACAATCAATTGAAGAGGGGTTCCAACCTTAAACATCGCCTGCCCATTCCTTCCACAGATGCTGCCTGACCCATGGAGTTCCTCCAGCACTTTGTGCCTTTTTCCCCCCGTTACCTTGAATCTGGCATTTTGCATTCCAGAAACTTCACGCTCCGCTGGACTAAATCAAGTCGAGTCAAGAGAGTTTATTGTCATGTGCCCCAGATAGGACAACAAAATTCTTGAGGCTCCACAGTCAAAGCCCATCTCCCACCTCCCGCCAAGCCACAGCTGTCAACAGATCTTGAAGCCTCTGCTCGATGGGCTTCCCCACATAGTTTGTCATCCCCTTATTGTACCTGTGACGGGTCAGCCATTGTTCCTCTTCACCACTGTCTCTCCCTGGCTCTCTGGTTTCTGAAATCCCTAGTGGTTTCTGAATTTCCATGTTCATAGAACAGTGCAGCACAGGGACAGGTCCATCAGCCCACAATGTCATGACGTACATACTACTAATCTTCTCCGATTACACATGATCCATATCTCTCCATTCTCTGCACACCCATCATGCTTTTTTGGAATGGCAACGGTATAGTTGCTGCCTTATTGCCTCAGAGACCCAGGCTCGATCCTAACTACTGGTGCTTGTCTGTACGCAGTTTGTATGTTCTCCCCGTGACCTGTGTGGGTTTTCTCTGGGAGCTCCAGTTTCCTCCCACACTCCAAGACGTACAGATTTGTAGGTTAATTGACTTGGTTAAATTGTAAATTGTCCGTTGCGTGTGTAGGATAGCGTCAATATGCGGGGACCTGTTCCATGCTGTATCTCTAAACTAATCTAAAATACTTTTCTTAAATGCCACTATTGTATCTGCCTCCACCACCACCATAGGCAGTATGTTCTTAGCATATCTCCTTTAAACTTTGCCCCTCTCATCTCAAAGCTATGCTCTCTAAAACGCAACAATACTTTAATGCAGTATTACTTCTACGCAATACTCCAAATTTGGCCAAACCAAAGTCTTATCAAGCTGTATCATGACCTCCTCTCTCTTGTACCCAATGCCATGTCGATGCGCAGGTTGAAGGGCTGGATGAGAGTGCCTAACGTCTTGCCTTACCCGCGCAGGTCCACCTGGACTCCCAGGCTATGGTAAACTGGGCCCACCAGGGCCAGTTGGCCAACAGGGTATCCCGGGCATTCCAGGACAACCAGGCATCCAAGGATCAACCGGGAAGGATGGCCGCTGCCTGCCATCTCAATGCGCCATGCAAATGCCAGAGCCTTACAACGCCAAGAATTCCAAAGGACCATCTTCCTGGATGAATTAATAAAGACTATACACTTTATTTGAAGGGGGGCAGTGGGGGGGGGTGTGAGGATTTTATAATTTTGGCCTTGATAATTTCTTTTTGTACAAATAAACCCACCCAGTGGATTATCCAAAGCATTATTTAATAGTTGTTGGCAACGTATGAGAGTGTTTCCAGCCCGAAGCAGAGTTGGACTCATTGTGACTTGGCCCCTAGTATTTCCTTGGCCCCGCTAAAGGTGTCCTCTGGGGCCCGACTGTTGGGAGTTGAGAGTCTGGGCGTAGGGCCCCATTGGTGATGGAGGATAACTCCTTGCAGTTGGAGGTATTGCGGGTGGCTTTATCACATGACCTCTCGGGTCCCATCCCCTTGCCTCCTTCATTGGCTACTCAACCCATCAATCCCACTGTGGCCGGTCTCTGGTTTGTGAATGGATTATTCCACATGGCTTGTTCCCCATCTTGTTCATAAACAAAAATGTCTTCAAATAAATAAAAATGGTTAGATTTTTCTCCTGGGCTGTGCGATTGATTTAAGGGATGGAGATCTGTTGCAACATGTCCACTGATGGTTTCTATGGCTACCGGGGCAACATCCCACATCCATTACCCTCTGGTAACTGCTGCCCCAACCAGTACGTAGATGTCTGTCATCGAGGCAGACGTTGAGTGCCATAGTGTGGTAAAGCATGGGAATAGGCCCTTTGGCCCATCAACTCCCTGTCCTTCATCAACCATCCATTGCATTGCAGCTTCAGCCATCAAAACTGTTGGAGTTGGAGGGGAGTCCCCGCTCAAAAAATCTGGGTAGTGCCAGAAGGGCCATCATTTTTTACATGAACGGCAAGAGGACAGAACAGTTGGCAGTACAATGTGCTGCGGTGTGATGAGCCTGCAATGGACCACCGCTGCAGACTTACAACCACTTTGCAATGGTGGATCCTAACCCCAGCTCCACAAAAGCACAGCGAGAGCAAACTAAAGGTGTCGGGTTGTGGGGTGAAGGCAGGGGAATGAGGTTGATGAATCCGCCACAATTGAATGGCAGAGTAGATTTGATGGCCTAATTCTGAACATATGAACATAAAAGCAATCGCAACTGGGAACACAGTGCTCCGGGAATTGAAGCTCAAACCAGGCCTGCAGACGCCACAAGTCGTCACAGGTTTACACCAAATACCACCAACAATACAAGCTTGCTCTCCGCATCTGTAACACACATTTTCTGAAAAAGATATTTGTGAAATACGGACTCCACCAAAAATATTTGTGATGGGAAACGCACTTAATTACTTTGTATTATATTCAACCCGTTTTAATTTGAGTATTACAAGGATGTTGCCAGGACTGGAGGGTCTGAACTACATGGATTGGGCAGGATAAGACTTTGTTACTTGGAGCACAGGAAGCTCAGGAGTGATCTTATAGAGGTGTATTCAAATTGTGAGGGTAATAAATAGTACAAATGCACACAGTCTTACCCAGAGTATCAAGAATCAGAGGACATACGTTTAAGGTGAATGGGGAAAGATTTAATGGGAACCTGAGGGTCAACCTTTTCACACTGGGCATGGTGGGTATATGAAAAGAGTTGCCAGAGGAGGCAGGTGAGATAACAGTATTTAAAAGGCACTTGGACAGGTACATGGATTTAATGTTTAGTTTGGAGGCAGATATGATAGTGGCACATAACGGCATTTTAGAAAGGTAAATGGGTAGGAAGGGATATGAATTGCACGCAGGCAGAGGAGTTTAGTCTAACTTGGCATTATGTGCAGCTGGACATTGTGGATTGAAGATTACACAAAAAGCTGGAGAAACTCAGCGGGTGCAGCAGCATCTAAAGGGCCTGTCCCACCAGCATGCAACTCTACGCGATGAACTCGATCAAACAAGCAGCGGGGGCCACGCGGAGGTCGGGTGATCCCCTGTACGGGGCCGTTCCCACCAGCATGCGCCTGCATGCGGCAAGCGCGACCAAACCGGCAGCAGGGGCCGCGCGGAGGTTGGGTGAGTGGCGCAACGCGGCGCAAAGCGAGGCGAACTTGGAGCAAGTCCAAGGTAAGTTCACCAGGACTTAGAGGGGCACACAGAGAGGGGCACCGAGGCACACACACACACATACAGGGCCATGGAGCCACACACAGAGAGGGTCACGGAGGCACTTACAAATAGGTTCACGGAGGCATGATGTCCGGGCGGTGTGTAAATGTCGAGGCGACTGCGAGCCGACAAGCCGTTGCCGCGTGGAATTTTTGGACATAGTCGGTTTTTCTGAGCCCCACGCGGTGTCGGGACGAACTCGGGACGAATTCCGCACAATTCCACACGGCTCCGGCGATCAAAGTGGGACCGGCCCCGCGACGCCGGACGGCTCAAGCGACCACGTTAGGTCGCGCTAATCGCATAGAGTTGCATGCTGGTGGGACAGGCGACGTTTCAGGTCGAGACCCTTCTTCAGACTGGTCAGGGATCAGGGAAACGAGAGATATAGACAGTGATGTGGAGAGATAAAGAACAATGAATGAAAGATATGCAAAAACGTATTGATGATAAAGGAAACATTGTAAGCTGTTTGTAGTGTGAAAATGAGAAGCTAGTGCGAATTGGGTGGGGGGGGGGAGATAGAGAGAGAAGGAATGCCAGGGCCTGAGGGCTGAGGGAGAGGTGGGAAGGGGAGGAGGCAGTCTGGGTTAACAGAATTGCGGGATGAAGGGTTACACAAAAAGCTGGAGAAACTCAGCGGGTGCAGCAGCATCTAAGGAGCGAAGGAGATAGGCGACGTTTCGGGTCGAGACCCTTCTTCTGTGCCTGCGCTGCACTGTTTTATGTTCTATATGTTAATTTTTTCTTCAAATTATCAGTGTTAGGCTCGTTTAAGAAAGAATGTGCTACTGTCCCCCTCACTGTGATCAGCTTGAGGATTTTATGAGGAGTTACAATGAGGGATTACGTGAAGACCCCGTCCAGCATGCATGCGCGACATTCGTCAAAGCAGCGGTGTGGATTCACAGAAAAAACACAACGATTGAAATAAATAAAGAGAAAATAAGAACTAAATTGCCAGTTGATCTGTATAATAGAGGGTGGGAGCGGAGGGTCCGTAATCCCTCATCGTAACTCCTCATAAAATACAGATCAAACTTCGAACTGGTAAGTTTAATCTTACTATTTTATTTCGGAGTCACGTGAGTGACCACGTGAAGACTTTGAAGCTGTGAATCCGAACCGTGTACCAGCTCATGCTTCACTCGCTGTCTGAAGACCTGAGGGAGGAAATATGTTATCACAATCAACAATAACCCGTTTGTGAAGTTTCTTTTCCTGCGTCTCCTGTGTCGGATTTTATTTCTTTAATCCCACTTCTGACACCATGTAAGGAACATGCACGTACACAGAGAATTCTTTACTATAGTTTTATTACCTACACACACATCACTGCCCTAGCTGTACATGGTCTGTCACGTTCACCAGAGAGAGAGCTAGGGATGGGGAGGACACAGATATACTTGATTATAGGGGAGTGGTTAGCAGGGGCGACGTCACTACTATTAAAGGGACATGCACATAACATCTACAGTGACCAAAAAAGGTTTATTAATAATAACAGAAAACAGAGGGCTCCTCCAGGCTTAAATTAAATATTATCTGCAAACTCCAAAATTCTGTCTGCAAATGGAGCAGGTTCCGCCAGCGGCTTATTATAAAACCTTTGGAAAGTTCTTTCCGAGGACCATCCTGCTCTGGCCAGAATATGGTCCATAGGCACATCCATTCGCCTAGCCGCCGACATGGATGCAGCTCTGGTGGAGTGAGATTTGTAAACATTAGTGTTGATTCCCACGGACTTGAGCACCTGCTTGAGCCACCTTGAAATGGTTTGGCTCATCATGTGACCATGGGGCTTCTTGTGGCTTATCCATAAGGCTTTTTCTCTCCATCTAAAGTTGTATGTTGTGTCTATGTAAATGTCGAGATAGTCTTGGCACACAGCCGTGGGTCAGATGAATATGCCTGGAACTCCATAACTGGAGGCGTGGTTCCTGGTCTAGTTTGTTTGATTAGATCCTGAATATGGAATGTGATACAGTCTAATTACTCTGTCATGCTGTCCTGCCTCAGAATGTGGAGGGACAGTACCCTTTGTGCTGACACTAGTACCAGCACAAGTGACTGATTTCAGGGTAAGTTGTTCTAGCATGGTGGTCATCCCCTAAGGTACGTCAGCACAATGCTGACATTCCAGATCCGAGTGTACCTTGGTCTGGGGGAATTAGTGTTAAAAATACCCTTCACGAGTTTGACCACCAGTGGATGGGACCCCAAAGCCTGTTGTCCTGCTGCTGGAACCAAAGAAGCTGACAACGCACTCCTGGGTGTATTGATGATGCGGAGTCCATCCTGTTGTAATCCAACCAGGAACTCCACAACACTGGTAGCTGTTGCTGTTGAGTAGGTAGTTTCTGTTTTGGAGCAACACCGTTCCCATTTCCTTATGTTGGTCAGGCATTGTCTCCTGGTGGACACCCGGTGGGATGTGGTCATCATGTTGATGGTGTCCTCAGACAGTCCCAGGCCCAGTAGAGGTCTTTTTAGAATCTGCAAGCCAGGAGATTGACTCTGTCATCGCACGGGTGACTATTGCCCGACACTGGGTGGATTAATAATTCTGGACTGCTGGGGAATTCCAACGATGTTTCGACAGCCTTGTCGAGGGCCACTGGGAACCATAGCCGTGTAGGACAGTCGGGTATTATCAAGATTCCTGAAGCAGAATCCAATTGAATCTTGCATAATACCCGACTGATGAGACAGAAGGGGGGGGGGGGGGGGGGAAAGCATAGAAGAACATTTTCCCCCAATGCAGCGTGAATGCATCAACTGCTGCTGCCCGAGGGCCTGGTTCCCAAGCGACATACGTTGGTACCTGGTGATTCAGCCTGGATGCAAATAGATCGATATCTGGTGTGCCATATTGCTTTGTAATTTCAGCAAATACTTTGGGATTTAACATCCATTCGATGTTATCGTTAAATTTGCGTGACCTGTTGTCTGCCACTGTATTTTGCTTACCTGGTAGGTAAATTGCTGATAACCAAATATGTCTTTCGACACACCATTGCCAGATTAGGTTGACCAAATTGCCACATGATATCGACTTTACACCACCCATGTGGTTGATACAAGCCACCACCGTGGTATTATCTAATTGCAGCCGGACATGTGCGTGATACGTATTAGATGAATATGCTTTTAAACCATAAAACGCACCCAACATTTCTAAGTAATTAATACCCCATGTCTGTAGGCAAGATGATTCAAAATTAGTCCATCTGCCCCCTGTGCTGGATTGCATGTTAGTTGCTCCCCAGCCCAAAGCACTGGCATCCGTTTGAATGGTTAATACTTGGTTGGTGATTATTATGGGACTGGAGCTAAGCCTAATGTTCCTTGTCCACCATTGTAACTCTGGAATCGATTCAGCAGTAAATTCATAACTCGGTCAAAGTGACCCGAGTTTTCCTTTAGCGCATGCACTTTTGCTTTTTGTAAATTTTGATAGTGCAGAGGCCCAGATTGTACAGCTAGAAAGGCTGCTATCATTTCCCCAATGACACTAGCTACCTGCCGTATGGTTGGTTGATGATTAACCATTAGTTTGTTGCAAGATTGTGCCAACTCTGATGCTTTCCCCTTTGGCAGAGTCATACAGTCATGCGAATAGTGTCAATTGTAAATCCAAGATAGTCCATGGTAGTGGACGGTGTCAAATTGGATTTATCTGGATGTATGACAAACCCCAAAGTTTCAAACAAACGTTTGGTGGCTGCAACTGCCGAAATGGCTGTCTCCAAGGTTTTCCCTACTATTAATATGTCGTCTAAGTATGCCAGGACTATATGCTTTTGTTTCCTCAACAATGCCAAGGCAGGTTTTAAGATTTTTCTGAACAACCTTGGTGCTGAGGTTAGCCCATTTGGTAAAGCTTTAAATTGCCATAGCCATTTCATCCAGATAAACTTTAGGTATTAACGATGCTCCTTGTGTATGGGTACCGAGTAGTAGGCATCTTTTAAATCAATGCTTGCCAGAATTAGTGATAGACTCCCATGCATCCAAAAACAAGTGCAATCTCCCCTCTGTTAGTATAGAGCCCCTACTGCTCATATGCTGAGAGGAACCAGACCCACCTACCTCCATGGTTACTGGTGCTTCTTTTGCCTCTTTGCATGGTCAACATGATGAGGTGTCTGCTGGGCTGTAGAGGGCTGCTGTTGATGTTGATGTTGGGGGTGGCGCATTTTCCATGGGGTCCACTCTGGGTCCTGGCCTAAAAAAGGCTTACGGGGAATGGTTGCGGACCCCGAGCTTTCACCAGTCCCATATGCTAGTCAGCGACTGGTGGATGCTGTGGGGTACTGCCACCTGGGTTTGTTAGGTCTGCTCAGTCCCAAACCTGCCCTCATGAGACCAAAGGTCTTGGACTCTTCCTCCAGGTCTTTCACCTTTCTTGGAAGGTCCTTTCCAAAGAGCAGAATTGGAGGTTCTGAATCCGGTGTTTTGCAAAGTCCTGCAAACTTAGGGTTGAGGGCAGGCTTGATGATCTCCTTCCATAAATTGTTAATCTCAAATTGAGAGGTGCACAGCAGAGCTAATGTATCTTGCTGATTTGTGGCAATGTCCACACCATCTATGGACCGAGCATATGAAGTTATTCCTGCTGTCAGGAGTTTTAGGGTTTTCTGGAGCTTCAACTCCAGGTTCCTGATATTCTACCCCAAATGTCCCCAAATTTGGCTGTTGACAACTGGTACATTCAGTGATGTACAATTTTCTGGGACTAAATATAATTAAAGAGCCTCATTGACCATCCGTTCTTGTAGGGGTTTTGAGGACAGGTGGTCAATGCTGGCTGCAAATTTCGGCTTTAAAGGCCGACCCGCTCGTGGAGTGGCCACGTAGCGGTTGACCACACCCAGTAGCTCTTCCTGATCATGTACGCCCTGCGTGCTCCGGACATCTTCAGCCAGCGACCCCTCTTCTTGACCAGCCCAGACCTGGTCGCCAATGCTGCCTTCAATAGAAGGTGAAGCAATGGCCAGTGCCGTAAAGGGCACTGCGGGAGTGCCTGAGCTCCCTTGGCGAGTCCGCCGCTGCTCTCTCAGCAGATCTCGCTGGAGCAATTCGGCTTAGGCGGCTGCCTTTGCCGCTCTCAAGCAGCGAGGCATCTTCATCTGAATCGTCAGATACTACCGCCGTGTTCTGGCTGCAGATACCTCCAGCCCGCTGCTCAGGCTGCACTAGCGGTGCTGGGCTGGGCTCGGTAATCAATCCTGCCACCTCTCGCACACACCTCCAAAGAACGCTCCTCAACGGGAGACGAACGGGGGCGAGCTACAGATTTCTTTCCTCTAGTCTTGCTCATTCTTTCTGGAACACAAAGCAGAGCACAGAGAAAATACACACGGCCACGGTAAAACAGTTACCTGACGGCCCGACTTTCAAATTGTAGCGGGAGCGCCTTGAACTCCCGTTCGTCTCGGGTGCACTGCATGAACGTTAATGTCGAGCACGCGTGGTGGATGGGGTCTTCACGTATTCACTCACGTGACTCCGAAATAAAATTTGTCTATCTCTGCCTTCAAAATATCTATTGACTTGGCCTCCACAGCCCTCTGTCACAATGAGTTCCACAGATTAACTACCCTCTGACTAAAGAAGTTCCTCCTCACCTCCTTTCTAAAAGAGCACCCTTTAATTCTGAGGCGGTGACCTCTGGTCCTAAACTCTTCCACCAATGGAAACATCCTTTCCACATCTGTTCTTTCATTATTCTGTACATTTCAATGATGTCAACCTTCTAAACTCCAGCGAGTTCAGGCTCAGTGCTGTCATATGCTAACCCATTAATTCCTGGAATCATTCTTGTAAACTTCCTCTGGACCCTCTCCAGAACCCTCTTACATGGGGCACAAATTTGCTCACAGTACTCCAAATGTGGCCTGACCAGTGCCTTGGCCTAAGCATCACATCTCTGTTTTTGTATTCTAGTCCTCTTGATATAAATGCAAGCATTGAATTTGCCTTCCTTACTACCGATTCGACTTGCAAATTAACTTTTTGTGAGTCCTGCACCAGCACTCCCAAGTCCCTTTGCACCTCCAATTTCTTGATTCTCTCTCCACTAAGATAATAATCTACATGTTTATTCTTAATATCAAAATACATGACTCCGCATTGTTATACTGAATTCCATCTGCCACTGCTCTGCCCATTCTCCTAACCTGTCCAAGTCATTCTGCAGAGTCCTTGCTTCCGCTAAACTGCCTGCCCCTCCACCTATCTTAAAATCATCTGCGTACTTGGCCACAAATCGTTCAATACCCTTATCCAAATCATTAATATACAATGTGAAAAGAAGAGGCCCCAGCACCGACCCTTGTGAAACTCCACTAGTCATTGGCACCCAACCTGAAAAAGCACCTTTTATTGCAGCTATTTGCCTTCTGCCATCCAGCCAACCCGCGATCTATGCTAGTATCTTCCCTTCAATACCATGTCCTCTCATCTTCCCTAGCAGCCTGACGTACATCACTTTATCAATGGCCTTCTGGAAATCTAGGTAAACAACATCTACAGCCTCCCCTCTGTCTGTCCTGCTATTAACTTCCTCAAAGAACTCCAGCAGATTAGTCTGGCAAGATCTTCCTTCACAAAACCATGCTGACTTCAGCCTATTTTATCGTAAACTTCCAAGTACTGCGTAACCTCATCCTTTATAATTGACAAAAAACTTACCAACCAGATTACCAAGTGGCCCAATCACACTTTAACCAACCCCCCCCCCACTGTCCCCCCTCACTTGCTCCCCTACCTGTGGGGTAAGGAGGCTTTGCCTGTGTTAGCACGAGGCAGATATCATCACCTCAAACCTCCTGAAGAGGGGCTCCTAGTGGGACCCCTACCGGCAGCTCCCTCAGAGCACGGGCTTATCTTGTTGCTGGCCAGTGCAATAGCATCCAACGTCAAAGGGTCAGGGGCAACAGGGCATCCAATATGCACCCCGCTCCCCTCGGGACTCCATAGTGAGAGGTACAGACAGGGGTTTCTGCTGCAACAGGTGGGATTCAAGGATGTGTGTTGCTTCCCTGGTGCCATGATCCAGGACATCATGGACTGATTGCAGAGCATTCTCAAGGGTGAAAGTGGCAGCCGGAAGTGGTAGTGCATGTCGCCACAAATTACATTGGGAAGAAGAAGAAAGAGATTCTTCAGCGTGACTTTAGAGAGCTTAAACGAAGGCTGAAAAACAGGACCTCCAGGGTGGTTATCTCCCATTTGTTTCCAGTTCCTCATACTGGCAAGGGCAGGACAAGCAGATAGGGGATCTGAAATGTGTGGCTGAGGATCTGATGCAGGGATTTAGATTCTTAGACCACTGGGATCTGTTTTGGGGTAAAGTTGTACAAAAAGGACAGGTTGCACCTTAACAGGCGGGGGATCAGCATTCTGGCAGGCAGGTTTGCCACTGCTACACGGGTGGGTTTTAAACTAAGTAGTGGGGTGAGAGGGGTGGGTGGGAGACAAATAGTGGGGGGGGAAGTATAGGAAACGTTAAGAAAGACACCAGAATTAACGGGACAAAGCTCACAAAGGGATAGGAGAGTATGGCCAAGTGAAATAGGAATCGATGTGAAAGGAATCATTTAATTCCAACGAGGAAGAAAGATTCTAAGGGGAGTAAGAGGCAACCGTGGCTGACAAAGAAAGTTAGGGATGGAATAAAACCAAAAAGAAAAGGTGTATAACACAGCTTCTTCTTGTGTATGGCATGCACAGCCTAAAGTTGCAAGACAACTTGTTCTATTTAATCTTATTTGATTATGCACGCAGGGTTGATTGCATTCGTTGAAACAAGGCGGACCACGTGAAAGTTGTAACCCCCATAACATAGCAAGAGTAGCGGGAAGCAGGATGATCGGGAAACTTTCAAAGGACAACAAAAAGAGCAATATAGGGTGAAAAGATGAAGTACGAGGGTAAGCTGGCCAAGAATATAAAGAAGGATAGTAAAAGCTTCTTTAGGTATGTTAAAAGAAAAAGATTAGTAAATACAAATGTGGGGACCCTTGAAGGTGAAATTATTATGGGGAACAAGGAAATGGCAGACGTTGAACAGGTACTTTGGTTCGGTCTTCACTAAGGAAGACACAAACAATCTCCCAGATGACAGAGGATCTAGGGAGACAGAGGAATTTAAATAAATTAGCATTGGGCGAGAAATAATATTGGGTAGAGTGAAGGAACTGAAGGCTGATAAATCCCCCAGGGCCTGAAGGCTGATAAATCCCCAGGGTCTGCATCCCAGATACTCAAGGAGGTGGTGCCAGAAATCGTGGACACATTGGTGATGGTTTCCAATGTTCTATAGATTCAGGATCAGTTACTGTGGAATGGAGGGTAGCTAATGTTATCCAACTTTTCAAGAAAGGAGCGAGAGAGAAAACGGAGAATTATAGACAAATTAGCCTGACTGGTGGTGGTGGGAAAGATGCTGGAGTCAATTATTAAGTAAGTAATAATAGTAAGATTAAACGAGAACTTACCAGTTTGAAGTTTGATCTTTATTTTATGAGGAGTTACGATGAGGGACTACGTGAACAACCCGTACAGCCGTTCGTGCGTCAATCTTCAAAGCAACGGTGTGAAATCACAGATAATAGTGACTGAAGTATAATAGTAAGAACAAAAGACTAGAACTACCAGATTATATTTATGAGGGTTGGGAGCGGAGGGCACGTTGTCCCTCATCATAAACTCCTCATAAAATAAAGATCAAACTTCAAACTGGTAAGATCTCATTTAATCTTACTTCGGAGTCACGTGAGTGACTACGTGAAGACTTCAAAGCTCTGTGATTTCATGCCATGTGAAACGAGTATACACAACCACAGCTGCTTCATTGACAAATGAAGGGAAAACATTCATAATGCATGCAGTCATGACATAGATGTAAAACATGCTGATGCTGTTTAAATGAAACAATAATATTTCCATCTCTCGCCCCAGATGGAAAATATAAACAGAACATAAATAAAGTTAACAAATACCCCTGGTTTAGCAATGGGTCATTACAGGTGTTTGGAGATTCGTTCGTTGGACTATGCTGCAGCTGTAACAACGTGACCCAGCGGAACATAAATACCCTTGCTGCTGGTGTTGTAGCAGCCCTGGAATCAGAATCCATTCCTACATAACACAACTCCGTATTTATCATCTGGAA
>OY740809.1:11200661-11688161 GCA_963514005.1 Raja brachyura | reverse complement strand
GTTGATAATGAAGGGTTACAGGGGTGCAAACAGTGGAACTGGCAGGACAACGAGGGTAGAGGAGGGGGGGAGAGAGGGAGTACTTGCAATGAGAGAAATCAACGTTCATTCCACCGGGTTGTAAGCTGCACAAGTGAAATATGAGGTGTGGTGCCCCCAACTTGTGGCCTCGCTGTGAAGCTGTGTCCACACTGGTACACACTGGTACACACCTCAGTCCAGGGTCCTTGGCTGTGCCAATGTGAATGTTTCCAATTTAACATCAATTACTCTACAGCACGAAGGACTACATTAACAACATATTTTCCAGGATAAGGCATGATCACATTGAATGGCGGTGCTGGCTCGAAGGGCCAAATGGCCTACTCCTGCACCTATTGACTATTGTATATTAGGCTATCGCTGACCGTGATTCCATTTAATGTCTGCGGTGGGGTGAGCATTCCCCCTGCATCGTAACATTGCTTACTCCAGGGCGATGGTTGGTTTCCTCTGACACCAAGCCAGTGTTGATCAAGGAACGGTAACACAGCCCAAAGTCGGGATGGCATGTGGCTCGCAAGGGGAACACGCAGGCGGCGGTGCTCCCATCTTCCCAAGATTGCCGATGACACAAAATGCAAATAAGCTTCACAGGAGGCAGACACACCAAAAGAGTGGGGAAGGTATGAAACTGTGAGGATATCCACAGAAATGTGGAGTATTCTTCAAATGGTGATGGATGGGATGAGTGTTGATTGTCAATGGGATTCATTGTGTAAATTCACACGCAAGTCACTGACAGCTCACATGCTGGTATTGTAGGCAGGTACGTGCTCAGAAAGTAAATGGTTCCTTCTTTGAGGGAAGACCTGACAGAGGATTTGTGGCGTAGATCGGGTGGACAGTCACAAACTCTCTTCCAGGGTGGAAATGTCAAAAACGAGAGGACATGGCTTTAAGGAGACAGGGGCAACGTTCTAAGATGTGCGGGGCACGTTTTTTTACGCAGAGAGGAGTAGGCGTCTGGAACATGGTGCCAGGGGTGGTGGTGGAGGCAAGTGTTTAAGAGGCTCCTGACACATGGCTATGCAGGGATATGGATCGCGTGCAGGCAGATCCGATTAGTATAACTCAGCGAAGATAGACACAAAAAGCTGGAGTAACCCAGCGGGACGGGCAGCATCTCTGGAGAGAAGGAATGGGTGACGTTTCGGGTCGAGATCCTTCTTCAGACAGCTGCACCAGCTTTTTGTGTCTATCTGCGGTTTAAACTAGCATTTGCAGTTCCTTCCTACACATTTAGCATAACTCAGAATCATGTCCGGCCTGGAGATTGTGGGCTGAAGGGCCCGTTCCTGTGCTGTAATGTTCCATGCTCTATGATGCATGAAACTTTGCCAGTATTGCAGGTAGAAGCTGACTGCGTTATGTATTGAATTCTTGCAGGCTAATTTTGTTTTTAGATTAATTCCACATTAACTGTGTGCGCGGCGCAGCAAAGCTTTCTCTCCCACCCCCCCCCCCCCCCCCCCTTTACCTGTCCCCCCCCCCCCCCCCCCCCCCCCCCCCCTCAGCTCTCCCTATTTGCAAAGAATGTTTTGTTCAGTGTACAGATTTGAATAGAAACAGAGATCGTGACTCAACTGCTGATTTGCAGCTAATAAGATTGCACAGCCTAATGCAATGTCTTATCAAGTGAAGAGAGGTGGCTTTGTTTTACTTCATGTCCTGGTCCTTTTTTTAAAATCGAAAAATGTATTCAACTATTAAAAAATAATATTTACACTACAATAAAACAAGCAAGAGCCCACGGCCATAATACAATACAAACATATGTCCATAATAAACGACTCTACAACTATGATACAATCCTTATGGAGGATACATTCAACACCCTGCGGTCCCGGAACTCCCTCAGGGTGCCCGTGGACAGGGCGTACTCCCTTTCTAACCGCACCCGGGCACAGACGTTTTAGGTATTCAAACAGTGTTACACAGACTATTCCAGCCCGCAACAGTGGCAGGCGGCTGGCGGGGCTGTGGACCGCGAGAGAAACCGCTGCAGGGAACACCTCGGTGCAGTACCCTCCACCCCAGGTCCCCACCCTGGTCCCCTGGTGCAGTTGCTGACGCTCTGAGGGTGCTGGTCGTGGGATAAGTGATCATCACAGCAGCACTAGAGATACAGTGCGGAAACAAGTCCTTTGGCCCACCGAGTCCGCACCGACCAGCGACCCCCGTATGCCGACACTACCCCACACACACTAGGGACAATTTACAATTTTTACCAAAGCCAATTAACCTACAAAATCTGGGCTTGAGTCTTGCACAGTTCTGGTCCAGTGGGAGTGGTTCAGGGGGCTGTGGCCCCTCCACTGCTCACACGCATACATTGAACTGTACCCCACCCCCAGTTCCCAATGTAAGGCCACACGCCCAACTGCCACCCCCTCACGAGGCAATGTTGGCTTGGACGGCTGGTGGGTTCCTGACCGCAGTTACCACAGGCTTCGTCCCCACTCAGCCAGCAGCAAGACATTGGCCCGCACACCCCTCGCTGTGACCCTGGCATGGTCTCCATGGGTGCACTTGGCACCTAATGTAGGTGGTTCAGGGGAAAAAGGAAAGGGGAGGGGAGGGGGGTGGTTAGAGGGAAAAGGGGGTTCGCTGGGACGGGAGATGAGATACTAGGGAGGAGAACGATACAGGGTGACTGGGATGGTAAAGGGCCTGTCCCATTTGGGCGTCATTTTGTACTTCCCAAAATCATGGGGCACCGCGCGTCACTGCCCACATCACCACGCACCATGCGCGCGTAATGCATCGTGACGCGTAAATGATGTCACGCAAATTACGCCCAAGTGGGACAGGCCCTTAACAAAGGCTAGAATTGAAAAGGGTGTTAGATAGGGAGAGGAAATGAGTGAAATTTAAAACTGTAGGGAGGGAAAAGGGTGGAGGGGTGGAGGAGGATAAAGATGGGATAAAGGGGAAATGAGGGACTGGATGGGAGAAGAGCATATAGAGGAGGGAAAAAGAGCACGGGGGGGGTGTGGAGGGGGGGGTTGACAGTAGATGGTGGGAGAAATGTCTGTGTGCACCAGGGTGGGATGAGGCTGGGGGAAGGGAGAGAGAGATAGGGGGGAGAGGGTTGTTGCTTGTAACTGGAGACATTTTCAAAGTTCATTCCATTCAGGCTGCCCGAGTGGAATATAAAGTGTGCAGAAGGGAACAGCAGATGCAGGGTATATACCAAAGATAGACACAAATAGACACATTGATCTTATGGAAGTGTATAAAATCATGAGAGGAAAAGATCGGGTAGACGCATGAGTCTCTTGCCCAGAGAATTGAGAACCTGCGGACATAGGCTTAAGGTGAAGGGGGAAAGATTTAATAGGAATCTGAGGGGTAACGTTTTCACACAAAGGGTGATGGGTGTATGGAACGAGCTGCCAGAGGAGGTAGTTGAGGCAGGGACTAATGCAACGTTTAAGATAACAGGCACATGGATAGGATAGCTTTGGAGGGATATGGGCCAAACACAGGCAGGTGGGACTAGTGTACATGGCACATGTTGGTTGGCGTGGGCAAGTTTGGGGACCTGAAAACCCAACTATGAGCATTGGATGTTTCAAATTTAGGTATCACTCCCTTCCCCCCCCCCCCCCCACCAATCTATTTCTAGTGCCCCACCCCCACCCCAGTGCACACCCCACTACCCTGCCCTCGCCAATATCCTGCCCTCTGGCTTTACTTTTCACTCCGTTTTCACTCCTCCTGAGTCAGAGGGTGTCAAAGGTTATGGAGAGAAGGCACAAGAATGGGGTTGAGAGGAAAAGATAGATCAGCCATGATTGAATGGCGGAGTAGACTCGATGGGCCGAATGGCCTAATTCTGCTCCGATCACATGAATTAATGTACTCTTCTCTCCTTATCTAACACCATTTTGTCAGCTTTGTCTCCAATTGCCACCTCTTTATCTTTCGATCTCTAACTTTTGTCCACCCATCTACTAATCAAAACCCACCCCACCTGCATCCACTTACTCGTGTAGGAAGGGACCGCAGATGTTGGTTTAAACCGAAGATAGACACAAAATACTGGAGTAACTCAGCGGGACAGGCAGGCAGGCATCTCTGGAGAGAAGGAATGGGTGACGTTTCGGGCCTCGAAGGGTCTTGCTCCACCCATCACTTGCCTGGCTTTGACCTGACCCCTCCCCACTACGATGTCTGAAGAAGGGTCCCGACCGGAAACCATGTTCTATCCGGTCTATCCATGTTCTCCAGAGATGCTGCCTGACCCATTGAGTTATTCCAGCAGTATGTATTCCACACTGCAATGTTTATCATCTTTCCTCTACCTGTTGTGTCAGAAACTTGTCAAGTGACAATTTAATCAACAGATTCAAGAGATTTATTTTTAAAAAAATGTAGTTTATCTTGGAAAAGCAAAAATAAAATTCCAGATGCTGTAAATCTGAAATTAACTGCAAACTGTTGAGTAGTTCCAGAATTTTCTGTTCTTGTTGCAGTTTTTGTTCACTATTTAGTTGACAAAATGTGAGAAGCAACTTGCAAAGTGGAATGCAAGCACCATCTGCACAATGTTTTTTTGGAAGGTTTAGTGTGTCTGTAAAGGTTTTTCTTATGAAGTGCATTTAACCCAGAGAGTTGCGAATCTGTGGAATTCTCTGCCACAGAAGGCAGTGGAGGCAAATTCACTGGATGTTTTCAAGAGAGAGTTAAGGGCCTGTCCCACCAGCATGCAACTCTATGCGATGAGCGCGACCTAACGTGGTCGCTTCAGCCGTCCGGCGTCGCGGGGCCGGTTCCACATCGATCGCCAGAGCCGTGCGGAATTGTGCGGAGTTCATCCCGACATCGCGCGGGGCTCTGAAAAACTGACTATGTTCAAAAATTCCGCACGGCAACGGCTTGTCGGCTCGCAGTCGCCTCGACGCATTACACACCGTCTCGACGTCGTGCCTCCGTGAACCTATCCGTAGGTGCCTCAGTGACCCTCTCTGTGTGTGGCTCCGTGGCCCTCTCTGTGTGTGCCTCTGTGCCCCTCTCTGTGTGCCCCTCTCTGTCCTGGCGAACTTACCTTTAAGACTTTGCTCCAAGTTCGCCTCACTTTGCGCCGCGTTGCGCCACTCACCCGACATCCGCGCGGCCCTCGCTGCCGGTTTGGTCGCGCTTGCCACATGCAGGCGCATGCTGGTGGGAACGGCCCTGTACAGGGATCACCCGACCTCCGCGCAGCCCGCGCTTCTAGTTTGATCGCGCACATCACATGGAGTCGGATGCTGGTAGGACAGGCCTTTTAGATTTAGCTCATAGGGCTAAGGGAATCAAGCGATATAGGGAAAAAGCCGGAATGGGGAACTGACTTTGGATGATCAGCCATGATCATATTGAATGGCTCGAAGGGCCGAATGGCCTACTGCTGCACCTATTTTCCATGTTTCTACATTTCTAAACTTGGTGCAGGAGAGATTCCAAGTGATGGGAGCGAATGGCAGAGAGGGATGTCAAACATTTGAGTAAATAGGAAAATACGAAGTGTTCAGTATTTGATGTTTATTTATGATATAACATTGGATGGGAATGGCAGGCACAGTGGTGCAACTGGTAGACCTGTTGCCTCTCAGAGCCAGAGACCTGATTCGGTTCTCACCTTGGGTGCTGTCTGTGTGGAGTTTGCAAGTTCTCCCCGTGACCGCGTGGGTTTCCTCCGGGTGCTCCGGTTTCCTCCCGCGCCTAAAGACATGCGGATTCGTAGTTTAATTGGCCTCTGTAAATTGTGTGTGGGAGTGGGTGGGAAAGTTGGATAAAAGAGAACTAGTGCGAAGGTGTGATCGACATTCAGGGTGGTCTCAGTATGCGGAAGGGCTTGTTTCCACGCTGTCCCCGTAAACTATACTAAACTAAATTGACCCATTGGGATTCCATATGGAGAGAAAATTGGATGGAGTTTGGTTCAATGGCATTCAATAAATGTGACTAGGATTGGACTCGGAATTTAATGACATGGGGGTATTAAAAGCAATTCAGTCAAATATTATTCAGCACAAAGCTTGAATGGGATCGAGGGATCTCACTGATGAGCGTGAACGGCAAGTGACTCAGAATCTGAGTCTCAGTATCTGGAGAACCTCTGGAATGTAAAACTGATGGGAAACTGATGGTGGCAGTGATGGACAAAATGCAGGAGAGTGGTGAGGGTGAGAGTGAAGATGTGGTTATAGGTGGAGATGAGAATGGGGATGTTCATGTTAATAGGTTCTAGGAGCAGAGTTGGGCCATTTGGCCCATTGTGTCTACTCTGCCATTGAGTCATGCTGATCTATCTTTCTCTCTCAACCCCATTCTCTTGCTTTCGCATAGTGGGGTATAGTGTGAGGGCTGAGTGATGGTTTCCTGAGTGTGGGTGTGGGACAGTGTGTGTGTGTGTAAGGGTGTGAGGTCCAATGTAGGTGACGGGTGAGTGTAAGTATGGAATGTATACATAGGTGGAAGGCAACTGAGGAAAGTGTGTAACACAGCTGTTGACAAAAAGATGAGCCAAATAAATGGCAGGTATGTTAAATCAATTTGTTTGCATTGGTTTTCACCATGTAGGGCACTAATAATAGCTCTCAGAGAACAGATGGGCTAATTTCAAACATCATGGGCGTACAAGACGTTAGTGAGGCCACATTTGGAGTATTGTATTCAGTTTCAGTCACCCTGTCGTTAAGGTGGCAAGATGGCGGAGGATTCTGCCAGGCTATGAGGGCCTGAGCTAGAGGCAGAGGGTGAGCAGGTTAGGATTTTTCCTTGGAGTGCTGGAGTGATATTATGGAGGTGTGCATGATCATGAGAGGAATAGATAGGGTAGATGCAGAGCTTTTTACCCAGAGTAGGGGAATCAAGAACTAGAGGACATAGGACCAAGGTGAGAGGGAAAACCGAGGGCAACTTTTTTTTGCAGAGGGTGGGGGCACATGGAACGAACTGTCAGAGGAGGTAGTTGATGCAGGTACAATAACAACATTTAAAAGACATTTGGATAGGTGCATGGATAGGAAAGGTTTAGAGGGATATGGGTCAAACGCGGGCATGTGGGAGCGGTGTAGATGGGCAAAGATAGACACAAAGTGCTGGAGTAACTCAGTGACTAACATACAAAATTTCCAAATGGAAGGGATAAACTCACTAAATTCCAGGAGCAAAGCTGAAGACAGGGAACCATTGGTCAATTCAGTTACCATCTATGTATGATTGGCATGGTGCGTGTCTATAATTCAAGAGGAAATATCTAGTCATTTGGAAAGTTGAACATAATCAAACCTAGTCAACATGGTTCAATGAAAATTAAATCATTTTTGACAAATAGGCCTGAATTCGGTGAGCTTTTAACAAGGAGAATTGATAAAGGGGAACTGTAGATGAACAAGGTGACATTGCTACTATATACGGGACCAGTCATTTCAAACTGAGGTGCATAGAAATGTCTTCCCTCAGAGGGTGGTGAATCTCTGGAATTCCTTTTGCCGCAAGAGCTGTATCACTCAGCCAGTTCTTGATAAATAAACCCCTTTGTTTCTCAGGAATGGATTTCTCGACCTCCAAGATCCAATTTGCAGCATGTACAGTCCAGCTAATGCAAGCAGTCACATATGTGAATCAAACTGAAAATGGTAACAAAGGCTCCACAATAGTCTATTTACTTTAGATGAGAACACTTTAACAGGGGGGGTATTTATGCCGCAGAGAGCAAAGGAAGCATATTGTCTTGGATCAAAAAATCCTATATTGTAGCAATCACTGCAGTAACCTGCAACCCTTGTTATCTGGTGAGAGTCCTGAATCCGTTTCCCAAGAGGGCCTATTAAACCACTTCAATATTTTTCCTCTTCTCGACATTCAGCAGCGGCTTCATTTTGCAGTATCTTTCTTTGCACCAGGGTAAACGAAATGAGAACATTTGTGTTCGGAACTGGTTAAGAAAACCTGTCGCCGTCTTATAATGAGGCCACGGTCTTTTCCGAAGTAACATTTTTTTTTCCAATTCTGAAAACCGACTGTTTTTAATTTGTTTTCAGTAAGATCCTGCATTCACAGAAGAAATAGGGGCTGAATAATCAGTTTGATCACGTTCTGATCCATGGAGATGTACCGCAGTCTCCACAACTAATGGAGACTGATGTCACTATTGACGACTCCAGCACCAAGTTCACGAAACATGGCTTTCCACAGGTGCTTCTGACCCGCTATTTCTGCCATTTTCTGTTTCGACCATAGAACAGGACAACACAGGAACAGGCCTTCGTTCCACCTGCGATCATCTCGTACACTAGCACCATCCTACACATGGGGAACAATATACAGAAGCCAATTAACCTACAAACCTGGACGTCCTTAGAGTGTGAGAGGAAACTGGAGCACTCAGAGAAAACCCATGCGGTTACCAGAGAGAACAAACAAACTCCGGAAAGTCAGAACCTAAGGTCAGGATTGAACCTGAGTCGCTGGCGCTGTGAGGCAGCAGCTCTATCAGTGACAATAATAAACCTAAACCTAAACGTTATTGAAGGCTAAAATGTTCCTCTCTGCGTGGTCTTGTTCATTTCAATAGTTTCTCTTTCCCAATTCTGACCGGAAACATCATCAGGCATTTCCCCCCTTCAGATGTTGCCTGACCCGCTGAGTTCCTCCTGCACTTTGTGTTTTATTGTAGGACAGAACTGCAGATGCTGGTTTAAATCGAAGATAGACACAACATGTAACTCAATGGGACAGGCAGCATTTCTGGAGAGAAGGAATGGGTGACGTTTCAGGTTGAGACCCTTCTTCAGACTGATGTCAGGGGAGTGGGCGGTACAGAGATAAAATGTAGTCGGAGACAGTAAGACCGGTAGGAGAACTGGGAAGGGGGAGGGGATCAAGAGAGAGGGAAAGCAAGGGCTACTTGAAGTTAGAGAAGTCCAAGTTCAGCTGGGGTGTAAGCTACCCAAGCAAAATATGAGGTGCTGTTTTATTGTACATCAGGCAGCCTTTCAAATGTTCTGCTAGTCTCCTGGTAATGAGACATGAAACGATTAGCGTGTTCTTGCCATTCACTGTTTGGCTGGTGTTGATAGAAGAGGACACTGTGTGAAATAGCCCGAGCCTTGTACTACTCCACCACTAGCCAGAGTCTTGCACTAGCCCAAGCCTTGCACTAATCCACAACTAGACTGAGCCTTGCACTATTCCACCACTAGCCCCAGCCTTGCACTATTCCACTACTAGCCCCAGCCTTGCACTATTCCACTACTAGCCCCAGCCTTGCACTATTCCACCACTAGCCCCAGCCTTGCACTATTCCACCACTAGCCCCAGCCTTGCACTATTCCACCACTAGCCCCAGCCTTGCACTATTCCATCACTAGCCCCAGCCTTGCACTATTCCACCACTAGCCCCAGCCTTGCACTATTCCACTACTAGCCCCAGCCTTGCACTATTCCACTACTAGCCCCAGCCTTGCACTATTCCACTACCAGCCCCAGCCTTGCACTATTCCATCACTAGCCCCAGCCTTGCACTATTCCACTACTAGCCCCAGCCTTGCACTATTCCATCACTAGCCCCAGCCTTGCACTATTCCACCACTAGCCCCAGCCTTGCACTATTCCACTACTAGCCCCAGCCTTGCACTATTCCACTACTAGCCCCAGCCTTGCACTATTCCATCACTAGCCCCAGCCTTGCACTATTCCACTACTAGCCCCAGCCTTGCACTATTCCACTACTAGCCCCAGCCTTGCACTATTCCACTACTAGCCCCAGCCTTGCACTATTCCACTACTAGCCCCAGCCTTGCACTATTCCATCACTAGCCCCAGCCTTGCACTATTCCACTACTAGCCCCAGCCTTGCACTATTCCATCACTAGCCCCAGCCTTGCACTATTCCACCACTAGCCCCAGCCTTGCACTATTCCACTACTAGCCCCAGCCTTGCACTATTCCACTACTAGCCCCAGCCTTGCACTATTCCATCACTAGCCCCAGCCTTGCACTATTCCACCACTAGCCCCAGCCTTGCACTATTCCACTACTAGCCCCAGCCTTGCACTATTCCACTACTAGCCCCAGCCTTGCACTATTCCATCACTAGCCCCAGCCTTGCACTATTCCACTACTAGCCCAAGCCTTGCACTATTCCACCACTAGCCCCAGCCTTGCACTATTCCACTACTAGCCCAAGCCTTGCACTATTCCACTACTAGCCCCAGCCTTGCACTATTCCATCACTAGCCCCAGCCTTGCACTATTCCACTACTAGCCCAAGCCTTGCACTATTCCACCACTAGCCCCAGCCTTGCACTATTCCACTACTAGCCCAAGCCTTGCACTATTCCACTACTAGCCCCAGCCTTGCACTATTCCATCACTAGCCCCAGCCTTGCACTATTCCACTACTAGCCCCAGCCTTGCACTATTCCACTACTAGCCCCAGCCTTGCACTATTCCATCACTAGCCCCAGCCTTGCACTATTCCATCACTAGCCCCAGCCTTGCACTATTCCATCACTAGCCCCAGCCTTGCACTATTCCACCACTAGCCCAAGCCTTGCACTATTCCACTACTAGCCCCAGCCTTGCACTATTCCATCACTAGCCCCAGCCTTGCACTATTCCACTACTAGCCCCAGCCTTGCACTATTCCACTACTAGCCCCAGCCTTGCACTATTCCATCACTAGCCCCAGCCTTGCACTATTCCATCACTAGCCCCAGCCTTGCACTATTCCATCACTAGCCCCAGCCTTGCACTATTCCACTACTAGCCCCAGCCTTGCACTATTCCATCACTAGCCCCAGCCTTGCACTATTCCACTACTAGCCCCAGCCTTGCACTATTCCACTACTAGCCCCAGCCTTGCACTATTCCACCACTAGCCCCAGCCTTGCACTATTCCATCACTAGCCCCAGCCTTGCACTATTCCATCACTAGCCCCAGCCTTGCACTATTCCACCACTAGCCCCAGCCTTGCACTATTCCACTACTAGCCCCAGCCTTGCACTATTCCATCACTAGCCCCGAGCCTTGCACTATTCCACTACTAGCCCCAGCCTTGCACTATTCCATCACTAGCCCGAGCCTTGCACTATTCCATCACTAGCCCCAGCCTTGCACTATTCCACCACTAGCCCCAGCCTTGCACTATTCCATCACTAGCCCGAGCCTTGCACTATTCCATCACTAGCCCCAGCCTTGCACTATTCCACTACTAGCCCCAGCCTTGCACTATTCCACTACTAGCCCCAGCCTTGCACTATTCCATCACTAGCCCCAGCCTTGCACTATTCCACCACTAGCCCCAGCCTTGCACTATTCCATCACTAGCCCGAGCCTTGCACTATTCCACTACTAGCCCCAGCCTTGCACTATTCCATCACTAGCCCCAGCCTTGCACTATTCCATCACTAGCCCGAGCCTTGCACTATTCCACTACTAGCCCCAGCCTTGCACTATTCCACTACTAGCCCCAGCCTTGCACTATTCCACCACTAGCCCCAGCCTTGCACTATTCCACTACTAGCCCCAGCCTTGCACTATTCCATCACTAGCCCCAGCCTTGCACTATTCCATCACTAGCCCCAGCCTTGCACTATTCCACTACTAGCCCCAGCCTTGCACTATTCCACTACTAGCCCCAGCCTTGCACTATTCCATCACTAGCCCCAGCCTTGCACTATTCCATCACTAGCCCCAGCCTTGCACTATTCCACTACTAGCCCCAGCCTTGCACTATTCCATCACTAGCCCCAGCCTTGCACTATTCCACTACTAGCCCCAGCCTTGCACTATTCCACTACTAGCCCCAGCCTTGCACTATTCCACTACTAGCCCCAGCCTTGCACTATTCCATCACTAGCCCGAGCCTTGCACTATTCCATCACTAGCCCCAGCCTTGCACTATTCCATCACTAGCCCCAGCCTTGCACTATTCCATCACTAGCCCGAGCCTTGCACTATTCCACTACTAGCCCAAGCCTTGCACTATTCCACCACTAGCCCCAGCCTTGCACTATTCCATCACTAGCCCCAGCCTTGCACTATTCCATCACTAGCCCCAGCCTTGCACTATTCCATCACTAGCCCCAGCCTTGCACTATTCCACTACTAGCCCCAGCCTTGCACTATTCCACTACTAGCCCCAGCCTTGCACTATTCCATCACTAGCCCCAGCCTTGCACTATTCCACTACTAGCCCCAGCCTTGCACTATTCCATCACTAACCCCAGCCTTGCACTATTCCATCACTAGCCCCAGCCTTGCACTATTCCATCACTAGCCCCGAGCCTTGCACTATTCCACTACTAGCCCCAGCCTTGCACTATTCCACTACTAGCCCCAGCCTTGCACTATTCCATCACTAGCCCCAGCCTTGCACTATTCCACTACTAGCCCCAGCCTTGCACTATTCCACTACTAGCCCCAGCCTCGCACTATTCCATCACTAGCCCCAGCCTTGCACTATTCCATCACTAGCCCCAGCCTTGCACTATTCCATCACTAGCCCCAGCCTTGCACTATTCCACTACTAGCCCCAGCCTTGCACTATTCCACCACTAGCCCCAGCCTTGCACTATTCCACTACTAGCCCCAGCCTTGCACTATTCCATCACTAGCCCCGAGCCTTGCACTATTCCATCACTAGCCCGAGCCTTGCACTATTCCACTACTAGCCCCAGCCTTGCACTATTCCATCACTAGCCCGAGCCTTGCACTATTCCACTACTAGCCCCAGCCTTGCACTATTCCACTACTAGCCCCAGCCTTGCACTATTCCATCACTAGCCCCAGCCTTGCACTATTCCACCACTAGCCCCAGCCTTGCACTATTCCACTACTAGCCCGAGCCTTGCACTATTCCATCACTAGCCCGAGCCTTGCACTATTCCACTACTAGCCCCAGCCTTGCACTATTCCACTACTAGCCCCAGCCTTGCACTATTCCATCACTAGCCCCAGCCTTGCACTATTCCATCACTAGCCCCAGCCTTGCACTATTCCATCACTAGCCCCAGCCTTGCACTATTCCATCACTAGCCCCAGCCTTGCACTATTCCACTACTAGCCCCAGCCTTGCACTATTCCACTACTAGCCCCAGCCTTGCACTATTCCATCACTAGCCCCAGCCTTGCACTATTCCATCACTAGCCCCAGCCTTGCACTATTCCACTACTAGCCCCAGCCTTGCACTATTCCATCACTAGCCCCAGCCTTGCACTATTCCACTACTAGCCCCAGCCTTGCACTATTCCACTACTAGCCCCAGCCTTGCACTATTCCACTACTAGCCCCAGCCTTGCACTATTCCATCACTAGCCCGAGCCTTGCACTATTCCATCACTAGCCCCAGCCTTGCACTATTCCATCACTAGCCCCAGCCTTGCACTATTCCATCACTAGCCCCAGCCTTGCACTATTCCATCACTAACCCCAGCCTTGCACTATTCCATCACTAGCCCCAGCCTTGCACTATTCCATCACTAGCCCCAGCCTTGCACTATTCCATCACTAGCCCCAGCCTTGCACTATTCCATCACTAGCCCCGAGCCTTGCACTATTCCACTACTAGCCCCAGCCTTGCACTATTCCACTACTAGCCCCAGCCTTGCACTATTCCATCACTAGCCCCAGCCTTGCACTATTCCACTACTAGCCCCAGCCTTGCACTATTCCACTACTAGCCCGAGCCTTGCACTATTCCCACTAGCCCCAGCCTTGCACTATTCCATCACTAGCCCCAGCCTTGCACTATTCCATCACTAGCCCCAGCCTTGCACTATTCCATCACTAGCCCCAGCCTTGCACTATTCCACTACTAGCCCCAGCCTTGCACTATTCCATCACTAGCCCCGAGCCTTGCACTATTCCATCACTAGCCCGAGCCTTGCACTATTCCACTACTAGCCCCAGCCTTGCACTATTCCATCACTAGCCCGAGCCTTGCACTATTCCACTACTAGCCCCAGCCTTGCACTATTCCACTACTAGCCCCAGCCTTGCACTATTCCATCACTAGCCCCAGCCTTGCACTATTCCACTACTAGCCCCAGCCTTGCACTATTCCACCACTAGCCCCAGCCTTGCACTATTCCACCACTAGCCCCAGCCTTGCACTATTCCATCACTAGCCCCAGCCTTGCACTATTCCATCACTAGCCCCAGCCTTGCACTATTCCACCACTAGCCCCAGCCTTGCACTATTCCATCACTAGCCCGAGCCTTGCACTATTCCATCACTAGCCCGAGCCTTGCACTATTCCATCACTAGCCCCAGCCTTGCACTATTCCATCACTAGCCCCAGCCTTGCACTATTCCACCACTAGCCCCAGCCTTGCACTATTCCATCACTAGCCCCAGCCTTGCACTATTCCACCACTAGCCCCAGCCTTGCACTATTCCATCACTAGCCCGAGCCTTGCACTATTCCATCACTAGCCCGAGCCTTGCACTATTCCATCACTAGCCCCAGCCTTGCACTATTCCACCACTAGTCCCAGCCTTGCACTATTCCATCACTAGCCCGAGCCTTGCACTATTCCACTACTAGCCCCAGCCTTGCACTATTCCACTACTAGCCCCAGCCTTGCACTATTCCACTACTAGCCCCAGCCTTGCACTATTCCATCACTAGCCCGAGCCTTGCACTATTCCATCACTAGCCCCAGCCTTGCACTATTCCACTACTAGCCCCAGCCTTGCACTATTCCACTACTAGCCCCAGCCTTGCACTATTCCATCACTAGCCCCAGCCTTGCACTATTCCATCACTAGCCCCAGCCTTGCACTATTCCACTACTAGCCCCAGCCTTGCACTATTCCATCACTAGCCCGAGCCTTGCACTATTCCACTACTAGCCCCAGCCTTGCACTATTCCAGCACGAGCCCCAGCCTTGCACTATTCCATCACTAGCCCCAGCCTTGCACTATTCCATCACTAGCCCCAGCCTTGCACTATTCCATCACTAGCCCCAGCCTTGCACTATTCCATCACTAGCCCCAGCCTTGCACTATTCCACTACTAGCCCCAGCCTTGCACTATTCCACTACTAGCCCCAGCCTTGCACTATTCCACTACTAGCCCCAGCCTTGCACTATTCCATCACTAGCCCCAGCCTTGCACTATTCCACTACTAGCCCCAGCCTTGCACTATTCCACCACTAGCCCAAGCCTTGCACTATTCCACTACTAGCCCCAGCCTTGCACTATTCCACTACTAGCCCCAGCCTTGCACTATTCCATCACTAGCCCCAGCCTTGCACTATTCCATCACTAGCCCCAGCCTTGCACTATTCCACTACTAGCCCGAGCCTTGCACTATTCCACTACTAGCCCCAGCCTTGCACTATTCCACTACTAGCCCCAGCCTTGCACTATTCCACCACTAGCCCCTGCCTTGCACTATTCCATCACTAGCCCCAGCCTTGCACTATTCCATCACTAGCCCCAGCCTTGCACTATTCCACCACTAGCCCCAGCCTTGCACTGTTCCACTACTAGCCCCAGCCTTGCACTATTCCACTACTAGCCCCAGCCTTGCACTATTCCATCACTAGCCCCAGCCTTGCACTATTCCATCACTAGCCCCAGCCTTGCACTATTCCACTACTAGCCCGAGCCTTGCACTATTCCACTACTAGCCCCAGCCTTGCACTATTCCACTACTAGCCCCAGCCTTGCACTATTCCACCACTAGCCCCAGCCTTGCACTATTCCATCACTAGCCCCAGCCTTGCACTATTCCATCACTAGCCCCAGCCTTGCACTATTCCATCACTAGCCCCAGCCTTGCACTATTCCACTACTAGCCCCAGCCTTGCACTATTCCACTACTAGCCCCAGCCTTGCACTATTCCATCACTAGCCCCAGCCTTGCACTATTCCATCACTAGCCCCAGCCTTGCACTATTCCACCACTAGCCCCAGCCTTGCACTATTCCACTACTAGCCCCAGCCTTGCACTATTCCATCACTAGCCCCGAGCCTTGCACTATTCCATCACTAGCCCGAGCCTTGCACTATTCCACTACTAGCCCCAGCCTTGCACTATTCCATCACTAGCCCGAGCCTTGCACTATTCCACTACTAGCCCCAGCCTTGCACTATTCCACTACTAGCCCCAGCCTTGCACTATTCCATCACTAGCCCCAGCCTTGCACTATTCCATCACTAGCCCCAGCCTTGCACTATTCCACCACTAGCCCCAGCCTTGCACTATTCCATCACTAGCCCCGAGCCTTGCACTATTCCACTACTAGCCCCAGCCTTGCACTATTCCACCACTAGCCCCAGCCTTGCACTATTCCACCACTAGCCCCAGCCTTGCACTATTCCATCACTAGCCCCAGCCTTGCACTATTCCACTACTAGCCCCAGCCTTGCACTATTCCATCACTAGCCCCAGCCTTGCACTATTCCATCACTAGCCCCAGCCTTGCACTATTCCACTACTAGCCCCAGCCTTGCACTATTCCATCACTAGCCCCAGCCTTGCACTATTCCACCACTAGCCCCAGCCTTGCACTATTCCATCACTAGCCCGAGCCTTGCACTATTCCATCACTAGCCCGAGCCTTGCACTATTCCACTACTAGCCCCAGCCTTGCACTATTCCATCACTAGCCCCAGCCTTGCACTATTCCATCACTAGCCCCAGCCTTGCACTATTCCATCACTAGCCCGAGCCTTGCACTATTCCACTACTAGCCCCAGCCTTGCACTATTCCACTACTAGCCCCAGCCTTGCACTATTCCACTACTAGCCCGAGCCTTGCACTATTCCATCACTAGCCCCGAGCCTTGCACTATTCCATCACTAGCCCGAGCCTTGCACTATTCCATCACTAGCCCCAGCCTTGCACTATTCCACTACTAGCCCCAGCCTTGCACTATTCCACTACTAGCCCCAGCCTTGCACTATTCCATCACTAGCCCGAGCCTTGCACTATTCCACTACTAGCCCCAGCCTTGCACTATTCCACTACTAGCCCCAGCCTTGCACTATTCCACTACTAGCCCCAGCCTTGCACTATTCCACTACTAGCCCCAGCCTTGCACTATTCCACCACTAGCCCCAGCCTTGCACTATTCCATCACTAGCCCCAGCCTTGCACTATTCCATCACTAGCCCCAGCCTTGCACTATTCCACTACTAGCCCCAGCCTTGCACTATTCCATCACTAGCCCCAGCCTTGCACTATTCCACTACTAGCCCCAGCCTTGCACTATTCCATCACTAGCCCCAGCCTTGCACTATTCCATCACTAGCCCCAGCCTTGCACTATTCCATCACTAGCCCCAGCCTTGCACTATTCCATCACTAGCCCCAGCCTTGCACTATTCCACCACTAGCCCCAGCCTTGCACTATTCCA
This sequence comes from Raja brachyura, assembly GCA_963514005.1. The sequence continues at coordinate 11,670,750 of OY740809.1, read as the reverse complement.
TCACTAGCCCCAGCCTTGCACTATTCCACTACTAGCCCCAGCCTTGCACTATTCCATCACTAGCCCCAGCCTTGCACTATTCCACTACTAGCCCCAGCCTTGCACTATTCCACTACTAGCCCCAGCCTTGCACTATTCCACCACTAGCCCCAGCCTTGCACTATTCCATCACTAGCCCCAGCCTTGCACTATTCCATCACTAGCCCCAGCCTTGCACTATTCCATCACTAGCCCCAGCCTTGCACTATTCCACTACTAGCCCCAGCCTTGCACTATTCCACTACTAGCCCCAGCCTTGCACTATTCCATCACTAGCCCCAGCCTTGCACTATTCCATCACTAGCCCCAGCCTTGCACTATTCCACCACTAGCCCCAGCCTTGCACTATTCCACTACTAGCCCCAGCCTTGCACTATTCCATCACTAGCCCCGAGCCTTGCACTATTCCATCACTAGCCCGAGCCTTGCACTATTCCACTACTAGCCCCAGCCTTGCACTATTCCATCACTAGCCCGAGCCTTGCACTATTCCACTACTAGCCCCAGCCTTGCACTATTCCACTACTAGCCCCAGCCTTGCACTATTCCATCACTAGCCCCAGCCTTGCACTATTCCATCACTAGCCCCAGCCTTGCACTATTCCACCACTAGCCCCAGCCTTGCACTATTCCATCACTAGCCCCGAGCCTTGCACTATTCCACTACTAGCCCCAGCCTTGCACTATTCCACCACTAGCCCCAGCCTTGCACTATTCCACCACTAGCCCCAGCCTTGCACTATTCCATCACTAGCCCCAGCCTTGCACTATTCCACTACTAGCCCCAGCCTTGCACTATTCCATCACTAGCCCCAGCCTTGCACTATTCCATCACTAGCCCCAGCCTTGCACTATTCCACTACTAGCCCCAGCCTTGCACTATTCCATCACTAGCCCCAGCCTTGCACCATTCCACCACTAGCCCCAGCCTTGCACTATTCCATCACTAGCCCGAGCCTTGCACTATTCCATCACTAGCCCGAGCCTTGCACTATTCCACTACTAGCCCCAGCCTTGCACTATTCCATCACTAGCCCCAGCCTTGCACTATTCCATCACTAGCCCCAGCCTTGCACTATTCCATCACTAGCCCGAGCCTTGCACTATTCCACTACTAGCCCCAGCCTTGCACTATTCCACTACTAGCCCCAGCCTTGCACTATTCCACTACTAGCCCGAGCCTTGCACTATTCCATCACTAGCCCCGAGCCTTGCACTATTCCATCACTAGCCCGAGCCTTGCACTATTCCATCACTAGCCCCAGCCTTGCACTATTCCACTACTAGCCCCAGCCTTGCACTATTCCACTACTAGCCCCAGCCTTGCACTATTCCATCACTAGCCCGAGCCTTGCACTATTCCACTACTAGCCCCAGCCTTGCACTATTCCACTACTAGCCCCAGCCTTGCACTATTCCACTACTAGCCCCAGCCTTGCACTATTCCACTACTAGCCCCAGCCTTGCACTATTCCACCACTAGCCCCAGCCTTGCACTATTCCATCACTAGCCCCAGCCTTGCACTATTCCATCACTAGCCCCAGCCTTGCACTATTCCACTACTAGCCCCAGCCTTGCACTATTCCATCACTAGCCCCAGCCTTGCACTATTCCACTACTAGCCCCAGCCTTGCACTATTCCATCACTAGCCCCAGCCTTGCACTATTCCATCACTAGCCCCAGCCTTGCACTATTCCATCACTAGCCCCAGCCTTGCACTATTCCATCACTAGCCCCAGCCTTGCACTATTCCACCACTAGCCCCAGCCTTGCACTATTCCATCACTAGCCCCAGCCTTGCACTATTCCACTACTAGCCCCAGCCTTGCACTATTCCATCACTAGCCCCAGCCTTGCACTATTCCACTACTAGCCCCAGCCTTGCACTATTCCATCACTAGCCCCAGCCTTGCACTATTCCATCACTAGCCCCAGCCTTGCACTATTCCATCACTAGCCCCAGCCTTGCACTATTCCATCACTAGCCCCAGCCTTGCACTATTCCATCACTAGCCCCAGCCTTGCACTATTCCACTACTAGCCCCAGCCTTGCACTATTCCATCACTAGCCCCAGCCTTGCACTATTCCACTACTAGCCCCAGCCTTGCACTATTCCACTACTAGCCCGAGCCTTGCACTATTCCACTACTAGCCCCAGCCTTGCACTATTCCACTACTAGCCCGAGCCTTGCACTATTCCACTACTAGCCCCAGCCTTGCACTATTCCATCACTAGCCCCAGCCTTGCACTATTCCATCACTAGCCCCAGCCTTGCACTATTCCATCACTAGCCCCAGCCTTGCACTATTCCATCACTAGCCCGAGCCTTGCACTATTCCACTACTAGCCCCAGCCTTGCACTATTCCACTACTAGCCCGAGCCTTGCACTATTCCACTACTAGCCCCAGCCTTGCACTATTCCACTACTAGCCCCAGCCTTGCACTATTCCATCACTAGCCCCAGCCTTGCACTATTCCATCACTAGCCCCAGCCTTGCACTATTCCACTACTAGCCCCAGCCTTGCACTATTCCATCACTAGCCCCAGCCTTGCACTATTCCATCACTAGCCCCAGCCTTGCACTATTCCATCACTAGCCCGAGCCTTGCACTATTCCATCACTAGCCCCAGCCTTGCACTATTCCATCACTAGCCCCAGCCTTGCACTATTCCACTACTAGCCCCAGCCTTGCACTATTCCATCACTAGCCCGAGCCTTGCACTATTCCACTACTAGCCCCAGCCTTGCACTATTCCACCACTAGCCCCAGCCTTGCACTATTCCATCACTAGCCCGAGCCTTGCACTATTCCACTACTAGCCCCAGCCTTGCACTATTCCATCACTAGCCCGAGCCTTGCACTATTCCACTACTAGCCCCAGCCTTGCACTATTCCACCACTAGCCCCAGCCTTGCACTATTCCATCACTAGCCCGAGCCTTGCACTATTCCACCACTAGCCCCAGCCTTGCACTATTCCACCACTAGCCCCAGCCTTGCACTATTCCATCACTAGCCCCAGCCTTGCACTATTCCACCACTAGCCCCAGCCTTGCACTATTCCACTACTAGCCCCAGCCTTGCACTACTCCACTACTAGCCCCAGCCTTGCACTATTCCATCACTAGCCCCAGCCTTGCACTATTCCACTACTAGCCCCAGCCTTGCACTATTCCATCACTAGCCCCAGCCTTGCACTATTCCATCACTAGCCCCAGCCTTGCACTATTCCATCACTAGCCCCAGCCTTGCACTATTCCATCACTAGCCCCAGCCTTGCACTATTCCACCACTAGCCCCAGCCTTGCACTATTCCACCACTAGCCCCAGCCTTGCACTATTCCACCACTAGCCCCAGCCTTGCACTATTCCATCACTAGCCCCAGCCTTGCACTATTCCATCACTAGCCCCAGCCTTGCACTATTCCACCACTAGCCCCAGCCGTGCACTATTCCACCACTAGCCCCAGCCTTGCACTATTCCACCACTAGCCCCAGCCTTGCACTATTCCATCACAAGCCCCAGCCTTGCACTATTCCACTACTAGCCCCAGCCTTGCACTATTCCACTACTAGCCCCAGCCTTGCACTATTCCATCACTAGCCCCAGCCTTGCACTATTCCACTACTAGCCCCAGCCTTGCACTATTCCACTACTAGCCCCAGCCTTGCACTATTCCACTACTAGCCCCAGCCTTGCACTATTCCATCACTAGCCCCAGCCTTGCACTATTCCATCACTAGCCCCAGCCTTGCACTATTCCACTACTAGCCCCAGCCTTGCACTATTCCACTACTAGCCCCAGCCTTGCACTATTCCACTACTAGCCCCAGCCTTGCACTATTCCATCACTAGCCCCAGCCTTGCACTATTCCACTACTAGCCCCAGCCTTGCACAATCCACTACTAGCCCCAGCCTTGCACTATTCCATCACTAGCCCCAGCCTTGCACTATTCCACTACTAGCCCCAGCCTTGCACTATTCCACTACTAGCCCGAGCCTTGCACTATTCCACCACTAGCCCCAGCCTTGCACTATTCCATCACTAGCCCCAGCCTTGCACTATTCCACTACTAGCCCGAGCCTTGCACTATTCCATCACTAGCCCCAGCCTTGCACTATTCCATCACTAGCCCCAGCCTTGCACTATTCCATCACTAGCCCCAGCCTTGCACTATTCCACTACTAGCCCCAGCCTTGCACTATTCCACTACTAGCCCCAGCCTTGCACTATTCCATCACTAGCCCCAGCCTTGCACTATTCCATCACTAGCCCCAGCCTTGCACTATTCCACTACTAGCCCCAGCCTTGCACTATTCCATCACTAGCCCCAGCCTTGCACTATTCCACTACTAGCCCCAGCCTTGCACTATTCCACCACTAGCCCCAGCCTTGCACTATTCCACTACTAGCCCCAGCCTTGCACTATTCCATCACTAGCCCCAGCCTTGCACTATTCCACTACTAGCCCCAGCCTTGCACTATTCCACCACTAGCCCCAGCCTTGCACTATTCCACCACTAGCCCCAGCCTTGCACTATTCCACTACTAGCCCCAGCCTTGCACTATTCCACCACTAGCCCCAGCCTTGCACTATTCCATCACTAGCCCCAGCCTTGCACTATTCCACTACTAGCCCCAGCCTTGCACTATTCCACTACTAGCCCCAGCCTTGCACTATTCCATCACTAGCCCGAGCCTTGCACTATTCCACCACTAGCCCCAGCCTTGCACTATTCCACTACTAGCCCCAGCCTTGCACTATTCCACCACTAGCCCCAGCCTTGCACTATTCCCACTAGCCCGAGCCTTGCACTATTCCACTACTAGCCCCAGCCTTGCACTATTCCATCACTAGCCCCAGCCTTGCACTATTCCATCACTAGCCCGAGCCTTGCACTATTCCATCACTAGCCCGAGCCTTGCACTATTCCACTACTAGCCCCAGCCTTGCACTATTCCATCACTAGCCCGAGCCTTGCACTATTCCACTACTAGCCCCAGCCTTGCACTATTCCATCACTAGCCCGAGCCTTGCACTATTCCACTACTAGCCCCAGCCTTGCACTATTCCACTACTAGCCCCAGCCTTGCACTATTCCATCACTAGCCCCAGCCTTGCACTATTCCATCACTAGCCCCAGCCTTGCACTATTCCATCACTAGCCCCAGCCTTGCACTATTCCATCACTAGCCCCAGCCTTGCACTATTCCATCACTAGCCCCGAGCCTTGCACTATTCCATCACTAGCCCCAGCCTTGCACTATTCCATCACTAGCCCCAGCCTTGCACTATTCCATCACTAGCCCCGAGCCTTGCACTATTCCATCACTAGCCCCAGCCTTGCACTATTCCACCACTAGCCCCAGCCTTGCACTATTCCACCACTAGCCCCAGCCTTGCACTATTCCACCACTAGCCCCAGCCTTGCACTATTCCACCACTAGCCCCAGCCTTGCACTATTCCACTACTAGCCCCAGCCTTGCACTATTCCATCACTAGCCCCAGCCTTGCACTATTCCATCACTAGCCCCAGCCTTGCACTATTCCATCACTAGCCCCAGCCTTGCACTATTCCACTACTAGCCCCAGCCTTGCACTATTCCACTACTAGCCCCAGCCTTGCACTATTCCACTACTAGCCCGAGCCTTGCACTATTCCACCACTAGCCCCAGCCTTGCACTATTCCATCACTAGCCCCAGCCTTGCACTATTCCATCACTAGCCCCAGCCTTGCACTATTCCACTACTAGCCCGAGCCTTGCACTATTCCATCACTAGCCCCAGCCTTGCACTATTCCATCACTAGCCCCCGCCTTGCACTATTCCATCACTAGCCCGAGCCTTGCACTATTCCACTACTAGCCCCAGCCTTGCACTATTCCACTACTAGCCCGAGCCTTGCACTATTCCACCACTAGCCCCAGCCTTGCACTATTCCATCACTAGCCCCAGCCTTGCACTATTCCATCACTAGCCCCAGCCTTGCACTATTCCACTACTAGCCCGAGCCTTGCACTATTCCATCACTAGCCCCAGCCTTGCACTATTCCATCACTAGCCCCAGCCTTGCACTATTCCATCACTAGCCCCAGCCTTGCACTATTCCACTACTAGCCTGAGCCTTGCACTATTCCACTACTAGCCTGAGCCTTGCACTATTCCACCACTAGCCCCAGCCTTGCACTATTCCATCACTAGCCTGAGCCTTGCACTATTCCACCACTAGCCCCAGCCTTGCACTATTCCATCACTAGCCTGAGCCTTGCACTATTCCATCACTAGCCCCAGCCTTGCACTATTCCACCACTAGCCCCAGCCTTGCACTATTCCATCACTAGCCTGAGCCTTGCACTATTCCATCACTAGCCCCAGCCTTGCACTATTCCACTACTAGCCCCAGCCTTGCACTATTCCCACTAGCCCCAGCCTTGCACTATTCCATCACTAGCCCCAGCCTTGCACTATTCCACCACTAGCCCCAGCCTTGCACTATTCCCACTAGCCCCAGCCTTGCACTATTCCATCACTAGCCCCAGCCTTGCACTATTCCATCACTAGCCCCAGCCTTGCACTATTCCATCACTAGCCCGAGCCTTGCACTATTCCACTACTAGCCCCAGCCTTGCACTATTCCACCACTAGCCCCAGCCTTGCACTATTCCATCACTAGCCCCAGCCTTGCACTATTCCCACTAGCCCCAGCCTTGCACTATTCCATCACTAGCCCCAGCCTTGCACTATTCCATCACTAGCCCCAGCCTTGCACTATTCCACTACTAGCCCCAGCCTTGCACTATTCCACTACTAGCCCCAGCCTTGCACTATTCCCACTAGCCCCAGCCTTGCACTATTCCACCACTAGCCCCAGCCTTGCACTATTCCATCACTAGCCCCAGCCTTGCACTATTCCACTACTAGCCCCAGCCTTGCACTATTCCACCACTAGCCCCAGCCTTGCACTATTCCACTACTAGCCCCAGCCTTGCACTATTCCACTACTAGCCCCAGCCTTGCACTATTCCATCACTAGCCCGAGCCTTGCACTATTCCACTACTAGCCCCAGCCTTGCACTATTCCATCACTAGCCCCAGCCTTGCACTATTCCACCACTAGCCCCAGCCTTGCACTATTCCCACTAGCCCGAGCCTTGCACTATTCCCACTAGCCCGAGCCTTGCACTATTCCATCACTAGCCCGAGCCTTGCACTAGACTGATTACTGCTCGACCTACTGCTGCTAAATCTTGTAGAACAACCTTTTGACCTCATGCTGAAAATCATTTTGCATCCTATTAAAAACCAAATTAGATTAAAAATGATCTCTCTGGGTTTAGTTGCAGGCGATATGAAGGCAGATTTCTCTTCATTCTGCTCGGGAGAGGTTTTTTATTGATGCTCGGATGGTCTTTTGCCGGATCACTAATGAAAGATTTACAGTGTGCGCTCCTCCAGCCTCTTAGACACTGTTGCCATGGTGACTTTCTGAACGGTTTTGGAAAACAATAAGGAACTCCATGCAGGCAGCGATCAACAGCAACTGAGCTGCGACCTTTTCTGCTTTTGAGAAGCTAAATAAAATGTTTAATGTTGTTTTCAAACAGAGGGATGGGCAGGGCACAGGGGGAGACCATTGATGCAGCAGTGGGTGTAGCAGGGACAGAGTACCTCCCTCAGCATCAAGGCCAAGTCACAGTTATATCGCATGGGAACAGGCTCTTTGGCCCATCAAGTCTATGCCGACCATCGACTGCAGGGGGTGGCACAGTGGCGCTGTGGTAGAGTTGCTGCCTTACAGTGCCAGAGCCCTGGGTTCGATCCTCAGTTGAGGTGCTGCCTGTACAGAATTTTGTACGTTCTCCCTGTGACCACCTGGGTTTTTTCCGGGTGCTCCGGTTTCCTCCCACACTCCAAAGACTTGCAGGTTTGTAGGTTAATTGACAACGATAAAATTGTAAATTGCTCCAAGTGTGTAGAATAGTGCTAGTGTACGGGGTGATTGGCAGTGGCCTCGGTGCGCTGAAGGCCCAGTTTCCGCGGTATTTACCTAAAAAAATCACCGAGACCAGTCGATTCTCACACATCCCCACCAACTGCCCCAGGGCTCTCCCCTCAGGCACACAGGAGGGGCAATTGTGTAGGAAACAGTCAACTTTCGTCTTTGGGATTTGTGGGCGAAACTGGTGCACCCACCGAGTCACAGGGAGAACGTGCAAACTCCACACAGACAGTGCCGGAGCTCCTCGTGGAATCTGCTCACTGGAATTGTGAACAGAGCGCGAGAACAGAATAAGTCCGAAGAGAAAGGGAGAATAACCAATGTCCATTGCCAGAGTGAGGCCACATGCAAACTGGAGGAACAGCACCTCATATTCTGCTTGGGTAGCCACCAGTTCCATCTATATACCTCTTTCACATTTCATTCCCCTTCTCTCCCTATCTGACACCAGTGTGAATGGGTGATCGATGGTTGGCGTTGACTCGATGGGCCAAAGGGCCTCTTTCCATGCTGTATCTTCCCATCTTTCCATCAATCAATGAAAGATTCCAGGAGCACATTCCCGATATCATCACGGGCTAGGGTTGGGAGGGATCCGAGACCTCAGGGAGAAATGACCCTTCTCTCTGTACATATGGTGGGAGATTGCGAGGTCCTTTCGTGCAGAGCAAAGCCAGCAGGGTTGCAGCCAGTGAACCTGTGCAGATGGCACTCAGGATTATTGCACTGACACAGCTCACCGCAGAGCCTAAGAATCCCTTTGTCAATATCCCAGCACTTGCTCTAACAAGCTTTCTGATTGTGTTTTAATAAATCCACAAAGCAAGGCTTTGCAACACAGGAAACGATCGCGCTATTTTCAGCAAACTTTGTGCTTCTTAATAGGATGATGGCAGAAAGATCAGCAAAACGGGCTTGTTGCGAATGAAGCTCGGATTTTGCTGACCAGACATTTAATTTCAGCCGCTTTATGCAGACAGAGAGAGTGCTGTCAACCTCGCTGGACCTCACAGAGTACAACCGTTGAGGATTCACTCGGGCAGCTGGGAGGAAAATCAACATTGAACAAATCTTTGGTTCACCTCGAAGATAGCATCTCTAGGGGAAAAGGATGGGTGATGTTTTGCGTTGAGACACTTGTTCAGTCGCTTTGGTTCACTTCTCTGTGTTTGCAGATTTTTACAGTTGTAAAAATACAGTTATAAACAGATATATAACATAATAGCATAACATAACAATTACAGCACGGAAACAGGCCTTCTCGGCCCTTCCAGTCCGTGCCAACCATTTATTTTCCCCTGGTCCCATCTACCTGCACTCAGACCATACCCCTCCATTCCTTTCCCATCCATATACCTATCCATTTTATTTTTAAATGTTAAAATCGATCCTGCCTCCACCACTTCTGCTGGAAGATCATTCCACACAGCCACCACTCTCTGAGTAAAGAAGTTCCCCCTCATGTTACCCCTAAACTTCTGTTCCTTAATTCTCATGTCATGCCCTCTTGTTTGAATCTTCTCTACCCTCAATGGGAAAAGCTTATCCACGTCAACTCTGTCTATCCCTTTCATCATTTTAAAGACCTCAATCAAGTCCCCCCTTAACCTTCTGCGCTCCAAAGAATAAAGACCTGACTTGTTCAACCTTTCTCTGTAACTTAGTTGCTGGAACCCAGGCAACATTCCAGTAAATCTCCTCTGTACTCTCTCTAAAAGTATAGATAGGTAACAAAATAAGGTGTTGGATTAGAGGTAGCAGGGACATGTGATGAAACCTTTAGGAAACCTTAAGAATAAGGAGTAAGCTATTTAGAACGGAGACAAGGAAACACTTTTTCTCACAGAGAGTGGTGAGTCTGTGGAATTCTCTGCCTCAGAGGGCGGTGGAGGCAGGTTCTCTGGATGCTTTCAAGAGAGTGCTAGATAGGGCTCTTAAAAATAGCGGAGTCAAGGGATATGGGGAGAAGGCAGGAACGGGGTACCGTTTGGGGATGATCAGCCATGATCACATTGAATGGCGGTGCTGGCTCGAAGGGCCAAAAGGCCAACTCCTGCACCTATTGTCTATTGCTTATTGTCTATTGGAACCAGGCCGTTGGGTTTTGTTATGGGTTCTCCAGTTAAGGTGAGGTTTATCATTGTCACCTGTACCAAGGTACAGTGGAAAGCTTTGTTATGCATGGTATCCAAACAGATCAGATAACACAATACATCTATACAACCAAGTCAAACTCAAGTACAATAGATAGAGTGAAGGGCAAGATACAGATTGCAGAATATGGCTCTCAGCATTGTAGCGCATCAGTTCCAGAGACAAAGTCCAATGTCCACAATGGGGTGGAGGTGAATCAGACAGTACCCTCGCCTGTATGGAAGGACCACTCAGAAGCCTGACTACAGAGGGGAAGAAGCTGCTCCTGGGGCCGATGGTGTGCATTTTCAAGCTTCTGAATCTTCAGCCGGACAGGAGCCGGGAGAAGGATTGACTGAGGCGGGAGAGTCTTTGATTCTGTTGCCTGTGTTCCTGAGGCAGGGTGGTGAGTCTGGTCTCTGTGATGGACCATTGCCTGTAGTGACAGGTCCGAGTGAGAGGCTTTTCACAGCAAATGACTGCTGTGAATGTGTCCTTGTTCACCCTGTCCTGACCCCATTAACCCCGTCCTCCCTGCAGTAATCTCATCCTGACCCCATTGACGCTGTCTGAACTGCCGCAACCCTGTCCTAAGTATAATAACCCCATCCTGACCACATTAACCCTGTGTTGACTGAAGCCCCTGTCTGACAGAGGTAACTCTGTGGCCGTGATCTTTAGATTGTTGATTTTAGAGATGCAGCGTGGAAACAGGCCCTTCAGCCCACCGAGTCCGTGCCGGCCAGCGATTACCCCGTACACTAACACAATCGTATACACTAAGGACAAGATTACAACTATTCACCAAAGCCGATGAATCTACAAACCTGGAGTGTGGGAGGAAACTGGAGCACCCGGAGAAAACCCAGGCGGTCACAGGGAGAACCTGCAAACTCCGTACAGACCAGAGCCACTGTGCCACCCTCTCACTATTAAAGTAGGGTCCCATCTAGCACAACCAACAGAAGCAGCAGAAGTCCCCCTGTTCCCACACCGCCTGCTTCCGTCAGCCTGAGCAAGTGGCTTCTTATCTTCCTCCCCGTTCCTGTCTGAGACATGTCTTCAATGAACGATACACCTTCAGTTTGAATCAGGGCACAAATTAAGTGAGGAAATAAAATCTTCTAATCTTCGTGCAACCTGCTTTCTCCTTTACCTGTATCATACCCGTACCTGTACGTCAGTATCTCCAAAGGTTTCTTCAGACAAAGGCTGGCCATTTGGGGCCCCTGCTTCACCACCGCATGGTGAGGATAAACTCTTGGATAATCAGACGCCTCTGGTGGCCAGTCTTGTTGACTCCAATCTCTCATGCAGTAGCTCTGTTTCTGAAAGCCCACAGTTTCCATTAGCCGGGTCATGTTTCTCAGCCTCCATATCTTTTTAGTTCAGCTTAGTTTATTGTCACGTATACCAACGCACAGTAAAAAGCTTTTGTTGCCTGCTAACCAGTCAGCAGAAAGACCACACATGGTTACAGTGTAGATACACGATAAAGGGAATAATGTTTAGGGCAAGATAAAGTCCAGTACAGTCCGATTAAAGATAGTCTGAGGGCCTCCAATGAGGTAGATAGTAGCTCAGGACATCTCTCTAGTTGTCGATAAGATGGTTCAGTTGCCTGATAACAGCTGGGAAGAAACTGTCCCTGAATCTGGAGGTGTGCGTTTTCACACTTCTGTACCTCTTGCCCGATGGGTGAGGGGAGAAGAGGGAGTGACCGGGGAGGGACTCGTCCTTGATTATGCTGCTGGCCTTGGTGAGGCAGCATGAAGTGTAGATGGAGTCAATGGAAGGGACGTTGGTTTGTGTGATGGTCTGGGCTGCATCCATTTTTGAACGTGTCTTAAATGTCACCATGGTATCTGTCTCTACCACCACCCCTCGCAGTGTGTTCCAAGCACCCGCCACTCTCTGTGTAAAAAAAGTTCCTCAGCTCATCTCCTTTAAACTTTGCCTCTCTCTCTCTCTCTCTCTCTCTCTCTCTCTCAAGTTGTGCCCTCTAGTCTTTGACATTTCCACCCTAGAAAAAAAGCTCTGACTGTCTATCCTACCGATGCCTCTCGTAATTTTATTTTCTTCTATTTAATGTCTGGGATTCCAGAGAAAACAATCCAGATTAGTCCAACCTCTCCTTGTAGCTAATACCCCCTAATCTTGGCATCATTCTGGTAAACCTCTTCTACGCCCTCTCCATGCCTCCACCCCCTTCCTGTAATGGGGTGACCAGATCCACACACAATACTCCAAATCAAGCCTAACCAAAGACTTACAAAGCTGCATCTTGCCTTACTGACCCTTATACTCCACACCCTGGGCAATGAAGGCAAGCATGCCATAGGCCTTCTTTACCACTCTATATTCTTGTGTTGCCACTTTCAGGAAGCTACGTACCTGCACTCCAAGGTCCCTCTGTATATCAATGGTGTTGATGATCTTGCTATCAACTGTACTGTACACCTTATGTTCAACCACACCACCTCACACTTGCTGGGATTGAACTCCATCTGCCAATTCTCGACCTAGTGTCGGGGATCTGTGCCACACAGAGTGCTGAGGAACCGAGTTAATAACAAATGAAGAAGAATCACTGCAAATATGATGTGCCTATAATAGCTATGAGATTATGCAGGAGGTGGCAAGGTCAGAAACACAAACAAAATGGTTAAATTTACAGGTCAAAATGATCTCGAAGGTGCCATGCAACCATTTGGAGAAAAAATTACAGCAGTGTTGGTCTTCTTTACAAAGTTGTGTATTTTGCTGCTTCCTGGCTGGATTAGGCGATATGCTGAATTATTAATAACGTTGAAAGAACTGAGTATTTCACTTTATGCAGCATTTTGCACACACACAAATCCCCTTAAAGTGGAAACAGACTGCAGTGCGGAAACTGGCCCTTGGGCTGAACTCAGCCATGCCAAACAAGATGCCCCATCTAAACTAGTCCCATTTGCCTGTGTTTGCCTGTACTTGAACCTGTCCAAGAGTCTTTTAAATGTTGTTGTAGTATGTGCCTCCACTCCCTCCTCTGCCAGCCCATTCCATATACCCATCACCCTTTGAGAGAAAAAACGTACCCCACAAGTTCTGATTAAATCTTTCCTCTTTCACCTTAAATCTATATCCTCTGGTTTGTGATTCCCTCTACCATGAGTAAAAGACTCTCTCCATTCATCCTGTCTATTCCCCACATGGTCTTATACTCCTCTGAAAGACCATCCTTCAGCTTCCTGCTCTCCAAGGAATAAAATCCTGGCTTTCCCACCCTCTGGCTGTAGTTCAGCCCCACGAGCCCTGGCAACATCCTCGTAAATCTTCTCTGCACCTTTTCAGCTCAATGGCATTCAAAGTCACATCAAATTTGTTATTCTGTACAATAGGCATGTGGTTAGAACAGTCTGAACCTTGTAGAATGTTCTTTACACCACATTGGTACATTACATTACACATTCGGAGGAAATGCTAATGCCTCTCGCAGTCATGTTGTTGTTGAATGATTAATTCTGTGTATGAGCAGGACCCACGTGTCCACAATGGTTTAGAGAACCACCTTGTGTTGTAGTGAGCCCCAGTGGCACACAGCTGTTAACAACAAAAAATATAAGACTGCGTCCACAAAATGTGTTTCTTGGCAGTAAAGGTGTTGTGGGTTCCCATGTGACGCCTGGCACTATGTTGGGGTGAGATGTTCCTGCATTAGTTAAATGCGTTACGTCCAGAGCAGTTAATACCCTCTGGAACTATGGAGAAAGATTAATACATGTCCTGATTACAACATTAGAACTCAACCCTCTCACTAAAGCGTTAAAGAAGGAACTGCAGATGCTGGAGAATCGAGGGTTACACAAAAAGCTGGAGAAACTCAGTGGGTGCAGCAGCATCTAAGGAGCGAAGGAGATGGGCAACGTTTCGGGTCGAGACCCTTCTTCAGACCTCTCACTAAAGCCTCTCTTAACCTCACAAACTCATTCGCAAGGGGAAGGAGGTTTGCCCCAGCGTGACAAAAATAGATCAAGCAAACATATAGAGGAACATAGAACCAACAGTACAGCACAGGAGCAGGCCCTTCGGCCCACATGATGCCACCTTAAACTAATCTCTGCCAGCACGTGATCCATATCCCTCCATTCCTTGCATATCCATGTGCCTGTCTAAAAGCCTTGAATCAGCCTCCACCACCCCCGGCAGGCACCCACTACCGTCTGTGTGAAAATCCCCCGCACATCTCCTTAAACTTTGCCCCTTTCACTTTAAAACATAGAAATTAGGTGCAGGAGTAGGACATTCGGCCCTTCGAGCCTGCACCGATAGCTTTAAAGCTATATCCTCCAGTCTTTAACATTTCCATCATGGGAATGACTGTCTACCCTATCTATACCTCTCATAATTTTACATACTTCTATCAGGTCCCCTCTTCAGCCTCAAACGCTCCAGAGAAAACAATCCACGTTTGTTCAACCTCTCCTTACAGCTACTACCTTCTACTCCAAGGTTTCCAGTTTCTGCGGATGTGTTGCTTTGAGATGTTCTGTTGTCTGGGCTGGCAGTCGTTCCTCACATGGACAGGTTTACAGCAGCTTGTTGGCCCTCCATTGGCCTCTAGTGTGCATTTGTTTACATTCCTCTTGCTTTGTGTCAATTATTAGCCCATCTCTTGCCCTTCGAGCGCTGAGAAGGGGGGGATAAATCTTTACAGTCCCTTCGGTGAAGGTAATGTTAGGTGGGGAGATACTGACGATAGTGGAACAGGAAATATATTTCCAGCTGAGGATGGTCCAGACGTAGCTGGGGAGGATCTCTTCCCAAACAAATCCCTGCCGTCTGAAAGCTTCGGGAGCCTGATGAGTGTGGGACAGGTCACGGGCTCTTCTCTCCATTGAACGGTAGAAGCTGTGGTTCTCCCTCGTGTGGATCCAGAGTAACAGGCTGTCTCTTTGCTCTCTTCCAGCTCCCAAGAATATCTCAGCCATCCTGTGCCAGGGCGTCGTAGGACATTGGCTAGCACCCATGATCTCCTCCCGTGGTGAGTTGCTGCCTTGGCCACTCTGGGGGGGGGGGGGGGGGGGGAGGGGGGAGGGTCACAGGAGGGAGATGTTCACAAGGGGGTGTTAATGGGCTGTCCATTTGTTCACGGGACACGTGTACGATGCTGACTTACAGAGAGCAGCGCAACCCAAACAATAAATACGGCAAAATCCAACCAACCAGCCCTGCCTCTGCAAACGAGTAATTCAATAACTGATTATTGGTGCTCATGTAATGGCAGATTGGACAGCCATTACCATTTATTAATGTTTTACAGCCAGGACCACAGTTTGAACAAATGTCGGTAAAACACAACCAAATTGTACAAAGCAAGATCTCACATACATCTTTGTCCCATTGTCCGGTATCAAAGTCAAGAGAGATTGGGTTTAAGGTAAAATGAAGGAGTTTTATGGGGCATGTTTCTTACACAGTGTTTGATATATGAAGCTTACTGTCAGATATAATTACTACATTTGGAGGCACTGAAACACGCAAGGTGCAATAATGGGTTTAGTTTAGTTTACATTGAGTGCAGTTTTATTATTTTTACATGCACTGTGAGTATACAGTGAATATATAAATTAAATCAGTGTTCCTGTATATGAATGCACTCGAGCCAAACTCAAATAGCAACGGTAGAGCAGAGAGAAAGATGCAGAATATAGTTTCTCAGCGTCGTAGCTTAGCTGTACCAGGGAAAAAGTCCAATGTCTGGATTAGTATAGTGGGGCAAAAACATCAGCATGGACATCGAGGGCCAAAGGGCCAGTCTACGACTCTATGGCAGCATGGGATAATGGCTGGGTAATCTGGTATAGAGATGTTAATTGAGGGATACTGGTGTCAGATGTCGGAAAAACGCAACAGTAAATACGGCAATAATCAGTTCATGGTCCATGTAAAAGAAGTCACCTCCAGCACTCAGAGATAACAGTCTCTCGGTACAGGGCGGTTGTACGAACCTCCATCCTGTCTCCTGAACCCAGCATGTTCCAACAGTGCACTGCCAGCTGCATTTAAAAACCAGGCGTTATCTACTTAAGGCCGGCTCAGTGAGGGCATGTCCACAGAGTGAGGCTGTGTGTGCAGAGATTGCCCCGTCTAGCCATGGTCGGTCAGATTTCTGCACTCGCTTTGATCCGATCCCCTGCAGCCTGTGATCACTGTCTGTGCTGCTGCCTCACCTCCAGGGGGCTCTGGGCCCAGTCTACCCTTGACCTTCTACAGGTGTACGGTAGAGAGCATGTTGACTGGTTGCATCACGGCCAACTCGAACGCCCAGGAACGAAGGAGATTACAGAGCGTGGTGGACACCGCCCGGGGTCCATCACAGCTACTGACCTCCCCACCATCAAAGGGATCTCTCAGAGAGACGCTGCCTCAGAAAGGACCTTCACCACCCTGGCCACACTTTCATTTCACTCCTGTCATTGGAAACGTGGTGCAGGAGCCTGAAAACCGTGACCACTAGGTTCAAGAACTACGTTCTCCCAAAAACCATCAGGCTCTTGAACACCACACAACACTAACCCCAACTATGGACTGCCGACACTTGGGACTTTGGGGTTTCACATTAATATTGTGGTTAATAATTTAATTTAATTTTTGTTTTTGGATATATGATCTGTGTGTACTGTGTTTACAGGCCTGTTATGCTGCTACAAGAAACAATGTCATTTACCGTTATCGATACGCGTGACAATTAATGGCTCTCGGGTCTTTCTCTCGAGGTTCTCACCCCCCCCCCCCTTACCCCGTCACCTCCTCAGTGCCTGTCACTGTGAGGGGTGATTGGACCGGGTTATGGAAACACGTGTGGGGGGGAGATAGATCAAGTACGAATGGTCTTCTGTCTGTACCAGTGATAGGGTTAGGATTAGAGCTAGTGCTGTACAGTAGGCACCGGACCATATGATCGTCAAGCTGATTTTTGCGAGGCACCACAGATAATTTTAATGGCTAAAATCATTTCTGTTTGTGGAATTTTTTGCTGTGGAACAATTTAAAAAAGAGCCTAATTCCTGAAGCTAAATGCCCCGACTCACTAAGACCTGTACATTGTCTAAAGAGTAAGCATCGTATCATGAGTTCCGTCTGCCACTGCAGATATGTCTCGCTGCCTGCTCCCTTCAATCTCTGCAGCCGAGAGTTGACTTAAGTCCATGAAAGATCCGAGCGTCTCCACAGACCCACAGACGATAGGGAGTCTGGTGCAATGCAGAGGAAATTACCATGGCAACAGGCAGGGCCAGGCACTGCAAAATAAAGCTGAACGAGAGAGGCCGGGGATAGAGACTGAGCACCAGCACTGTGGCCAAGCAAATGGCCGCACACCTCCCTGTGAGATTAAAGATGCGAGCGCCAGACACACCTTCTGTCCAGCAAGCAGGTTTGGAGGAGGAAAGGCTTGCCATTCTCTGCAAGAAAACCTGCTGGCTCAGAGTGTTTCATAGCCAAGCGTGGCCCCTGTAGGCTGAGGTCAATGAGGGGGAGACCATCCCTGCAGCTGAATCCAACACCATCCAAGGAAGAAGACAGAGAGGCTGAGGCTGAGAGTTAATGAACAGAGGCCTTGCCAAGGACCGCTTCAACTACACATCATTTTTATTTAACCCGTTGACTCCTAGCTGATAACAGCAAGCCATGATCTCCCTGTGGTGGCGTGTGTAAGCCGGGCGTGAACGCAGTGGAAGATCAAAAGCCAAGACTCCACCTTGATTTTCAATGTCAAGAGTGTTTTTAACTGTCATATACACGGGGAATGGGCAGTGGGCAGATGCTATAGACCTGCACGGGAAGGTAGACGCTTCCCCTCCCCTCATGAGTCTCGGGCAGATGCGGCTCGTCAGCCTGGGAAGGGAAAACTCTGATTTAAAACCTCCACTGCCTTGTGGCCGTATCCAGTCATGGAAAAGGCTCCAGGATTAACCTCAAGAAAATCCGGAGTCGGAGCCCCTAAGGCAGTTCGTCATTGTCTACAACCTCGCTCTGGCAGCTCCTGCGATGGCGCTGGTGCCAAACTGTAACGGCCCTGCTGTTCCTTTGGATCGATCAGCGACGTGGAGAGGGGTGGCGTGCTGCATGGCAACAGCCTGTCCTCCATACGACATCGCCCAGGCTTGCATCCGATCACACATCACCTGCAAACTAGGATGCATCACCCATGGTCAGTCATGACCGAGGGGGGCCTACTGCATGGGGAAGGGAGCAATGACATTCGTACTTGCTGCAACCTTACAGGCACACTAACACGACAACACAACCAATACGTGTATAATAATTATTAATACAATAAATGATCGGTTATATGAGGTAACCATACCAAGGTAGAGCAGACCGAAGCACGCCATGCAACTTGAACAAAGTCCACAGTGAACTGGTGCGGAGGTGGGAGTGCGACTGGGGTTGTGCAGAGCGGTTCAAGATCCTGATGGTTGGACGGAGGGAGCTGTTCTTTAACCTGGAGGGAGCGGTTCTCAGGCTCCTGTACCTGCACAGAATGTTGCCTGGGCTAGGGAGTATTAGCTACAGGGAGAGGTTAGACAGACTTGGGTTGTTTCCTCCGGAACGCCGGAGGTTGCGGAGAGACCGGATAGAAGGATATAAAATAATGATAGGGTAGAGTCAGAAGAAGCTTTTCCCCAGGATGGAAAAGTCAAATACTAAAGGGCATTGCTTTAAGATGAGAGGGGCAAGGTTTAGAGATGTGCGTGGCAACTTTTCTTTTAAACGCACAAAGGATGGTTAGTGCCTGGAACACGCCGCCAGGGTTAGTGGTTGAGGCAGATACAATAGTGGCATTTAACAGGCTTTTGGATAGTCACATGAATATGCAGGGAATTCTTGTGCTGTACTGTTCTATATTCTATGTTCATAAGAGACTATGGCCAAAAGCTGTTAAATGGGATTATTAGGGATCTAATTCAATGATCAGCGAGAACATGTGAGTTTGTTTCTTTGCTCCATGGTACCATGATCATTTCTCTGCTGGCAGTCTCCAGGGAGGTTATTTGGAGCTGCCTTGTGAGGTGTTCCTTCATGAGCTGGGTGGGCCGCCAGGCGGTGTCGATGGGTAGAACTTGAGGACAGCCTCCTTTATTGTGGCTGCCACCAACAAACAGCCTTACCCTGGACTGAAGAAGGGTCTCGACCCGAAACGTCACCTATCTCCTTCGCTTCTTAGATGCTGCTGCACCCGCTGAGTTTCTCCAGCTTTTTGTGTACCCTCGATTTTCCAGCATCTGCGGTTCCTTCTTTAACACTTACCCTGGACTGGACTAGACCTGGGGCTGCAGGGTGCATGGGGAAGGCAGCAATCGGCCTGAATGGGTGAACGACTCCTACTGGCGATCCTGGCACAGCTTTTGACCAACAGTGCCCGGAGACTTCTGTGAGTGGAAATTCTCACCTGGAAATGGTTGCTATAGCAATTTAGCCCATGTTGTATTGATTTTGCATTTCAATGTGTGAAATAAAAGCAGTGCCAGACAATCAATTATTTATGGACTGCGATCATCGGCGGCAATTAAAGACAGAAATTGCCATTTCAGAAATAAGAAGTAGTTTTGTGCATGACACTGAGGCTACTGTCATAGGGGCATGCCTCAATATCTCCAAACGTGAACCTCACAAACCGGTCTGCTGACCATTCTCCCCAGCCTCTCCACCATTCAGCAGCAGCCAAGTTCATGGCACCATGGGTGGCTCTGCAGCACATGACGGGGGAAAAAAGAGGGGAAGGGCAATAGTAATAGGGGATTCAATTGTCAGGGGAATAGATAGGCGTTTCTGCGGCCGCAAACGAGACTCCAGGATGGTATGTTGCCTCCCCGGTGCAAGGGTCAGGGATGTCACTGAACGGCTGCAGAGCATTCTGGAGGGGGAGGGTGAACAGCCAGTTGTCGTGGTGCATATTGGCACCAACGATATAGGTAAAAAAAGGGATGAGGTCCTACAAGGTGAATTTAGGGAGCTAGGAGATAAACTTAAAAGTAGGACCTCAAAAGTAATAATCTCTGGATTATTACCAGTACCACGGGCCAGTCAGAGTAGAAATAGGAGGATATTGCAGATGAATACGTGGTTGAAAAATGGTGCAAGGGGGAGGGATTCAAATGTTTAGGGCACTGGAACCATTTCTGGGGGAGGTGGGACCAGTATAAACAGGACGGTCTGCACCTGGGCTGGAATGGAACCAATGTCCTTGGGGGAGTGTTTGCTAGTGCTGTCGGGGAGCATTTAAACTAATGTGGCAGGGGGATGGGTACAAGAGCAGAGAGGCAGGTGGGTGTAAAACGAGGGTAGAAGCAATAGGGAGCAAGGTGAAAAGTAAAGTGGCAGGCAGACAAAACCAGGGCAAAAATCAAAAAGGGCCACTTCTCAATACAATTGTATAAGGGGTAAGAGCGTTGTAAAAACAAGCCTGAAGGCTTTGTGTCTCAATGCAAGGAGTATTCGCAATAAGGTGGATGTGTTGAACGTGCAGATAGCTTTTAATAATTATGATATAGTTGGGATCACGGAGACATGGCTCCAGGGTGACCAAGGCTGGGAGCTGAACATCCAGGGATATTCAATATTCAGGAGGGATAGAGTGAAAGGAAAAGGAGGTGGGGTAGCGTTGCTGGTTAGAGAGGAGATTAACGCAATGGAAAGGAAGGACATTAGCTTGGAGGATGTGGAATCGGTATGGGTAGAACTGCAAAACACTAAGGGGCAGAAAACCCTGGTGAGTGTTGTGTACAGGCCACCTAACAGTAGTAGTGAAGTTGGGGATAGTATCAAACAGGAAATTAGAAATGTGTGCGACAAAGGCAAAACAGTTATAATGGGTGACTTCAATCTACATCTACAAGAGGATTTTTTGGAATGTATGCGGGATAGTTATCTAAATCAACATGTAGAGGAACCAACGAGAGAGCAGGCTATTTTAGACTGGGTATTGAGTAATGAGGAAGGGTTAGTTAGCAGTCTTGTTGTGCGTGCCCCCCTGGGCAAGAGTAACCATAATATGGTAGAGTTCTTCATTAGGATGGAGAGCAACATTGTTAATTCAGAACTTAAAGAAAGGTAACTTTGAGGGTATGAGACGTGAATTGGCCAAGATTGACTGGCAATCAATTCTAAAAGGGTTGACGGTGGATACGCAATGGAAGACATTTAAAGACTGCATGGATGAACTACAAAAATTGTTCATCCCAGTTTGGCAAAAGAATAAATCAGGGAAGGTAGTGCATCCGTGGATAACAAGGGAAATCAGGAATAGTATCAAAGCAAAGGATGATGCGTACAAAGTAGCCAGAAAAAGCAGCATACCAGAGGACTGGGAGAAATTCAGAGACTAGCAGAGGAGGACAAAGGGCTTAATTAGGAAAGGAAAAATAGATTATGAAAGTAAACTGGCAGGGAACATAAAAACTGACTGCAAAAGGTTTTATAGATATGTGAAGAGAAAGAGATTAGTTAAAACAAATGTAGGTCCCTTGCAGTCAGAAACAGGTGAGTTGATCATGGGGAACAAGGATATGGCGGACCAATTGAATAACTACTTTGGTTCCGTCTTCACTAAGGAAGACATAAATAATCTGCCGGAAATAGCAGGGGACCGCGGGTCAAAGGAGGAATTGAGTGAAATCCAGGTTAGTCGGGAAGTGGTGTTGGGTAAATTGAATGGATTAAAGACCGATAAATCCCCAGGGCCAGATAGGCTGCATCCCAAAGTACTTAAGGAAGTAGCTCCGGAAATAGTGGATGCATTAGTGATAATCTTTCAAAACTCTTTAGATTCTGGAGTAGTTCCTGAGGATTGGTGGGTAGCAAACGTAACCCTTCTTTTTAAGAAGGGAGGGAGAGGGAAAATGGGGAATTACAGACCAGTTAATCTAACATCGGTAGTGGGGAAACTGCTAGAGTCAGTTATTAAAGATGGAATAGCAGCACATTTGGAAAGTGGTGAAATCATTGGACAAAGTCAGCATGGATTTACGAAAGGTAAATCATGTCTGACAAATCTTGTGGAATTTTTCGAGGATGTAACTAGTAGTGTGGATAGGGGAGAACCAGTGGATGTGGTGTATCTGGACTTCCAGAAGGCTTTCGACAAGGTCCCACATAAGAGATTAGTATACAAACTTAAAGCATACGGCATTGGGGGTTCAGTATTGATGTGGATAGAGAACTGGCTGGCAAACAGGAAGCAAAGAGTAGGAGTAAACGGGTCCTTTTCACAATGGCAGGCAGTGACTAGTGGGGTTCCGCAAGGCTCAGTACTGGGACCCCAGCTATTTACAATATACATTAATGATCTGGGTAAGGGAATTGAAGGCAATATCTCCAAGTTTGCGGATGACACTAAGCTGGGGGGCAGTGTTAGCTGTGAGGAGGATGCTAGGAGACTGCAAGGTGACTTGGATAGGCTGGGTGAGTGGGCAAATGTTTGGCAGATGCAGTATAATGTGGATAAATGTGAGGTTATCCACTTTGGTGGCAAAAACAGGAAAGCAGACTATTATCTAAATGGTGGCTGATTAGGAAAAGGGGAGATGCAGCGAGACCTGGGTGTCATGGTACACCAATCATTGAAAGTAGGCATGCAGGTGCCGCAGGCAGTGAAGAAAGCAAATGGTATGTTAGCTTTCATAGCAAAAGGATTTGAGTATAGGAGCAGGGAGGTTCTACCTCAGTTCTATAGGGTCTTGGTGAGACCACACCTGGAGTATTGCGTACAGTTCTGGTCTCCAAATCTGAGGAAGGACATTATTGCCATAGAGGGAGTGCAGAGAAGGTTCACCAGATTGATTCCTGGGATGTCAGGACTGTCTTATTAAGAAAGACTGGATAGACTCGGTTTATACTCTCTAGAATTTAGGAGATTGAGAGCGGATCTTATAGAAACTTACAAAATTCTTAAGGGGTTGGACAGGCTAGATGCAGGAAGATTGTTCCCGATGTTGGGGAGGTCCAGGACAAGGGGTCACAGCTTAAGGATAAGGGGGAAATCCTTTAGGACCGAGATGAGAAGGACTTTTTTCACACACAGAGTGGTGGGTCTCTGTAGCTCTCTGCCACAGAGCGTAGTTGAGGCCAGTTCATTGGCTATATTTAAGAGGGAGTTAGATGTGGCCCTTGTGGCTAAGGGGATCAGAGGGTATGGAGAGAAGGCAGGTACGGGATACTGAGTTGGATGATCAGCCATGATCATATTGAATGGCGGTGCAGGCTCGAAGGGCCGACTGGCCTACTCCTGCACCTAATTTCTATGTTTCTATGTTTCTATTCTGCCAGGCGCCACTTAGGTGGAACTGACAGAGCTGCTGCCTCTTGCGCTAGAGGCCCGGGTTCAATCCCAGGGACCATGCGATGAGTGAAATACCAGAGGATCTCAACAGGTCAGGGACCATGGGATGAAATAGCCAGTGATTGACTTCAGGAAATGTGGTGGTGTTACACGTCAGCATCAATTGGTGCTAGCGTGGAGACAGTCAAGAGCTTCAAGTTCCAAGGTCCAAATATCACCAACAATCTGCCCTGGTCCAACCATGTTGAATCTACACCAAAAAACACACCAACATGAGAAGATGAAGATTGTTCAGCATTCCTCCAAGAGTCAGGAGTATTATCTTGCCAAAGATCTCAAAAATAAACAGTGACATTCCTACTCGCAGCAGCTTAACAGATATGTAAACATAGTTCATTGTAAACACCTTAACAAACAACAACACAATTCAGTATATATAAAAAAGCAATAATGGTGCAACAATAGATATAAAACAATGCCTCCAAGTCTATGTGGGTTGGAGCTCATTTGGAGGTTTTAGTCTTTAATAACCTAATGGTTGTAGGGAAAAGCTGCTCCCGAACGTGGACATTACATTTTTC
Source organism: Raja brachyura (assembly GCA_963514005.1). The sequence continues at coordinate 11,646,658 of OY740809.1, read as the reverse complement.
AGATTTGAACATTTGATCAGGGCAAAAGAAATGTAAATCAGTATCACTTAAGCCACAATGATGCATTGTACATGGATAGGAGTGATGTGGGCCAAACAAATGGGACCAGTTTAGATGGGATATCTTGGTCAACATGGGCAGGTTGGGCCAAAGGGCCCGTTTCCATGCTATATGACTATGATTCTGTGAGCTATTAGTCAGACACAAACTCAGATTAAATCCACAGAATACTTGTGTCTGAACTAAGTGACTAAATCCACTTCAGATACCAATTGTGGATTTTGCCTTTTTGATCTATTTTGTAACTCCATTGGTCATCTGCGAGACAGAAACTGCATGATGTGGTGAACTGTGGACCAAGGTGTTGGTGAGAGGGGCGTGCAGCCTTCAGGAGGTCTCATCAGGAATTTGGGAGAGTTGGGAAAACCTGCTGGGAATGAATCCAATGGGATTGCGTGGATAAAGACCAGTGCCCTCCTCCACTTCCCACTGTGTTCACCTCTCAACCAGATTACCCAAATCTCTGATCTTGCTGTGTATAAACTCCCTGCCACATTATGGACTTTCATGGACGCCTTGTTGGTGAGGAAATTGAGGACGAATGTTTAAAGTGAAGGGGGAAAGATTTCATCGGAACCCTTTTCACACAGAGGGTGGTGGGTATATGGAATAAGCTGCCAGAAGAGGTAGTTGAGACAGGCACAATCACAATGTTTAAAAGACACTTGGACAGCTGCATGGTTGGGAAAGGTTTGCAGGGATATGGGTCAAATGCAGGCAAATGGGACTAGCTGAGATGTTCGGCATGGACTAGTTAAGCCAAAGGGCCTGTTTCTGTTTTGTAGGACTCTTAATGACACAAAAACTGCTTTTGAACATCCTTAAATGTAGACGTCGACAAACATTGCTGCTGATATCACCTAAAGCACATTATCTCCTCGGCTTGCTGCTCCCCATACTGAGGCACTACAGATTCATCCCCCAGGGTTCTCGATGACATTCCACCACAGAGTCCAGACTCAAAGTGACATGTGCCAGCACAGGTAGCTCCTGTGCACAGAGCTTTCTTGCCTTGATGGATTTAGTGCTGAGCGTATTTGATTGCCTGAAGATAAATCTCAACAAGGATTGTAAATTTATACAAACGTATCAATGCAGTTCATTACAGAGCAGTTCCCTGACTGACGCCCCCCAGGGCCCAGTACTGGGATACTGCATACAGCTTAACTCATTTAACTGTAAATATCTGTATTCTGACAGGAGCCGTTAATACTCCTCAGCAACTATTCATTTATTTTCCATCCACCTCACTGTGGGGGAATGTTCTTGGTGATGTTGATAGGACAATGGAGAGGTTCAGATAGAAAGTGCTACTGAGGCCCAAATGCTTCCTCCTATCCATGTCCTCCAGAGACGTTGCCTGACCCGCTGAGTTACTCCAGCATTTTGTGTCTTTCCTCCTCCTCCACCTTGCTATCTTTCTGATCCCTGAATCTAGGCTTGTTTCATTCACTAAGTCCACACTAGGTGAGGGGCGATGCAGGTAAGAGCTTGGTGCAGGTGAGGGGGTTTGGACGTGGGGTGGGTGGGCTCTAGGGGTAAGTAGAAGATTCGGGCAGGCAGAGGTAGGGTGATTGCGGATTTGTGTAGGTGATGAATTGGGGGAATTTAGGGTATGTGAGGTTTTGTGTAGTTTTGTTTTAGTTCATAGTGATTAGTGATACAGCATAGAAACAGGCCCTTCGGCCCACCAAGCCTATGCCGACCACGAATAATACATTCCCACGCTTTGTTATCCCACTTTCCCCATCTACTCCTACACACAAGGGAATTTACAGAGGCTAATTAACCTACAGACCCACATGTCTTTTGGATGTGGGAGGAAACTAGAGCAGGTGGAGGAAACCCACGTGGTCATAGGGGGAACAGGCAAACTCCTAGATGGGGTTTGGGACAAGTGGGATGTTGAGGCAGGTGGGACTTTTGGGGTAGATGTGTGGAACCTGAGACTCAGACACTAAACCAATAACAGCTACAAAATGGACTCGAGGCTACACTCCTGAGGTTACACACCCTGTCTCTTGTGGGCTCATTGCCCACAATGTCTGTGCCAAATGTAATGCCATCTCTTAATCCATATCCCTCTATTCCCTGCATATCTATATGCCTGCCCAAAAACCTCTTAAATGCCACTATTGCATCTGCCTCAACCACCAACCCTGGCAAGGCGTTGAATCACTCTCTCTGTAAAATAGTTGTCCAGTGCATCTCCTATTAACTTTGCCCTTCTCACCTTAAAGCTGTTCCAGCTAATGATTGATTTTATTCTCCATCTTCGGAAAAAGCTTCAGACTCACTACGCTATCTATGCCACTCATAATATTATATACTTCTCTCAGGTCTCCCTGCAACCTCTGGCATTCCAGAGAAAACAATTCAAATCTGTCCAACCTTTCCCTGTAGCTAACACCCCAAAATCTGGGCAACATTCTGGTAAACCTCCTCTGCACCTTTCCAAAAGCCTCCACATTCCTCCTGCAATGGGGCAACTAGAAATGCATGCAATATTCCAAATGCAGCGTAACAAAAGTCCTATCAAGCTGACATCCTGACTCTTATACATAATGCCTCGACCTATGAAGGCAAGCATAGCATATGCCTTCTTTACTATTGTATCTGCTTGTGTTGCCACTTTCAGGGAGTTAAGGACTTGGATCCCAAGGTCCCTCGGTATATTAATAGTGTTGAGGGGGTTGTTAGGATGCGATTGCTGACAATCCCACCCCAATCTCACTACCAGCACAGGCTGTTGACACCTGCAGACATTCCAAGTGTCCAAGAGATCCATGTTCCTCAGTTCCGGCCTCCAACTCCCTTGGATCTTCCTTGCTCTGTCGCCTTCTGGTCTAAAATTCCCTTTGCATATCTGCCTGCCTCTCCACCTCCATTATGATCGTCTATGGAACCTGCCTCCTTGACTCAGGTTTGTCCTTATGCTGCATTATATCCACATGTGGCTCACGGTCACACCTTGTGTGATCTGATCACCCTCCGATGTAGCGCCATGGGCTGTGTATAGGTATTCAGTGTTCACTTTAATGGCATTTTAACTGAGTACTTACATACACAGAAGAAACGGAAATGTGTTTCTCAATCAGTTCCCATCAGTGCAGTTAATAAATACAGAATAAATACATACAACTTCAAAAAATTAAAATGAACATATCTAAAAGTAGGCCTAAAATATGAACTAAAAACAGACATTCAGACCGAACAGTAGCAGGCTGTGACAGGTGCCTAGCTGGCAAAGTATGGGCGAGGTTAGATGATTTGGTGTGTGATGTATGGGATGTATAGGTGTTATATAAAGGTGTTATTTAGATGCAGTTTATCAAGTCTGTGGCTTGAGCTGACATCTGTGATCTGCTTCTGTCCCATCCCCCAAATAAGTCATAATTCCCTTAATTTTCTTCTTTTAGAAAGTAAACGAATACATAAAATGTGTGAGGCAGGACTTTTACACAGAGGGATGTGGGTGCCTGACATGCACTGCCAGAGGTGGTGGTGGTGGAGGCAGTTACAACAGTGATGTTTTAAAGAGGCTTTGAGATAGGCACATAGATATGTAGGGAATGGGAGGATGTGGATCTTGTGCAGATTAGTTTACCTTGGAGTCATGTTTGGCATGGACACGGTGGGCTGAGGGGCCGGTTGCTGTGCCGAACTGCCCTATTTAAAAAAAAACTCTGCTCTGCTTAAAGTAGCTTCTGTGAGAGGAAGATTAAGAGCTCACCGTGTGCAGATGAACTTCTTCCAGCCATGCTGGCATTACCTGACGACAAAGTGAACAAAAGCTTTAATGATCTGTTTGCCGTTCCCGGTGCGTGCCACTCAACATAACCACCCTTTATAATTTAGCCTTCCAGTACTGAAGCTCCCTGCCTAACTATTGTAGTTTACCCCCGGCACGCATTGTGTCAGGAATTTTAATAACAGCCTTCTTCAGACCGGCTGGTTATTCTAAGCAGATTTCAGAGGTATCTTGAGGCCTCAGCATTCTGGCTGCTGTTGTTTTTTGGATTTATATAACACTGCAGTGGTCTGCAGCAAACACCTGCAGCAGGAGAATCGGAGCACTTCCATGTAAAAAGCCGAGGCTTTCAGAAGCAGTTGAACATCCCATGGCCTCGATTCCTTCACAGTCGACAGCAACCCCAATGTGTACCATTGATGCCACTTGAGAATTCACCAGCAGTGACAGCATCTAATGGTAACAGTCAATAATGATAGAATTGGGTCAAGTCAATGTGGATTTGTGAAATGGAGAGCGTCTCGTTAGATTGATTGATTAATTCAAAGATGCGGCATGGAAACAGGCCCACCAGTCCACATCGACCATCGATCACCCCGTTCACACTAGTTCTATGTTATCCCACTTTCTCACCCACTCCTTACATACTAGGGGCAATTAACAGTAAGTAAGTACGTTTATTGGCCAAGTATTCACATACAAGGAATTTGCCGTGGCCAAACGTTGGCCAACAGAGGCCAATTAACCTACAAACCCGCACATCTTTGGGTTGTGGGAAGAAACTGGAGGTCAAGATCAAACCTTGGGTCACTGATGCCATGAGGCAATTTGATAACTCTGTTGGAATATTTTGGTGATTATAACTCGCAGGACCAATAGTGGGGAGCCAGTGGATATATTTGAGAAGGCCTTCATCACGGAGCTTCAAGATTATTAAACAAACAAAGTGGAAGGTATTGGCGGGGTTGGGGGGGTGGGATGGAAATCTCTTGATGTGGATTGAGGATTGGTTAATGAACAATGAGCAGAAAGAATAAAGGGGTAAGTTCCAGATGGAGATGCTTCAAGGATCGTTGCAGGGATCCTAGTTGTTCATGATCTAGATCAATGGAGGAAGACTAAGCACATGGAGATCAGAGCCTGTAGAGATACTGTGCCTTGGTAGTGTCAATGCAAGCAAAAGCAAGTGAGAATTAATGAGACTTCTGTGGAGCATCAAAGTATAAGTGTTTAATAGAGTTTGGCACTACAGTAATGGATGTGCCCATGACCACGTGAGGCTCAGCCGGGGTGCAGTTAACTACCTGTAGTGTCTCGTTGCCTCGATCAATAGATGAAGAGGTTTCAATGTCTTTCCACTGAACACATCAAACCAGGTGACGTGACTTTGACTATCAGTTCACCTGATGCTTGGCTGTAAGTTCCACACCTGTTATCTCTGTATATCCCACCTACTGTTCTTTTATGAAGACAAAAGGAACTGCAGATGCTGGAATCTTGAGCAAAATACAAAGTGCTGGAGGAACTCAACGGGGCCAGGCAACATCTGTGGAGGGAATAGACGGGTGACATTTCGGGTCGGGACCTTCCTGCAGACTATATTGATTGGTATCTAAATCGACCAGCTCCCCTGGCAATGAAGTCCAGGTATCAAGCACTCTGTGTAAAAAATACTTAACGGATCTTCACGAGGTTTCAATATCTTGTTGGATTGAAGCAAACCCAGCCTATTTGTATATTTTCTTCATCACAATAAGAGTTCATAAAGAGGCTACAGAGGCACATAGATAGATCATATATAAGATCTTGAGGGGCTTTGACAGGGTGGATGTGGAGAGATGCTTCCTCTTGTGGTAGAATCTAGAACCAGTGGCCTAAGCTGTCACTTATTTAAGACAGAGATGGTGGAAACCTCTTTTCTCTCAGAAGGCCATGAGTCTGGGTCTCTGCTCCCTAAGGGCAGTGGGAACAGTCTCTGGGGCAGAGATAGATGGATATTTAAAAATTGTCATGGAGTCTTACACAGATTGACCCATCTACAGTATCCCCACCTGCCTGCATTTGGCCCATATCCCTCTAAATCTGCCCTATCCGTGTACCTGTCTAAATGTTTCTTAAACATTGCAATAGGACCTGCCTCAACTACCTTCTTCGGCAGCTCGTTCAATACGCCTCCCACCCTTTGCGTGAAAAAGTTACCCCACAGGTTCCTATGAAATCTTTCCCCCCTCACCTTATAACTATGTCCCCTGGTTCTCGATTCCCCTACTCTGGGCAAGAGACTCTATGCATCCGCCCAATCTATTCCTCTCATGATTTTGTACACCTCTATAAGAGCACCCCTCTTCCTCCTGCGCTCCCAGGAATAGAGTCCTAGCCTGCCCAACCTCTCCCTGTAGCTCAGGCTCTCGAGCCCTGGAAACATCCTCGTAAAGTGCATCGTGGCTGCGGTTCGGCAATTTGAGCGCCCAGGAGCAGAAAAGACTGCAAAAAGTTGTAAACACTGCGCAGTCCATCATTGGCTCTGCCTCGAAAAGGCTTCCAGCATCATCAAGGACCCACACCATCCTGCCACGCACTCATCTCTCCGCTGCCTTCAGGTAGAAGGTACACGAGCCTGAAATCTGCAACATCCAGGTTCAGGAATAGCTACTTCCCCACAGCCATAAGGCTATCAAACTCAACTCAAACAAAAACCAGAACATTAATAGCCTATTGCACTTTATCTGGTTATTTATGTGTGTGTATATATATATATATTTAACGGTGTATGGAGACACCGATCTGTTCGATATTTATTTATGCCTACTATATTCTCTTGTGCTGAAGCAAAGCAAGAATTTCATTGTCCTATCTGGGGCACATGATAATAAACTCTCTTGAATCTTGAATCTTGAATCTTGAATCTAAATCTTCTTTGCACCCTTTCCAGCTTGACAGCCTTTTCCTGTAACATGGTGCCCAAAACTGAACACAATACTATAAATGCTGCCTCACCAACGCCTTATGTAACTGCAGCATGACCTCCCAACTTCTATATTCAATGGTCGCAATTAGCAATTAGTTTACCAGAAGATGTAATCCAGCACAACAGGTGATGGAATGTCACGGCCAATTTCTTTGTGTGTTATTGTTGTCCTTTGCCAATGGGTAGATGGTGAGCCCAAGGTTATAGAAATAGATTGAATAATGCAGTCTAACCCACGGAAAGATTTCTCCGCCAACCCTTTGGCAGCGATACAACTGGAACAGGTTGCTTCCAGCAAACGCGTTGGTCCAAAATTAAGTGGGCATGATCCAAGTGTCCGTGGAACTGCATGAAGCAGAACGCTGCCTGTGACAGTCTGTGCTCTCTGCTCACGTTGAACTCTCTACCGCACGCCCCTCAGTAACTGTTGAAGGCAAAGAGGGAATTAAACACGAGATGATTGTAGGTTTAGGTGCTGCCACTAATCGATGTTGTGAATTTTAGTTTCTAATTTTGGCACTTCTATTCATAGCACTTAGCTGTTATATCGGCTGATTAGACAGCACTTCAGTCCCAGTGAACTCAGCTGGTATCTTCAGCTTTCCAACAGATCAGAGTGAATTAAATGCAGAATTAAATACAGAACAGTTGGATAAAAAGGGGGAAAGCCCACTGCCTCAAAATCCCCCAAAAACATGTTGTTTGCTTAAAGTCCATCCACAGAGCACAGTTAGAGGTCACCTTCTGACACATGGCAGAGGTATCAGGTGCTCTTTGAAAGGGATGTTACATTTGGTTGCTCTGGTGCCTGAACCTCCTGATATTTGATAGTCCGGGACTTGGATTTTGGGTGTCCACAAATGATGAATGACTGATGTTGCCATTTTGGGTTTGGTGCCACAAGGGATCTTTCCCCTGCCTCTGGGAAGTGAACAGGTACAGCTGGAGCAAACCACGCAGTGCCCACGTTAATCTGGTATAATCTGTACAATAATGTCCGGGTCTGCTCAGTGGTCTGCTGGCCAGCAACCCCCCAAACAAACCATGGAGCAGCATTGAGTAGTCAGTCACAAGGAATGGCAGATGTTGGTTTACAAAAAGTGTTGGAGTAACTCTGCGGGTCAGGTGGCATCTCTGGAGAACATGGATAGGCCGAAGATAGACACAGAAAGCTGGAATAACTCAGTGGGTAAGGCAGCGTCTTTGGAGAAAATGAATAGGTCAAAACCTTTCTTCAGACTCGACCCAAGACGCCACCTATTCCTTTTCTCCAGAGATGCTGCCTGGCCAGCATTTTGTGTCTGTAGTGTAAACCAGCATCTGCAGTTTCTTCCTGACCATGGATAGGTGTGGTTTCAGGTCAGGATCCTTCTTCAGACATGCTCCCCTGAGATGCTGCCTGCTGCACTGAGTTACTCCAGCACTTTGTGTCTTTTTTTCCTGAGCAGTGGCACTAGCTCTAAGGGCTAGTGGAATCACGGGATATGGGGAGAAGGCAGGCACGGGTTATTAATTGGAGACGATCAGCCATGATCACAATGAATGGCGGTGCTGGCTCGAAGGGCCGAATGGCCTCCTCCTGCACCTATTTTCTATGTTTCTATGATATCCCAGAGTTCAGGCTTTGGGCAGGAGCTGAGAAACATCCCATGTAGCGACACATCAGTGGACGACCAGGACATTACACAAGGTCTCCCCATCTCAGTATGTGGCCATTCAGCCCACCTTGCCCATGTGAATTAGTCTCACTTCCCAGTTTTATCCCCATATGCACACTTCCGATACTTCCCATTTTAGAATGTCATGATTGAACCTGTTAGACTCCCTTTGGACAGTGCAATCCTGATACCTGTAACTTTCACCAGAGTCACAGAGCACAAAAACAGGCCCTTCGGCCCACCACAAGGTGCTGATCATCATTTTTCACTGATCCTACACTGAACCCGTTTATTCTCCTCACATTCCACGCCGACAATAGATCACCATTTCCCACCCATCAGCGGCTCACCAATGAAACTCTTGCCAATATAGTGAGAGTTTTTGATTCATTGATCGAATGATACAGCACGGACACAGGCCCTTCGGCCCACCGAGTCCACGCCAACCATCGATTACCTGTTCAAACTAGTTCTATGTTATCCCACTTTCTCATCCACTCCCTACACACTAGGGGCAATTTACAGAGGTCAATTGGTCTACAAACCCGCACATCTTTGGGATGTGGGAGGAAACTAGAGCATCCGGAGGAAACCCACGCGGTCACTGGGAGAACGTGCAAACTCCACACAGACAGCACTCAAGGTCAGGATCGAACCCGGGTCTCTGGTGGTCACAGGGAGAAGGTGCAAACTCCACACAGCCAGCAGTTGAGTGGTTGACAGTGGGGTGACAGAAGGAGGTGGTGGATTAAGTTGCGTGCAGTCACAGCTAGCCGGTCTCCGGCACTAAATGTACCTGCTCTTGTTCTCCACAGAGGCGGCCACAAAGAAACTGCGAAGCAACATACGGAGAAGCACGGAGACAGGGATAGCCGTGGAAATGCGAAACCGGGTGACCCGGCAGGGCAGCAGGGAATCGACGGACGGCAGCACCAACAGCAACAGCTCAGATGGCAAGTGAGTCTCCACCAGGGGCAAACGGCTCGCACACTGAGCTGGTGGCAATGCCAACCACGCCAGGAATTAGCAACTCATCCCTCAGTATTGGTAGAGGTTTATTCTTGTCACTTACAGTGAAGACCGTTGCATGCTATCCAATCGAATCATACCCCGATCCAGTCAAATCAGCTCCAGTGCAAAATCTCCTCAAACAATGCCAACTTTCTCCTTTCTCCGACAGGAGTTCTGCAACACCCTCTCTCGCTGCTCCCCCTCTGTGAATTCCTCTTGCTCTCCAGATCTCCGAAGGGGTCTCAACCTGAAGCGCCACCTATTCCTTTTCTCCGGAGATGCTGCCTGGCTCGATGAGTTACTCCAGCATTTTGTGTCAAATCACACTTTCCACAAGTTTATGCACACCGCACACAATGAAATCATTGCGCACACAAGCAAATTGGCCCATACGCATGTACAACAGGTGCTTGTACAATGAGAAAAATACCAGAGTGCCGAATACAGTGTTACACCGTTGTAGTGTTACAGTTGCAGAGAAAGTGCAGATAAAGAAAAAATGCGAGCATTGCAATGAGGTAGATTGGAAGATCGGAACTACACCCTTCTACACATGCTTCGTTAGATTCTGTTTTTATTTTCCTGCCGTGCCAGTGTTATAGAGTCGTGCAGCACAGAAACAGGCCCTTCTACTCATTGGGTCTACGCTGAGCTTCAATTCCCCATCTACACTAATCTCATTTACCAGAGCTCCATGTGTGGCCTTGTCTGCATTGATGATTCACGCGATATAATCTTTGTGATAAAATGCCGCTGTGCCGGGCACACGAGTGTTAGCTTGATTGTGATTAGAGATGCAGCACGGAAACAGGCCTTTCGACCCACCGAGTCAATGCTTGTTTGACCTGTTCACACTAGTCCTGTGTTATCCCACTTTCTCATGCACTCCCTAAACACTAGGGGTCATTTTCAGAGGGAAAATAATCTACACACCCACAGGTCTTTGGAAGGTTGGAGGAGACCGGAACACCAGGACGAAACCCACACGGTCACAGTGAGAACGTGCAAACTCCACACGGATAGCCCCCAAGGTCAGGGTCGAACTTGGGTCTCAGACGCTGTGAGCTCTACAATCTGCGCCGCACTAATTATGTTTAAAGATACAGCATAAAATAAAGGCACTTTGGCCCATCAAGTCCACGCCAGCCATTCACACTGTCCACGTGGCAGTACGTGTGTTCATATTCACCGTGAAGCCTCTGGGACAAGGCCCCGGCATGATCCCCAGAGGATGGTGAACATGATAACGTCTCGGGAACTCCCAGCCCAGTCACAGTGAAGAGTCAGACAGTGATAATAAGATAAAGGCCCTTCAGCCCAACTCGGCCATGCTGACCTGAGCTGGTCCCATTTGCCTGCATTTGGTCCATAATCCCATAAACCTTGTCCATCCATTTACCTGTCCAAATATTCTTTAAACATTGTAATTGTGTCTGTCTCCACCGCTTCCTTTAGCAGCTCATAAAATCTCAGTAAAGTATCAGTAAAATCTCTGTAAATTTACAATAAACTCTCAGTGAACCTGCAGTGGATCTGTGGTAAACCACCTGCTGATAACACAGTGTCATAAACAGTAACTGCAAATGCTGGTTCATACTAAATCTCTTGGGTCAGGAAAGTGTCACTGGTGAAAATGGAAAGGTGGCATTTTGGGTCGGGACCCTTCTTCAGACCGACAATTTTTTGATACAACGCGGAAAAAGACCCTTCAGCCCACTGGGTCCGTGCCGACCAGCGATCCCCGCACATGAACACTATCCTACACCCACTAGGGACAATTTTTACAATTACCAAGCCAGTTAACTTACAAACCTGTATGTCTTTGGAATGTGAGAGGAAACCAAAGATCTCGGAGAAAACCCGCTCAGGTCACGGGGAGAGCATACAAACTCTGTACAGACAGTGCCCGTAGTGGGGATCAAACCGGGGTCTCTGGCGCTGCATTCGCTGGAAGGCAACAACTCTACCGCTGCGCCACCGTGACCGCTGTGGTAGGGGATGCGGGACAAAGAAATCTGGAAGCGATAAGAGGCCGGACAAATCACGGCAGGCCGCAGATGACGCCCGGCGAGGATGTCCCCCAATAGTTAGATTGTTGGATAAAGGCTAGAGGTAGAAACAGGTGTGAGCCCAAGAGAGATACATGGCCTAAACCTATAATAAACACAGCATGATTACTCAATAATCTCTTGGTAAACTCATGGTTAATCCTAAATGAACAGTGAACAGTAACAAGCTCCTGGTAAAACCCCTGGTTAGCTCAGGGCAAGCCCAATTAACTCCCATTTAACCCTTTGGTAAATTCTCAAATAAATTCTCAGTAAACACTGCTAAACTTATAAATCCTTTCCAACCCTTTAGTAAACTCACTGCAACCACCCGGTGAACAATTACATTTGCAGTAAATTTACAGTAATCGTCACCATAAGCTTGCGGTGCATTCTCAGATAATGGGGAAATAATATTTGAGGAGAGTTCTCGTGCCTGCAAGGGCCAATGCAAAGTGTCCCTTTGCTGTATCTTGTACGTGCCAATAATTTGTTTGAATACAAGGGCCATGATTAAGATGTTTGGAGATGAATATGAACTTGGTATTGTACATGGAAAGAATCTCTTTGGCTACAGAAAAATATCAATGAAAAAAAAATTAATATCAATGAATAGTGAGAAATAATTTTCATTAAGAATGAATTAGGAAGAAAAGGCAACACTTAAAGAGCAGCACACACTGAACAGAGTAGCGAACCACATCTCATAGTGTGTGTGGCTCCCCAGATCCTGGAAGAGACCAGAAAATAAGGTGGTCGGGAAGATACATGAGGTTTCTTGCCTTTATTATCAGAGGCACATCATTAAAAAAAACGTTCCTTCAAACTGGAACATCAGTGAGGTCACAGCTGGAGTATTCCAGGAAAGATGTGAATTGTTTGGAGAGGGTGCAGAAGAGGTTCACCAGGATGCTGTCTGAATTACAGTGTATTAGACTGTATTAGCTATAAGGAGAGGTTGGGCAAACTTGGAGATTTGGATCGTTTTCTCTGGAGCATTGGAGACTGAGAGGAGACCTGATAGCAGTTTACGACACCATGAGAGGCACAGATAGCAGAGACAGTCAGAACTTTTTCCCTAGGGTGGAAATGTGAAAGACTAGAGGGCTTAGGTTTAAGATCACAGTGGATAAGTTTAAAGAAGATGTGCCATTTTTTTTTACACAGTGAGTGGTGAGTGCCTGGAACGCTTTGCCAGAGGTGGTGGTGGAGGCAGATATGATAGTGGTGCTTAAGAGGCTTTCAGATAGGCACATGGATATGCAGGGAACGGAGGGATATGGTTCACGTGCGGGCAGAAGGGATTGGTTTGGCATGGACATTGTGGGCCGAAGGGCCAGTCCCTGTGCTGTACTGTACAGATCTATGGAGCACTATGTACAGTGCTCGTCGCCACACTGCAGGAACGATGTGACCACGCTAGAGAGGGTGCAGAGGCAACTGCTATGCCCCTGTCCCACTTAGGAAACCTGAACGGAAACCTCTGGAGACTTTGCGCCCCACCCAAGGTTTCCGTGCGGTTCCCGGAGGTTCCCGGAGGTTTTGTCAGACTCCCGGAGGTTTTTTCAATTTTTTGAAATAATCGCCAGAACATAGAAGAAGCAGAAACCACTTTTGACCATTAGGGAGACTGACAAAAACCTCCGGGAACCTCGGGGAACCTCGGGGAACCGCACGGAAACCTTGGGTGGGGTGCAAAGTCTCCAGAGGTTTCCGTTCAGGTTTCCTAAGTAGGACAGGAGCATTAGTGTCTTGCCAGGGCTGGAGAACTACAGTAAGGACTGAGAGACTCTCGGGGCTGTGTTAGTTCCCTTTGGATGAAAGATACCGAGGAGAGATTTCATCAATCAGTTTATGTTTCCCAGAAGACAGGGGGAAAGGAAGGTTCGATTCCCTTGTGAGAAAGATTAATAACTTGGTGGTTTGGATTCAGGATGATTGGCAGCAGGATTGTGGGAGAGATAAGAAAATGATTCTCTAGCCATGGGATGCTGAGAGTCTGACACTCACGGCCTGGAAGGGAACTGAAGGCAGAAGCCCTCACTGTGTTCGCGAAGTACCACGTCGACACTTGAAGTGCTGTTACCTGCTGAGCTGCAGTTCATCAATGTAGATCTTCTGGACATGATGGGCCGAATGGCCTCGTTCTCTGCTGCACATTTCTATCTCTCAATCAAAATCACAGAAGACTCAGTGTGAACATAAAGCAAACTACAAGTAAACTGTTAATGAAGAGTTGTGAGAATATCTCCCTAGTGGAAGAACACTGAAAGGGTTTGTGTAAAACAAAGCAAACTGCAGATGCTGGAGATCTGAAATAAAACCAGGAATCAACAGGCCAGGCAGCATCTGTGGGGAGAGAAGCAGTTGATGTTTCGGGTCTGAGATCCTTTGTCAGGCTCTCTGCTCCACTGTACGTTGCTGGTCGGGACAGATGGACATCGGCTGCTGTGCAGAGGCAGAAACTACTCTCCTAAACTCAGGGGCACAGTGCAATGTACGGGGCCCTGTACCTATATACAAACGCATGGTTTTACAGCCCTTCGATAATCCCACCACACATGATTCCAAACAGACACACAAATACCAACACCACACACACGCACAGACAGACACTCACTCACCACACATCCACACACATACACACCACACAATCTGCACATATGCACATTCAGGCTCACACAGACACACCACACATACATGCACACACACACACCACATACACGTACCGGCACACACGTACAAACATGTGTACACACATGCACGGACAAACACACACGTACAAACATCCATGCATACACACATGCGAAGGCACAGCACATGCAAAGATGCACGCGTGTCAAATATTAAGGTGTCTTTGTGGACCAGTTGCTAACCCTTGCCTCCTGTTTTGCAGCCTGGTATTCCCCATGGCGAGACTGGGAGCAGACGGGCAGTTCAGTGATTTTCTGGATGGGATTGGTCCGGCTCAGCTGGTGGGCCGGCAGACCCTGGCAGCCCCGTCGATGGGTGAGTGACTTGTCGGCCTGCGTTACCTCAGTCCGTTCCTGGTCAGTCTGCCCCTGCCCAGTGGGTCTCATGCACTGAAACCCCTCCACCTGCCCACCCCAGATATCACACCCATTGCCATCAATGCATCCCACACGTTGCTGCGGGTGGTAGCAATGCTCCTCACAGTGCCAGAGACCCTGGTTCAATCCTGACCTCGGGTGCTGTCTGTGTGGAGTCCGCCCATTTTCACTGCAAGGGATTTCTCCATGTGCTCCGGTTTCCTCCCACATCCCAAAGATTTGCAAGTGGGTCCATTAGCCACATAAATTACCCCCGATTATTGCTGTTGTTTATTATTGTCACATGCACCAATGTACAGTGAAAAGATTTTGTTCGTGTGCTATCCAATTAAATCAGATAATCTTATTCATGAATACAATGAAACTAAACTGAAGTACAAAAGGTGGAGCAAAGAGAATATGCAGAGTGTGGAATAAAGTTCTCAACATTGTAGATACGTAGAAAATAGGTGCAATATTAAGTCATTCGGCCCTTCGAGCCAGCACCGCCATTCAATGTGATCATGGCTGATCATCCACAATCAGTATCCCGTTCCTACCTTCTCCCCATATCCCTCGATTCCGCTAACTCTAAAGGGCCTGTCCCACGATGCGGGTTTACCCAAGAGCTCTCCCGAGTTTAAAAAAAAAATCAAACTTGTGGTAAATACGTAGAATGTACGTAACGGGTACGTCGGAGCTCGCGGAAACTCGCGGTGAAGTTTTTTCAACAGTGTGAAAAATTTCCAAGAGTAAAAAAAATACTCGTGATAAAGTACCACGAGTTTGATTATTTTTTTTAAACTCGGGAGAGCGCTTGGGTAAACTCGCATCGTGGGACGGGCTTAAGAGCTCTATCTAACTCCCTTTGGAATGCATCCAGTGAATCGGCCCCTCCCTGTACTGTAGCCTTGTCGTTGGTAAGGAGACATCACCACATGGCCTGACACCACACATAGATTACCCCTTGGTTTCCCAAGAAGCACAGAATGTTACAATTATATGCACTGTGCCTGTGTTGCCTCTCGCAGGCGGATGTTCCCTGTCTCCCATCATTGTTCTGTTCAGCCCATGCGACAACCTTGATTCGTGTCCGCATATCCATGGCGTCCTTTCCATTCCATGTATTAATCCACGTTCCTTTGGCACCTATCAGTGAATCTGGGCCTAGCAACCTCTCAGCTGAATCATCCCACGTCATGATTATTCACTGCTGAGCAACATTTCTCCTGGTTTAAACTCTTGATCTTGGTAATCATTTGCCCTCTGTTTTTACAACCTTCCTGCCTGTTTTCCTCTTCGAGTCATGAAGTCATCCATCAGGGAAACAGGCCCTTCGGTCCAACCCATCCATACCAAGCAATATGCCCCATCTAAGCTGGATGGTCCAGTTTTATACAGCCATCATGGAGTCTGTCCTCACCCTCTCCATCATGGTCTGGTTTGGCTCAGCCACCAAGCATGACACCTGGAGGCTGCAGTGCATTGTTCGATTAGCCGAGAAGGTGATTGGCTGCAACTTCCCCCCCCCAACAATGAACTGTACACTGCAAGGGCCAGGAAGCGAGCGGGCAAAATCATCTCTGACCCCTCTCACCCTGGCCACAAACTCTTTGAATCACTTCCCTCTGGAAGGCGACTCCGGATTGTCAAAGCTGCCACAGCCAGACATAAAAACAGCTTTTTTCCCCACAAGCAGTAGCTCTACTCAATAACTAAAGGTCTGTAGCCTTCTTTTGCTCTGGCATTTTACTTCATTCCCCTCATGTTTAAATTATGTTTTATTTTTAATTGTCTACTGTATATCGTGTTGTTACTTGTGAGCAAAGCACCAAGGCAAACTCCTTGTATGCATACACACTCGGTTAATAAAATGTACTCAATTCAATTCAAGTTTGATTTCCCACATGTGGCTCGTATCCCTCTAAACCTTTCCTATCCATGTACCTGTCCAATTGTATTTGAAATGTTACAGTACCCGCCTCAACTACCTCCTCTGGCAGCTCAAACCATGTACCCTCTGTGTGACGAAGTTGCCCCTCAGGTTCCTATTAAATCTTTCTCCTCTCCCTTTAATATAATGATCTGTCAAGCTGGAAAGAGTGCAATGATTTACAATGTTGTTGCCAGGTCTCGAGGGCCTGAGCTATAGGGAGAGGTTGGGTTTTATAACCATACCCGGGTGGCTCTAATGCTGGTGTCACCCAAGCGGTTCCCGTCATTTACAGGAATGAGTTGCCGGCTGGAATGTCATCAAGTGTTTTTAATGGTTTAAATTTGGAATAACACGCACCTTGGTATAAGGTAAAGGGGCTGTCCCACTTGGGCGACCTAATCCGCGAGTTAAGAAGAGTGTCGACCATGCTGCGAGTTTGAAGGTCAAAGACCCTCTTCTAATCTCGCAGATCAGGTCACCCAAGTGGGACAGCCCCTTCATGGCTGCAACCCTAATTGAAGGCTCTTGTTAGTTCCTATTTGGAGTAAGAGATGCATAGATGTTGATTACATGGAAGTTCAATCTTCTTAGAATAATGACTCCTCGACAGTGGATGGCATCAAATGAAGGATGGCTGGTCATTTTGTGTAGGGGATAACTGATATCTGTGAGTATATAACAGACTGGGATGAAGTCGGGAGGTTGGGGTCGAACTGCTCTCTTTCTTTGCCGCTGATGTATGGTGCCACCTTGTTACAGGCGACATCCACATTGGCATGGCTGATCGGAACGGGCAGCTGGAGGTGGAAATTATCCAAGCCCGGGGACTGACCCCCAAGCCTGGCACAAAGGCTTTGCCAGGTAGGTGCCCAGAGACAACACTTCAACTGCTTCTCTCGTGCATCATTGCAGTCAATGTGCTGCACTATTTGCCGGTAAATAGGATTAAGAGGTTAAAGGTTAACCACAAGAACTTTCATCTAACACCAGTGGAAACCATGTTTACTTGTAACTGTCTGAACCCGTACAAAACTGCTGGGGTCATCTTAGTTTAGTTTAGTTTGGAGATACATCATGGGAACAGGCCAGTTGGCCCATTAAATCCACGCTGACCATCAAGCACCCATTCACACTAGTGCTAGAATCCCACTTTCTCATCGACTCCCGACACACAGTAACGGCAATTTACACAGGCCAATTAACCTACAAATCCACATGCCTTTGGGTTGTGGGGGGAAACGGAGAGCCCGGAGGAAACGAACGTGCAAACTCCGCACGGACAGCACCCAAGGTCAGGATCGAACCTGGGTGTCTGACACTGTGAAGCAGCAGTTCTACCAGCTACACCACTGTGTCGCCCTTTTGGAGTCCAAGTCCAATAGCACTTGCAGGCAGCAAGCACAGAAATTCCTCCAGATGTCTGGAATCCTAGTGGGACATCCCCTACAAAATCCTTCATTGGATCAAACCACTTTCCAGTCATCCCCCATGTATAGAATCTAAAGAATTCAACTCCTTTACATTCACTGCCATTCCTCAGTTGAGTTTCATTTAATCCCTGTCCGTTTACTGCTTATATATAGAATACTATGGATTAAACAATTTTCCATTCACTGTAATTCCGAAGAATTATATACGTTACTTTCAACGGTTAAGAGAGTCAAATGTGTTTAATTGTCATGGACACTGATAACAGAACAATTAAATTCTTGTAGAAACAAGGAACTGCAGACGCTTGTTTACAAAAGAAGATACAAAGTGCTGGAGTAACTCAGCGGGTCAGACATAATCTCTGGATAAATGACGTTTTGGATCATGACCTTTCGAGAAGGATCCCAACCCGAAATGTCGCCTGTCCATGTTCTCCAGAGATGCGGTCTGACCTGTTGAGTTACTTCACAGGGAAAAAACAATTGTGGATTTAGTGTTATGTAATAAACAGGATTTGATAAGGGAACTCAAGGTAAAGCAACCATTAGGAGGCAGCGGCCACAACATGATAAGTTTTAATCTGTAATTTGAGTGGGAGAAGATGAAATCGGATGTGTCAGTATAACAGTTGAGCAAAGGGGACTACTGAGGCATGAGGGAGAAGCTGGCCAAAGTTGACTGGAAAGGGACCCTAGCAGGGGTGACGGTGGAACAGCAATGGCAGGAATTTCTGGGAATAATCCAGAAGATGCAGGATCATTAAATTCCAAAGAGGAAGAAAGATTCTACAGAGAGGACCTTGGCTGACAAGAGAAGTCAAGGACGGTATAAGACTAAAAGGGAAGGCTTATATATCACAGCAAAGATTAGTGAGAAGCCCGGGGTTTGGGAAGCTTTTAAAGAACAACGGAAGGTAACTAAAAAACAATATGGGAAGAAAAGATGGAATATACGATAGTAAGCTGTCCAATAATATAAAAGAGTATGGCAAGAGTTTCTTCAGTTATATAAAGAGTAAGAAAGAGGCAAGAGTGGAAGTTGGGCCGTTGGAGAATGATGCAGGAGGAGATGATTAGTGGAGGCGGCTACAAACTTTACACATATGAATGCTTTTCTTTGATGTGTTTAATGCTCAATGTGTTTTGCATTTTGCTCGGTCGAAAGGTTGTGTATAACGAGCGTGTGAAAGAGAGATTTGCGTTTCTAGTCCATCCTTCCCGATCTCCAGGATGAGTGCATCATGTCCAGTGATTATTCCAAGGGCCCTGTCCCGCTGTACGAGCTAATTCAAGAGCTCTCCCGAGTTTTAAAAAAAACTCGTGGTAAGCACGTAGAATGTACGTAGTGGGTACATCGGAGCTCGGGGACGTCTCTTAGCGGCTCGTAATGCTAACGGCAGGTACTCGGGAAACGCGGTAAGCTTGTGAAGACTGGTGAGGATTTTTCAACATGTTGAAAAATGTCTACGAGAGCCCCGAGTACCTACGAGCGGCTATTACTGTAAATCTCCGAGTTTGAATCAAGGGAAACTCGGGAGAACTCTTGAATTAGCTCTTACAGTGGGACAAGCCCTTAACAATGACCTCCCACAACCACCAATGTGATGCTGAATTGCTACCCTGGTGAAATCGATGAGTGTTCATAATCCAGAGCTCCACATAGCTCCTTCAGCAGAAAGGCAGCGGTGTGGTCATTACTGGTGTTCATCAGCTGGAGGTCCAGGTGGGAGGAGAGATGTAGCCACACAAATCTCCTTCAAGTCGGGGCATGGTCTTTCTCCCACACTAAAGCATCGCATTCAAAATAGACAAAAGTGCTGGAGAAACACAGCTGGTGCAGCAGCATCTATGGAGCGAAGGAAATGTGTTTCATTCGCTCCATAGAAGCTGCTGCACCCGCTGAGTTTCTCCAGCACTTTTGTCTACCTTCGATTTTCCAGCATCTGCAGTTCCTTCTTAATCACATTCAGAGTGCCGTGGTTACAAGCATCACAGTTTGAAGCTTTGCATTTAGTTGGCAAAAAGACTTCTGTCGCATCGTTTAAGTAATTCTTCCTGGTGAATATTTAAAGTATCAACTGAATTAACCAATGCGCAACAGTGCATATGAATGTGTACATTATTAACTGAAATATCATTCACCTCCGGTTGGTTTTCTATATGTTATTCCCCACACCCCACCTCACCCCACGCAGGAGACAGCAGTTCACAAGTACCTGTTAATTGATATAAATAATCATCAAAAGCGTCAATTTGCAACTTTGCACAGACTGCATGCATGCACTTAGAACATCTGAGCCCTTTGGGAGAGGTTGGCAGGGCAAAATTACACAGAAGACACCTTCATAGCAAATATTCACCCTGTCCTGAACAGTTCCAATGGGAATGAGTACCAGTTCCGATCTGGCAATGGGTGCACTATTTTTGCTGATCACTTAAGGATCATGTCAGTGACAGGTGCCAATTTGTGAGTTAAATGAACCTTTAACAGGCTATAGATAGTTTTGGGAGTCCGTAGGTTTATAATAGACATCAGTCGATAGACTGTCCCCTGAGAGAAGCATTGCTAGTCTGTGTGCCAGGCTCCAGCCACCTTCTGATCGCAGTGTTGCAATATTCCAGCAGAGGGCAGACTGGCACCATGGTTCCTCTCTGTCCTAGGGCTCCCACATTGCCAGAGTGAGACCGCAGGCAAACTGGAGGAACAGCACCTCGTATTCCCCTTGGGCAGTTTATAACCCAACGGTATGAAGATTCAATTCTCCAATTTTAAGTAATATGTCCCCCTTTTCACACCTTCTCTTTCCTGTACATTCAGGAGTATCTTCAGCTGTCCAGAGTTTGTCTGATTTGGTTATAATCTCAGCTCTGGTTTCTCACATACTCGCAGTAACTGCTCTACCTTTCACACCACAACTATCTATCGCTGCCTTAAAGTACCTCAAGACCGCTTTCCTTGAGGTAAGGGTTGCAAAGACACAGGACCCTCAGAATAAAATTCCAAGTGGGTGACCCTGCATTTTGAACCGTGAATGCGGCTTCTGGATTCTCCCTCAAGAGGAACCATCCTCCGAACACTCACCCTGTCCACACTCCTCAAGATTTATCTTCATTTCACTAAGTTAAGAGGACATAAGGATGCTTCAAAGGGATATATATATATGTGTGTGTATGTGTGTGTGTGTGTGTATACATATATGTATATCTGTATATGTGCGTGTGTGTTTATGTATGTATATATATATGTATATACTGTATATATGTTTTATTATAATATCCCTGTCAAGGTGAACAATTGCACAAATCCTTGCCCATTCATTTAATCTATCCATATCCATAATCCCCATGCAGCCCTCTTCACAGACACTTTCATATCTACGTTAGTGCAACAGCAAAGTTACCAACAGTCCCTGTGGCCAAGCCTGAACCCTGGCTGCACTTGCACTGGTTTGTCCCCCACCGCCTCCACCAGAAACCCTCAACAAGATTCACAGTTTGCAACCACGTCTTTCATTTGGGTTCACATCTGTTTCTGTCCAACAATCAGGGAAGCCCCACAGCTGAGGTCATCTGTTGCCAGTCTCGCCTCTTCCCTCCGTTTTTCTTCCCACTCCCTCCCCCCCCTCCGCAATCAGTCTGAAGAAGGGTCCCGACCTGAAATGTCACCTACCCATTTTCTCAAGAGATGCTGCCTGGCGCACTGAGATACTCCAGCATTTTATGCCCATCTTTGGTATAAACCAGCATCTGCATTTGCTTGTTATTGCATTCTGAGCATAGATGTGTGAGGGTAGTGATGATGGCACCATTATAGCACCAGGCCCCAGAGTATGATTAGAAACCAGGAACCAAGGAGTTCTCGGTGGACGCATCTCCTTGGGTGTGAGGTGATGGAATGGGAGAATATCACGAGCAGGAGATCGAGTGCAACTTGCACCTCACAGGGTGAGAGTGGCTGTCACTGAGTTACAGAGACGGGCGGTGCAGAAGCAGGCCTACCAGGCACGATGCACCAATCCATCTATCCAGCTCATCTTGCACGAGTCCCATGTTATTCTCCACTCATTCCCATTGACTCCCTCTACACACCCGCACATCAGGGGCAATTTACAGTCATCAATTAACCTCACAAACTGGGGCAAATTTGCACGGTCACAAGAAGAACGTGCAAACTCCACCAGACAGCAACGAGGTCAGGCTTGAACTCACCTCCCTGACGCTGTGATGCAGCACCTGTACTATCAGTGCCACTCTGCTGCCCCTAAGGCCATAAGGGAGAAGCAACAGAGAAGGGAGTAGAACCAAACGGCACGGGAGGGAGGGGGGGAACGAATTTGGATGAGAAAAGATGGGAGGAGATTTAAGCAAAGTATGAATGGTGGAATGGACAGGTTGGTCCCAATGCCCTGCTCTATAGCTGTTATTCCGCGTCTATTATTAGATACGTGGAAGACTAGATGTTCTAGTCAGACGAGACTTTCCAGTTCTAACACTGACTGCTTGGATCTGTTCAATATAAACAATATCCAAGCAGATCGTATTGTTCAGATCCTAAAGACTTGAATAAAGTTATTGATAGCGATGTGGTCCTGCATCAGCAACGGGAGATGTATCTTCACTGACTACACGGAGCTAAGGCTTATATGGAACCAGATGTTTCTTAAGAGCTTTAAGATGTGTTTAGATAAGTGCAGCCCAGTGGCACAGGCACTGCATCACAGTGCCGGAGACCCGGGTTCAGTCCTGACCTCGGGTTCTTTCTGTGTGGGATTTGCACGTTCTACCAGTGACTGCATGGGTTTCCATCAGATGCTCCGGTTTCTTCCCACATCCCAGTGGGCTTGTAGGTTAATTGGCTGCTGTTAATTGCCCCCTAGTGTGGATGAGACAATGGACAGAACTAGTGTGAACGGCCGATCGATGGTCGGTGTGGACGGTGGGCTGAAGGGCCTGTTTCCGTGCTGTTCCTTTCAATCGATAAACATATAAAAAACATCACATTTAATTGCTTTCCACGCACCTTTATGGGTGTCGTACCGGGTGTGGGAGCCATTACTGAGTCAGAGGTTTTCCAAAGGAAGGTGGAGGTGTTGGTGGAAAGAAATCAGAGAATAGAAACATTGTGGATGATCTTGTGGCCATTGGGTTGACGGAAAAGTTGGAAGAAGCTAATCAGGCTCACAAAAAACATCTGGATGAATTTATGCAACGGTGCTGCGAGGCTTCAGACGCGTAAAATAAAATAATGTGGAACCTGAGATGTTTAATTGGATATCTTGCCCGGGGAGAGGACTTTGTGTTCATCCCATCAAAGCAGTTTGGAGATATCCTCACCTCCAGGATCCAGTGTGTGTTGGGAATATGACTCTGAATAAGTGACTCTGAATATCCGAGCTCTTCTCTTACCTGTCGAAAAGGGTGAAGCTGCTCAGAGATTTAACACTGGGAGACGCAGAGTGGTTCTGGGGAGTATCCAAAGAAATAAAACTGCAAAAGAAGCCTTCGCTCGCACAGTGCCTCAATACTTTGTTCTTAAGGAAGAGGTAACTCTTCAATGTTAGTCCAAACCTGGCGCAACATAGTATGTGTAGGAAGGAACTGCAGATGCTGGTTTACACCGAAGATAGACGCTAAAAGCTGGAGTAATGCAGCGGGACAGGCAGGATAGAAGGAATGGGTGACATTTTGGGTCGAGACCCTTCTTCAGACTGCTCGTCCCGACCCATAACATCACCCATTCCTTCTCTCCAGAGAAGCTGCCTTTCCTGCTGAATTACTCCAGGATTTTGTGTCTATTGGAGCTACAAAGAATGAACAACCCATCTCGGAGCATTCATTACTAGAGTGGAGACAAGGCATATACAAGTGGAGGAGCCCCAAGCCATTGCATTGTCGGTGACACGGTTGATCCACATGTTTATGATTGGTTATGGTGAATGTTTATACAGATTATTAACCATTGAAAACTACAAAACACAATCTAGAGGGACTTTGACGAACGATGCTGAGAATATCAACATTTTCTTTGACAATAGAGTACAGTAAAGGAGGAAATAGATGATAATGATACAACACTTAGCAAAGCGGACTTGCCTGAGGTTAGTCGCTGTGATTTGGCAGCTCAACTGGAAGAAACTGATTAGTGTGAAACACTTGGCTGTTGGAGGCATCTATTGGGAGCAGCTTGGTCATTCCGCTGCCAGTGATCCCCTCCAGAAGCAACAGGAAGAATTGAGTACCGTTCTGATCATCCCATTGCAGGAAGTATGTGGAGGCTTTGGAGAGGGTGCAGAAGAGGTTTAGAGGACATTAGCTATAAGGAGGGTTCCTCCCAATAACCCTCTCTGGCTAAACCCCTCCCTTCACCACCTCCAGTTTAAATTCCAGCTGGAATATTTTGGAGGACCAAGTAACCTAGAACCAAGAGGTTGCACAGACCTGGATTGTTTTGCCTGGAGCATCAGAGGCAGGAGGGAGATCTGATAGAAGTCTGTACAATTCTGAAAGCGTAGAGGGGAGGGCTTTAAAGTGAAAGGGAAGTAGTTTAAAGGCGATGTGCGCCTTTTTTTACACTGAGGGTGGTGGGTGGCTGGATTGTGCTACCATGGGTGGTGGTGGTGGAGGCAAATACGATAGTGGTTTTAAGATTTTTTTTAGATATGCCCATGGATATGCAGAGAATGGAGGGATGTGGATCATGTGCAGGCAGATGGGATTAGTTTAAATTGGCATCATATTCGGCATGGACATTGTGAGTCGAAGGGCCTGTTCCTGTGCTGTTCCTGTACTGTTCTATCTTCTGTGTTCTACCTGCTGCAACTTCAACTCAATGCGTCAATAACGCCAGTTTGGTTTTTGAGGGAAGTAAACAAACATTTTCCGGTGTGAGAGACACTATCCTACTGGCTGGCGAGAGTGAGTGAGTGAGTGAATGAGTCAGCTGAGAGTGTCTGAGATAACAGCTTTTGAATAGGACCCATTTGAAACTGGATGTCACAGCTGTATTTCCGAGAGCAGGGCTGGGCGAACCCTTGCAGCATCTCGTTCACATTTATCCCGCAACCAAGAATTCCCCGGTCCGTTATTCATTGCAGTTTGCTGGATCCAGCTGCGCAGAAATGACTTCCTACTTTAGAGGAGTAACAGCCCTTCAATGGGTGCAAAGCAATTGTCATTTTACCAATGTCTGAAATGTCTAGGGTAACTAACTGGGTTTCATTTTGTGTTTGCCCGCTAACAGTGTGTCTCTTCTGTACCGCAGTCCCGTACATTAAAGTCTACCTCCTGGAGAATGGCATGTGTATTGCAAAGAGAAAAACCAAGTTATCAAAGAAGACCTTGGACCCGGTTTACCAGCAGGCACTGCTGTTCGATGAGGGTCCTCAGGGTCGGGTACTCCAGGTTAGTGCTGGGACCACCCCGACAGACCTCCCCACTGTCACAGGTGGGACCACCCCGACAGACCTCGCCACTGCCATCACAGCGAGGGTCTCTCTTCCCAACAGAGGTGGTTAGGGTCCCGTATTAGCCGGGACATCCTGTATATTGGGCTAAATTGGTTTGTCCCATACAGGACCACCCTTGTCCCGTACTAGGCCCTGCTACTACTCTGTAATCACCGGAGCGCACACTTACAGACAGGTCCTAGATCGGATTGGAAACAAACAAACACACAAACAACAAATAAATTGTCTTATCTTTAGAAATCCTTCCATGGCCTCACTGTATCCGCACAGAATCTCATATTCCGCTTGGCTAGTTTAGAACAATGGTATGAACATTGAATTCTCCAATTTTATGTAACTAACCAACACCTCTCCCCCATCCCCTTTTCCCTCATCTCTTCCCTGTACCCCACGTGCATGCACACCCATTTCTCCCCCTTCCCTATCCCTATCCCGTCCACTGGCTTCACATTCTGAACCTCTTCTCTTCTTATCTCACAGCCTTTTGTCTTTTCATCTCTGGTCTTTGTCACGCGTCTGCTCATCAAAACCCCCTCCCTTGTGTCCATCTATCACTTGCCTGACTTAGCATCCCCCCCACCTCACTCTGGCAACGGAAGAGGCCCAGGACAGAAAGGTGAGTACGGGAACGGGAATGGGAGTAAAAATGGTTGGCAAGTGAGAGGAAGTAGCTAGCGATCTCCTGTTCACATGTAAATCTTTGCCCTGCCCACCCCTTCTCACTCCCCTGAAGAAGGGTCCCGACCCAAAACATCACCTATCCATGTTCTCCAGACGTGCTGGCTGACCCACTGAGGCACTCCAGCACTTTGTGTCTTTTTTTCTCTCGCCATTTATTTCTTGGCTTCTATATCGTCGACTTCACGGGACCTAATGCCCCGAATCCTTTTCCAAACTGGTCGTCCTATTTTACAAGTGTCACCCTATTGCTCTCGATGTGCTTGCAGGTCATAGTGTGGGGAGATTATGGTCGGATGGACCACAAGTACTTCATGGGAATGGCCCAGATCCTGCTGGAGGAACTCGACCTGTCCACCCTGGTCACGGGGTGGTACAAGCTCTTCCCCACATCGTCCCTGGTCGACTCCACCGTGGCGCCCATCACCCGTCGCCTCTCTCAGTCCTCGCTCGACAGCAGCACAAGTCCAGCCGGCCAGTAACGGTCTCCATGGACAGGACAAGGAGCAGATCATTAGAATGCCAAGGGGTGGCTGTAAATACTGTATGTGCAATTTGACCAACTGCTGCTAATGCTAGTCTGTTATTTTATTTATTTTTCAATTACCTTGGAAGTATAAGTAATCTCCGCAACCTGTGCATTCATTTACATGTTTGGGGAAATTGCTTTTGTATGCATAATGGATAACGTGCAATAGAGGGAGAACTTCTCACCGCAGTTTAAGTACAAGCCTTCCTTTTCATGAGAGCAATGCACACAGTCGAACGTGAGGAACCTGTCAACAGTTGGAAGGATGGTCCAAGCGGAGGCTGGAGATCCAGACGGGCAGCACCATCGGGGTCTGCCGATGAGTGGATGCATCACTTCCTCACCGTGTCGCACCTTGCTGGCACGGAGCCCGAACTAGGAGAAACCAGCCTTCAGCTCTACTCGTAAGACTATTGTGCATTTGCTTGAGTTGAATGCAGTTGGAATGTTTCCGTGAAGGTTCTCCCTCAGCAGTGATGGAAGGCGTCGGCGGCACGGGAAAGCCTGCTGACCCTTCTCACCATGACAGTATTCCTCCTTGAAACCTGCATCGTGTGAAGGACCAATCCCACGATCCTGCCTCTGCCTTACCAAGCGTCTCTGAGCATGAGCACCCTCCTTTCAGGATGAGGTTTGAGAAGGCATGCCGAACACTTCTACAACCTTTGCATAGACAACCTGAGCTTCAGCACCCTGAGCCTTGGTAGGCAGCTTCATCCCATCCATCTGTACTTCCCGCAGTAAGGCCCCAGGCACACTGCTTACTCCATGCACTGACATCTCAGTGAAGCAAACACTGGCTGGTCTGGGACCTCCTGCATAGTCCAAGCCAGCCAAAAAAATCTTTTACGTAACACATTCCTTCACATGTCCATCCACTGCATCCTAGAAAATAAAAAAACGAGACACCTGCATGCTTTGACCATCTTTAAAACTTTGTTGACTTCAAAAGAATACATCCTACAATAGTTCTAGGAACATAGAACTCTGACAATGGATTTTGGCAACAGGCGGCAAAGAAACCAGAAGGGCTACTGTTTTATTTTTCTTCAATGAGCTGCACTGTGGGCCTTGGATCCAAAAAATCTCCCAAACCGTCAGTCAAACTTGGGAATATCTCGTGGCACTGTCTGTTCAAAATTTACTGAAGCCAGCCTTGTTTTAAGAAGGGTGAAAGTTCCAACAGAGAGGGAAGACATCTCTCCAGCTGTCGATCAGGTCCAGCCACACTGGCCAGTGATTCAGCAGGTGGACCAGGCCACAAAATGAGCCATTGCACGATCCCGATGAATAACGGCTCCGGGCCAGAGAAAGCAAAAACTCACATCAGCCAAGTGTTAAACAGATTCCACAACAGTCTCGGTTTTCTCAGTCTTGATGATGGGAGCATGTTGGAGAGTTGACTGGGACCCAACACTGGAACAACACCACAGGCAGAGGATTTCACAGCATCCTAGCCACGGAGTTAGACATTTCACCTAACCCAGTCTTTCAGCAAGACCTGGTCCAAAATGTGGCCAATGGCTGTTAACTTTCACCATCTGCCAACCTTAAACAAGCAAGGAATAATATTGACTCGAGGTCGATTTCAGAGGATTCTAACAAAAAGCAAAAAGACTTTGTTTATCCACCGATTATATTTTAAAAAACTGGAAAAAGGCAGAATATATCAAAAGGCAAGCACTTTATGGTTTTGTAGCTGCTCAGAGTAGCCTACTGTGTAAATCCATGAAGAACTTGAATGGTATCACAGGTGAGGAACCCAAGGATCTCAAGATCCATCCTTCCCATCCTCCCTCTTCACGTTCAAGATCCCATGGACACAGAGGCTCGATAATGGGCCGATTGTTAAGGTGTGATTAAATGTGATATTTTGTGTAATTCTGGCAAAAATGTAGCACTGTCACTCACATAGCTGCGATCCTACCGTTTCCTCATCATTGCAAAAAAGCACAGCCAACTTCATGTTGATTCTTGGATCTTCAACACTTATAAAGAGATGAGCGGTTTTCTGCATATGACATGAACCATTGGCGGTCTATCAGCGGGCCCTAATGAAGTCCCATATAATTGGACAATTGATGAAAGTCGAGGTGGGGAATGGTTACCATTATCTGGATTACCTGCGCTGAAGTGCTCCGTCTTAGCGGGGTGGAAAATTCAGACACTGAAGGAAGATGGCATTCTTTGTCTGAAAAGATGTTCTTGGTATTCACACATTGATGGGAATTATTCCTTACCTAATGCATGGAAGCTGTTTTATGGATTTCTCTCTGTAGCAAGGCTGGGACTGCAAAACTATTCTGTATGAGGACCGAGATGTTTTTTTAAACAAAAACTTTATGCAGTTTTACCATCAAAATGAGATCCAACACATCGGATGACTTACTGTAAAAGGGCATTTCCTTCTGTATAAGTAACGTGGTTTTACTATGAAACTGTCAAAGAGGTCACATCATTGGTTTGATATAATAATTAATAACTTGTCTTGTAAAGTTTGGTCAGATTATGATGCACCTATTGTTAGCCTTGACTGCACTGTCTTTGTGGAGTATATAAAGTGCATCAAGCATTTCAGTATTGTATATAAATGTGACATTTTCAATCAGAATGCTAACCAGTAAAAAGAGACCATTTTTTTGGAAGCCTGTCACAATGCTTGAAATACAATTGTACACATGTTGGGATATTTGGCTTTCCGGCTTTACAGAATCTCCTTCACCAACTCCAAATTCCTCAGCTAACTCTCCTGAAGATAATATATTTGGACTATTTCACAGTGATGGAGATTTCTCCCTCTAAAACATCTCCACAAACAGACTCCATCCAACCCAGAGCAAAGCCGAGCAGCTTCCCTTTGTGTCTTTATAGTTTGAACAGTTTGTGACCATTTATTAAACTATTCCCATTCCCAACAAAATAAAAAAAGCCCATCGTCACAGCTCCTCCTGCAAGTAAAATCTTTGGGAGTATTCAGTCCAGTAAGCTAGAAGGTCACGTTATTTCTGGAGTGCGCACAAGTTACTTTCCAACCACCATTACTGGTGAGCCGTAGATTTAGTCACGCAACCAGAGAGACTGCATTCCTCCAGGTGTAGAACATAAGGACGTGCAGCCTTTATGATGACATCTCTTCTGTTGCACTGCCAGCCTTAGATCGCAGAACTACAATGCTCTGAGAGGGGTGCAGCCTACATAATCTGCGTAGCCCATCCATCCCACCCCCCCCCCCCCTCTTTCCCCACAGCTCAGCAAATTCCCCCCCCCCCAATATGGTCAGTCTGAAGAAGCATCCCAACCTGAAATGCCACCTATTCATGTTCTCCAGAGAAGCTGCCCGAGTCGCTGCGTTACTCCAACACATTGTGTCTCTTTTTTTCTCCTCTTGTCTCTTCCATGCCCCATTCATTTCAAAGTCTCTCTTCGCATTCCCGTGTACATTTCGCTCCAAAATTACAAGCTGCATTGCCTGTCGTTGACTCATTTAGCGTCTCTCTACTGACCCATGTCTTGTTCACCATTCAATGACCTCTTAACCTTCGCTACCCCAAGGGCAACCCCATCCCTGGAACCGCGCCGGTAAACTTTTTCTTCAACCTCTTCAGGCCTTCATATCCTCCCCAAAGCGTGCCAACTCAATTTGAATGGCTGGCCCAAAACTGTGTGCGGTATCAATATACATGATTCTATAACAAAGAATTGTCTACAAAGTGTTGCAAATATAGTTTCTCGTCTATGGCCTCTTTCAATCAGACATCCCGGAAACCTGCTCACAAACCCTAGAGTTCTGCAAGGTGATGGTCAACAGTAAACCTGGAGAAACCATGTTGCACTAATCATGCCGTATAAATTTTCATCCAATAATCTCATATAACAAACAAACCGCAATGGGCCCAGCACAGATCTGAGGCACACCACTAGCCACAGGACTCCAGTCTGATAAAAAACAACCTTCCACCACAACCCCGTGCTTGCTACCACAAAGTCAATTCTGTATCCAGTTAACTAGCGCTCCCTGGTTCCTTGGTAATCTAACCTCCCAGCGCAGCTGACCATGCGGAACCCTAAAGGCCTTGCTCAAGTCCATTTAAGGCCTTGCCCTCATCAATCTTCTGGGTTGCTTCAAATTAATGAGACACGACCACACTGAATCAACACAACCAACAATCTGACAAATATCAGATCATTGAATTGCACTTCTCATCTAGGGAGATAATCGATCTAAGTATTTGTAACGAAATTGAAATATTTCACAGCACAGTTGGTGCCTAGTCTTCGGATGTTTTCAAACTGTGATTCCAATAGGCTTGAAAAATGGATACTGTCTCTTTATGGAATGGTCACTTTTATAATTGTGCTCTTCAATCATTTTATACCTCTGGCCTTTAACAGGCTCCACAGTACCTGTCTATTATTGTAACTGTTCATGTTGTTTATAAGCGGCAGGAATCTGCGGATGATAAGAATGCACACGGTAATTTTGTAAAAAAAAACACCTAGCGATTTTAATAAGAATCCTGTTAACAGCACAGACACAGCTTGTATTTGCATGGACTTGTAAAATTCAACTAATAAAAATATCGGCAGTAACTGCCTGTTCATTCACCAAGTAAGCTTGCATTCATTTTCAGCTTCAGAAATACAGCATGAAAACAGGCCCTTCGGCCCACCAAGTCCACACTGACCATCGCTCACATTAGCTCTGTTACCCCACTTTTGCATCCATTCCATACACTCGGGACAATTTGGAGAGGCCTGCAGGTCTTTGGGATGTGGGAGGAAACCCACGCGGTCACAGGGAGAATGTGCAAACACCACACAGACAGCATCCAAGGTCAGGATCAAACCCGGTTCTCTGACGCTGTGAGGCAGCAGCTCTACCAGCAGCCTATTTCTTCCTAATGGTCATCATTCAAGTCCCTTTGGCACAATTCAATACAAATCCACCACTGATTTTCCGTCAACTGGTGGTCCGGCTCTTCCATTAATTCGGATAAAGTTACAAGAGTGTACTTGAAATCCCCCCCTGGACATTCCCCCAAAAATGTGCAGCATATGCCGGGTGAGATGGCCAATCTCAACCTCATAGGAACTTCCACAGCCTACCGAATTCCCCCTTGCAGCTGGGGGTCTGGACCTGAGCCTGGCCAGAGCCGGCGATCCCTTTCCCACAGCCGAATTTGCAGGACAGTATCTCCAATATTCTGGACAACTATAACATGTCCCAACTCCTGCACTGTCCAATAATGGTAAGAGTGCCTTCTTAATCAAGGCATGTCCACCAGAGTCTATTTTGAGATAACTATGTACTCGTACCTCTGGGTCCCTGCTTTACCAAAGGCTGTCACTCACTATCTATGTCCGGCGCTGGTATCACTCACCAAAATACATCAAATTGCCTTGTCTGAGTTAAACTCCATCTGCCATTTCTTTGCCCACTTTCCCAGTTCATCTAGATCTTGCTGCAACCTTAGATAGCCTTCTTTCCTGTCTACCACACTACCCATTTTGGTTTCCTCTGCAGACTTGCTGATTAACACCTACATTTTCACCCAGTTTCACATATATGACGAACAACATGAGACCCAGCACCTTTCTCCAAGTAAGCTTGTATTAGTTTTTACCCTGACCACTGGGGGGGGGGGGGGCTAAATCATACCCTCAGCAAAGTTGTGAGAGATTATTGCCCAAAAATAGTCACTTCACATCTGCCCAAACCAACTGTAAACAGGATCTCACCTGCTTGAATTATTCCTGCTGAGCCCCCGTGATGCTACTCCCAGGGTCTTGTCACGTACTATGCCATGTCCTGGTTTAACTTATCAGAATATAACACTTTGCACATGTCTACATTTATTCTGTATCGAACTAGCTCAAGAATGAATGAATGGTGTGATTTCAAATTAGAACACAATTCTGTTCAATATACAAAGTAAATCTTTAATAAAATCTTTATTTTCCATGTCCCCACAACAATCTTTATATTAGATAATTTTATTTAATATATATAGTACAGAACAGCTGGAAGCAGCGAAAAAGACTGTGTAAGTACATTCACAGAAGAGTTACTCCATTGCTGGCATGCTTGGAACAGTGAATAGGGATGTGCAATAGTATCGCGAGCTTTCACTTCTTGCGAGGAGGAAGGCATGAGAGGCATCACTTTACCTGATACCAAATGCTGGGCTGGTGCTAGACAGGTTGCCAGCAAAACTGTTATGTGCTTTTCCACACAAAAACAGAGTTAAAGAGCAAAGCACGAGTGTGGCTTATTGACATTTGCAGATGGAGCTCTGTATAACAATGGCAGGGAGTGGCCCTGAGGCTGGAGATGAGAGTGCCACAGTCATTCAAACATCAAAGGCCACGATTTGGACCACAAACCTCGCTAACCCAGCCTCGGCCACAAGTCAGTGAGCTGCCCGAGGGAACACACCTCAGGATCAAAATGCTTCAACCTGGCGCACAGGAAACCCCACTTTATAGCACCCGGAGATGGGCAGGCGGTTTTGGAAAAATAGCTTTGTGTATTCAAAAAATAAAATTTTATTTTCTATCTAGCACAAGGCTAACCCTTAAAATCCAGTAAATAAACTAGTGAATAATTGCAATGGGCCAACATTCCCTCCACATTTCTGATCAACCACCCAAGGAAGAGATGTAAACAGCTGTACACAATGTTAACAATATAAAACTGTCCTCTGCCATGAGGTGATAACTGAACTTTAAATCTTTCTCCATTAAAATTCACCTCCCATTTATTTACTAGGAGCCTGGTGGCAGACGGTGGTCTATAGCCACCTTTCAATGGTCTCCCGCAAGTTGAGCTTTCCAAAAAAAGTAACAAAAACAAATGTTAATTCTCTCTTTTAAATCACACTTTATACATCAAAGTTTCTTATAAACCAAGCAGCCTCATAAAAATAGCACAAATTAGCTCTATATTAATATATTCATTTCTGTAAATATGATACATCAAAGCAATACCCTTGCAATCCTTGTAAACTCCATCAGCATCCAACTTCTCCCCTTTCCCATTACCAATCAAGCTGCCCTTCAGTTAGTGGTGGTGGTACAGAGACTCCAACAACTTTGCACCAATGTTGCTTCAATCCATATTGGGTGGTTAGAGGGTGGAAGGAGCACCTTCTGTGAACCACTGCCAAGACTGACACTGTTAAATCCCAACAGAAAACGAGTGGGAATTGTTGGGAATGAGCTCAGCAA
This sequence comes from Raja brachyura, assembly GCA_963514005.1. Next base: position 11,612,846 of record OY740809.1, on the reverse strand, counting down.
CACTCCAAGGAGCTGAAATCCAGATTGTACACAAGTAGGATATTGAAATCGAACTGCAATTTGAAGAGTGCTTTTACACCGTCTTGCACTTACTCCAAAAACATGTAGCGACCCCCCCCCCCAACCCTCCTGGTGTCCTTTCACCCATGGCACATAGTTGGCAGAGACCAACTGCGGACTTAAAAAGGTGTGGAGCAATTGGGGTGGTGAGTGATGTGGGCGTTGACAACACCAAGGGGTAACGTGAGGTTGCACAATGCAAACAGGGAATGCAATGGGTTTGAAATACGTTAAACAGTGACTCAGCACAAAGTATAACACCCAGCAACATCTTATTATAGGGTTACACAAAAAGCTGGAGAAACTCAGCGGGTGCAGCAGCATCTAAGGAGCGGGTCGAGACCCTTCTTCAAACATCTTATTATAGTCCAAAATGCAACAACAGGCCCATGTAACTGGGCCCATGTAACTGGTGGAAAAGCTGAAAGAAAGGAATTTGCTTTATGACCTTGATACTGTTTATTACAATTATAACTTTAAACCTGAAACGCTCCTTTATACACAATTAGCAACACATAATAAATGAACTCTTGCAAAATGATAAATGGTCATTCATACAAAACAATGAACTACCATTGATGTGAACCTACTCCCACTTCAGTACTGCTGCACACACTACCCCGGGACCAGCCTCGGTCACATCCAGGTTTAGCCACACAAAAATGTTTCACCCAAGTACAAAAGCAGTGGGTGACACATTGCAGCAGCTACCTGTAACCACACACTTTATTCGGGCTTCAGGGAAGCAGTTCCTAGCTCTGGCTGTCCTCTGCCATCTGTGACCATTTATCTTGTGTTTAAATGGGCAGGAAGAGGCAACTTAGTGAGTTGGGTGGGAGATCATGTACTTAGGCCTAACACACGTCATACACATCATCCAAAATGTACTCTTCACAGGAGGACCACGCTGTAATAACCCTGATCCAGCAGCTTCCCAGCAGCCTGGTCCGTCCCATCACCCAAGTGTCAGATCCAAGCCTGCACTGTTCGGTGTCAATAACCTGTGTCAACAGCACCTCTACTTTCATAGACACAAAAAGCTGGAGGAACTCAGCGGGACGGGCAGCATCTCTGGAGAGTGACGTTTCGGGGCTTGACTCCAGCTTTTTGTGCCTATCTTTGGCTTAAACCAGCATCTGCAGTTCCTTCCTATACTATCTACATTCATACTTGAAATAAGGAAACTCCCATAATTGTGTTAAGTACAGGCATTCAACCGCCCCCTTTTCCTCACTCCCATCCAATTTATTTCACATTAGGTTGCATTTTATTCATTATCCAAATCAAGTTGCCCAGGTCTCATTTATAGCCTGGAAAATATACTTGTGGGAGGGGAAAATGCAATTATTCCACTTATCTCTCTGGGTAACAGCAATTTAAGCACAAGGCTGCAGTCATGTTCATCATTTCTTTAGCATGAATGCCTAGGTTAAGCCCTTATGAGAAAGAAAGATGCAGATTCAAATGAAATTACAATAAAATCTATAAAACTTAAAATTAGACCCCCAAAATGCTTTAAGCATACTGAAAAAAACCTCATATTTACACATTCATATTGTATGGTCTTGGTGCAAATATCTACTCCAGTGAATCTTGTCCTGCGCATTGAATCAGAATGTTTGCAAGTGTCTGGTCAAATTGGGGAGGGGCAGATTCGCCCGAAATCCTGGTAGATTTTGTGAAAATCTCACAGCGACGTCAGGCTTGAAATGTCAGCCAAGTTACTACTAGGGGCTGCACCTTCAACCAATGCATTCAGGGCAGCTCTTGCAGGGTAAATCACTCAATATCCCTTATGATCAAGTGGCCAGACACTGTGTGAGTAGCCATATTGTACCAGGCTCGTAGAATCCCCATGAACAGGTGACTGTTTTCATTAATTTAATACAGTGGACATTAGCTGCATGCACTTACCTCCACTAAATATTGGTTAGGAAACAATGATGCGACCCATTTAGAGCCTCAACCACACTTACCCGACGCTTTTCAGGCATAATGCATGTTTAGATGTCTATTTAGAATTTTTCGTTTGGGTATGTTTAAAAAGCTATCAAAACATAATTCTAAACCTGTGGGCGTGACAGTTTGCCATGCATCAAACCTGGCTCCCAGTGTGTGAAACATCATACATATGCAGCGGTGGAATTGATCTTGGAATTATTTTTGTTCACCATCCCCAATTCTCTCCCAACAACCCTTTGAAAGCAAGTTAAAGCCACAAAGTAGCCTGCCCTCATCCCAACCGGCAAATAACACCAAATGAGAGAAGATACTTCATACCCTGGAAAGCATTCTTATCTGAGGTAGAAATAAAGGGGCAATCTCCACTGAACATCTTCCAGCTATTCCCCATTACCTTGCTCGTAATTTCCCAGCTTGCTAGGAAGCCTCGTGTTGCACACTCCCTATACAACCTATTGGGCTTGAACAATAACACTCTCAGAGAAGCATCAAACTCTGGTTCTTCTGCTCAGAGATTGAGGGAAGTTACTGCTTGCTGGGAAAGACAGCACAAGCAGATCCTGCATCCAGCAGAGAGAGGTGAGAGATTAGTGAACCAAGTTTTACAACGTGAATGGAGAGAGCTGCCATGTCCTGAGCCGTGCGTGATGCAATGGAAATAGCGCCGAGGAAGTAATGTTTCAATGTTCTCCCCCCAGCCACGACCAATATTACCGGCAGAAAGTAAAGAGCCTAAACACATTAATTAATGATTCAATTATAAAATATGGTTGGACTAATTATACCCAGCTACTTTGATTTTTTTCCTTTTATCTTGTGCACCAAATACCATTTTAAATAGTCGTTTTGAACTTCTTGAAAAGTGATCAACTGGGCAATATGGAATTTGTTTCTGCAACACTGGTGAAGTAGGAGATGGAACCTCCCATTCTGAGAGGGGCAAACCGTAGCTCTTAGCCCACCTGTCCAATGCAGGCTAGGAGAAAGCAAGTTGTTTGTCCCAACTGTGCTCTCATCTCTAACTAGGGTTTATTAATCTGCAACTAAATTCCAGGCCAGTTATGAAAGTGTAAGTGTTACGCTGGTATTGATCAGCTGATGAACAGTGAGTATTTTTAGAAAGATCCAATAGCACTACCTTAACCAAATGTCAATTCAATAGTTACTATCAAAACAATTAACCTATTGATAAAGCTATAACCAACATTCTTTGACATAGCATCAGGAAAGGCCTTGTTATTTTAGAGGCACAAACGTGCTACGATTCACATTCTTTACAACTGTGTAACAAGGCTCAGTGGCTGATTAATACACTCAGCCATCGCTGTTTCCCTAACCCTACAAATTTGAAGACTCCCCCTGATCATTTACTCAAAGTCCAAACTTCATAATTCTAACCTAGTACCATGAACAAGGCATTCTGCGGCTGCAGCTAGTAGCTCACCCACATGAACGGTCAAGCAAAAAACTAGTGGCTAAAGCTGTGCCAGAAACAATTCCCAACGTCACAAACCTCAAGATCACGCACCCTTCCTGGACTCAGCCTTTTCGGGAATTAGATTCCCAAACGATTCTTTGGGAGACAAATAATGTACATTTCAGAACTTTGACTTTGGTAATGACGACTGCTAATTTGATGGGGGGCATTCTTGCCAAGTCCATGAAAGATCGAAAGGCAAAATGGATGTGAGATTGCACAGCAAACTGGCCGGAGGAGAGAAGAAGCCAAAATGTCTTTGGCGTGGTTCTGAGACATGGAGAGATTGTTGTTTCTTTCTTCTTAATTCCATTCTCTCTACTTCCAGATCTGGGTGCCGAGGGATTGACCAGTCGTGGGTGCAGCCCCTGCTCCCATGGAAACTGGTGACTGTCCGTAGCTCACCATGCCATTAGCACTGTAGAAATTCATCCCCGCCATGTGCTGCGTCATCTGTAAACAAAGGAGGTCAAATGGGACTCGACAAACAATCTCCTGGCGCCAATAATCCTATTCAAGTAGACCCTTTGCACGTCAGTGGAGGTGGGGACAGACTGGTTTGCTCAACACAAATCTACATCTTAGAAGTGCAACAGATTAGTTATTTTAGATGGGAAGCTGAACTATCCATCTGTAGAGGTTTGACCAGTGGGTTGTTGATCTGTGGAATTCATTGCAACAGATGTCTGCAGAGGCCAAGTTATTGGACATTTTTAAAGCAGAGATTAATAGATTCTTGATTATAAGTGTGAAATGTTATGGGGAGAAGGAAGGAGAATGGGGTTGAGAGGGGAAAACAGCAATGAATAAACGGCGGAGTACAATCCGTGAACTGAATGGCCTAATTCTGCTCCTATGTTTTATTGACCAGTTGAGAAAAATACTAAGTGCTGGAACAACTCAGCAAGCCAGGCAGCATCTGTGGCATCAAATGGACAGCTGATGTTTCTGGACAAAGACTCTTCTTCAAACTGATGGAGCAGGGGGTAGAAAGCTAGAAAAGAGAGGCAGAGGCGGCCTAAAGTGGCAAGTGGTAGGTGAATACAAGGTGAGGGGGTCGAGACAGTGATAAGGTTCGGAGGTGAAAAGGAGGTAAAAGGATATCAGATAAACGAAGAGTGGAAGGTGAAGCACGAAGGGAGGGACGAGGGTGGAAGGGAGCGGTGGGGAGGGGAAAGTGGGGGGAGGGGGGAAATGATAGACGGAGTAGGGAAGTTTGGGCGGGCGCGACTCACGTTGCAGCGGCCCCTACAGCCTGTCTGTCTTTTTTTTTTATTTTTTGTCTAGTTAAATGTAGTTGTTCGTGTTTTTTTTTGTATCGTGTTCCTAACTGTGTATGTGTGGGGGGTGGTGGTGGGGGGGGGAAACTTTACAATCTCTTCCCTGCACGGGAGACCCGACTTTTTTCCCTGTCGGGTCTCCGTTGTCGTTTTGGGCCCAGCACAGCGGAGCGGCCTCCGACCGGGATGAGCTGCGGACTCACCATCGTGGGGCTGGCCGACCTCGGAGCGTGGGGAGCGGTGGTGGCTCGCCGGTGCAGCCCGACTCCGGGCTCCGGAACTCCGCGTGGGGAGCGGTGGTGGCTCGCCGCTGCGGCCCGACTCCCGACTCCGGGTGGACTGTGATATCGGGAGCTTGCGGGTCCGGGTGAGAGACCGGTCTCCGGAGCTCCCGCAACACAGCTTCTCCGGCCCGTGTCGCGGGGTTGGAGCGACCCGGAGCGGGGCCGTACATCGCCCGGCGCGGCTTCGGTGTCCGCGGGACATTCCAGCGGGACATTCCAGCGCCCGCCGGGGGCTCCAACGCTGTGACTTTGACTTTGGGCCTAGAGCGGGGCCGTACATCACCCGGCCCGGGCCTGGGACTTGGCACCGCCCGCCTGCAGCTTCGACCTCAGGAGAGAAATGGTGCGGGGGAGAGAGAAGACTTTGCCTTCCATCACAGTGAGGAGGAGATCCACTGTGATGGATGTTTGTGTCAATTGAATTGTTTGTGTGTTTTTTTATGAATTGTTCTGGTTGTAGAAACGGAGTTTCGTTCGAGCCTCTCTGAGGTTCGAATGACAAGCAATAAAATCAAATCAAATCAAATCAAGGGGTGGGAGATCAGCTGAATGGGCCCAAATGGTAGATTTTGTGCAGGGTGCACATTCCAACCAGAATCCGGTTCATTAAAGAATCATAACCTAAACAAAGAAAAGCGGAATTGATCAGATTGTGAGAGAGCTGAAGGACTTGTCACAGTGGGCTGCGGCACTATTACAGTGAAACCATTGTACTCTGCTAACGGGGCATGTTTCAGGAGGAGTTCTGCACCGGACGTGCTGGGACAATGTCTGACTGCAATGGTTCAAAAGCAAACTATCCACTGATACATTCACCTCAGTGTGAATGTATCTTCTTGTGGCAGAGACCATCTTACCTGCGCTATGTTCCACTGCAGTTGCTGTGCCTGTTGGGCTCCGTACACTGGCTGAGGCATGGCCATCACACCCATGTAGGCACCTTGTTGCCCCATCATCCCACTTGGCGCACCCATCCCCTGTGCCTGCATGCCTGGCATGAATCCTGCTGGCAGTGCCATTGGAGCCACCATGCCCAATGACTGTCCCACACTGCCCATCATACAACTGGCGTGGGTGGCTGCAGAGCCCGCAGGGGGAAAGTTTGCATAGCCACTTGGCAGACAGGGAGCATAGGATGCTTGTGCAGAGGGCATGAACATAGCACCTGGAAAACAAAGAGAAGTCATTCATTTCTATTTCTGAACAGTGGGTCATGAGCATATCAAGAGAAGGGGCAGAGCGGTGTCACACAGGGTGGAACTGCTGCCTCACAATCTGCCAACCTCACAACCGGTTTAAGAATAAGGAGTAAGCCATTTAGAACAGAGAAGAGGAAACACTTTTTCTCACAAAGAGTGGCGAGTCTGTGGAATTCTCTGCCTCAGAGGGCGGTGGAGGCAGGTTCTCTGGATGCTTTCAAGAGAGAGCTAGATAGGGCTCTTAAAAAATAGCGGAGTCAGGGGATGTGGGGAGAAGGCAGGAACGGGGTACTGATTGGGGATGATCAGCCATGATCACATTGAATGGCGGTGCTGGCGCGAAGGGCCAAATGGGCCAAATAGACCTATTGTCTATTGTCACCCAAGGACCCGGGCTCGATCCTGACCTCGGCTGTTGTGTGCGAGGAGTTTGCACATTCTTCCTGTGACTAAAAATGTCATTCCTCCAGTTGCTTCCCACATCCCAAAGATGTGCGGATTTTTGAATTGCCCCGAGTGTGCGGGGAGTGGCTGGGAAAGTGGGATAACATAAAACTAGTGTGAATGGGTGATCAATGTTGATGTGGACTCGGTGAGCAAAGGGCCAGTTTCCATGCTGTATCTCTGAACTAAACTAAACTAAATCATAGAAGAAATGGACGGTGATTAATGAAGAAAAATGGATAGGAAAAGCATCAGAGTGAGATGATACAGAAGTGGATCTTGTTAGCCCACACTGGACTAGAAGCAACATCCTGGCTTCAACGGCCAACTCCCTGTACTCACAGACTGATCAACCTGATCATGTCCAGTTTGCATTTTGTTCAAATGCTGCCAGCATTATCAATTTCAATTATCGCGGAAGAGAAGGCTTCTGTAATCAAACCTCTCATCTGAAAACTGTGCTGTGTAGTTTTATGCTCCCCATATCCTGACAAAGACTGACCTTCTCTACCTACACACATCGTGACTTTACATACCTCTGGAAGATCACCCTTCAATCTCCTACGCTCTAGGGGAAGATCTCAGCCTCCTTGTTAGTCAAGCCCTGCAGTCCCAGAAACATAGCTGTAATTTTTTTCTGCACCCTTTCCACCCAGGTGGCAAAGTCAAAGAGTAAACGAGATATCTTTAAGGTGACATGGGGCAAAGTCACGTAGATGTACAAGGCACATACTTTTAAAGAGAGCGTGGTGAGTGCCTGGAACATGCAGTCAGGGGTGGCGGAGGAGGAGGCAGACACGATGGTGGGTTGTTGAAGAAGTGTTTGGATAGGAATATCAAAATATAAGGAATGCAAGGATATGGATTATGTGCAGGCAGATAAGAGTTGGTCTTGGCATCCATTTGGATAAAAGGCCTGTTCCTGTGCTGCACTGCTCTCTGGTCTACATTCTACCTGCAGGAAGATGAGATTAATTTAACTTGGCATCATGTTCGGCCCAGACATTATAGGCCAAATGTCTGCGCTGTTTTAGATTCTATTTGCAAGCAGATGATATTAGTTTAACTTGATACATGTCCAGCATGGTCATTGTGGACCAAAGGCATGTTCCGGAGCCATCGTTCTACATTCTCTAATGCTGGTGCGTCTCCCTCTATGCCTGGACTGGGTGTTAGCCAAAGATCCTATAGCGGAGCAAGATAGATCACTCGACGAAAAAGACGTAGTATGGTCATGGGCTGATTCATGGGTAATTTTCGGCCCCATTTTCGTAACCGGCTTCCGTCTCCGCACCAAAGATCCCATAGGATGCTAGTGCGGAGACGGAAGCCGGTTACGGAAACATCCTCGTAAAAATAAAAGTTATTTGGGAAAAATCTTCTCCTCATATTCAGAATTATAATTTATTAACACAAACTGCTCCCCCGCAACGTTGATTTCACCGCGAGTCGGGTTACTGAAATGGATGAAAATGGCCCACGTTCAGCGTACTACACGTCAGCCCATTGCATATTGAAGGAGTGATCTATCTTGCCGCTATAGGATCTTTGGTGTTAACTGTAATCCTGCTGCATACCTTGAGCCGGTACATGGGACGGCTGTGACCCATAAAGTGAAAGAATGGAGTCCTTTGAGAGCTGTTTCTTCCCCGAATCCTCCTGCTTCACAGAGGGGTCAGCAAAGAAATTCAAGTTTTCAGCTGCTTCTTGGGGAGCAGAAGCCAAAGACTGCAAAACACAAGATCAACAGAGTGAAGCATGAACACCGAGTTCAGACCATCTTCTGCATGCCAATGACCGAATTATCCGCCTGTACACAGTGCCCAACGTTGCAAAATAGATAAAGGCAAACACTAAAGGATAAGGGCAATAGTACAAGTCATACGCTGTCCCTGGCCATGCTGATAACATGCACGATTCTGTTATCTTTATGAATTGCACTTGCACCTATTATACTCCTTGCTGGACACCTTCCCAGTGAAGATAAACACTCTACAATTGAAACACAGTTGTACAAACGAAGAGGAAATTCAGCTTGACCGTGAACTTGCTTTGTGCCCATATCAGTATTTCCATCTTCAGAGACAAACAATGATCAAGAGGCTTTTCGATAGGCACACGGATAAGCAGGGAATGGAGGGGCGTGGATCACATGCAGGCAAACTAGATCACTACATCTTGGCACCGACTCTGTGGGCCAAACGGCCAGTTCCACTGTTGTCCTGCTCCATGTTAATGTGCGCACTTTTGTTCAATCATTTCCCTGCTCCCCATTCTCAATGGCCTGCTCACCTGTTCAGTCAGTGCTGATTTATTAATGACCCACACAAACTAAAGTATTTTTTATTGAATATAAGAATTTAAATACGATTTGAGAACACCAAGCAGCTCAGCAAATGAGGATGCATCTCCCGTAAATGATCCAGAAACTTTAATGAGGGATTGATCATTGCCAGATGGCACAGGAGCGTGGCGACTCTCTACAGGATGATTCCAAGAGGGGATCTACTATCACCTGATACAATCGCTCCACTCTTAATTCTCTGCTCTGCACTCTGATATTTTTCTCTTTGCTTGACCTGTTTGTATTCGATTGTATTCAAGCACAGTATAGTCTAATTCAATTGGACAGCACGGAAACAAAAGTGTGCTGTGAAAAACGCCGGCACGCAGACAATAACTAACCAAACAATTCTTGTTCACCAGCCAAATACAATCATGAGCATTCAAGGCCAGATCTATCCCTGCAATGCATTCATAAATACCGTGCTTTGGAATGTGCTGGGATCCGGCTGTGGATTGGACATCATGGGTCCAAAGAGGTCGAGATCATTTGCCATCGTAGAGGTTAAACTTGTGGCCCCAGTGGTTGTGGGAGCTGTTGCAGGGACATCTGAGGAAAACATTACAAGTAAGAACATAGAAGGAAAATGGAACTGACTACTGCACAACTGGAGGGAACAAAGGGCAGAATCTCAAGTTCTTACCCAAGCCTAGAAGATCAACTGTAGCTCCCCGTGGTACTGATGGCTTCAACTGCAGCGGTTCATCTTTCTTTGGTGCCTCAATAGAGGAAAGACAAAAATAATCAGTTGTTTACTGTAAAACTCCCAGGGTGAACAGATAAACAGCAAATGATTAGTAGCAGGTTCAGAGCTAAGGGAGCAATTACTGCACGTAGTCTGCAGAAGCGGAAGGATTAGGACATTCAGCCTCTCAAATCTGCTCCGCCATTTAATTAGACTGGGACTGATCTAATTGTACACATTGAAGCCGACCAAATAATGCAAGGCCAAGATGGAGTAGATGCGGAGAGGATGTTTCCATAATGGGATAGTCTAGTTCCAGAGGGCATACCCTTAGAATAAAAGGATGTATCTTCATAATAGAAATGAGGAGGATGGTGATTCTGTGGAGTTTATTGGCACACATGGTGATGGACGCCAAGTCATTGGGTATTTTTAAAGCAGCGATTGATAGATTCGTGCTTAGTAAGGGTGTTATAGATGATGGGGAGAATGCAGGAGAATAGGGTTGAGAGTGAAAAATAGATCAGCCATGATCAAATGTCAGAGCAGAGTTGATGGGCTGAATGGCCTAACTCTGCTCCTATATCTTATGAATTTATGAAATTATGTACCTCAACTCTGCAATAGTACCATTTCACCCATTTATCATGAATCTATCCACCAGAATCTTCAGTTCTCTTAATCTTCCACACACCAATAAATATGGGCCCAAACAACTCAACCGCTCCATTTACGACTACCCCTTCATCCGAGGAACAAACCGAGTGAAGTTTCTTTACATCGGCTTCAATGCAAGAACATCCTTTCTTCAGGCAGCTCAGCTGCACACGTCCTTTATCCAAGTAGTCAATACAGATTTTAAATAGTTGAGGCTCCAGCACCGATTCTGTAGCACCTGCCAAGTTACTGATTACCAATCTAAATGTTACCCATTTATCCCAGCTCTGTATCAATATATTACTCCCCAACTCCATGCTCTCTTATCTTGAGCAATTACTTTTTATATAGCAATTTATTAAATGCCTTATGAAAATCCAAGTACACTACATCAAATGGTTCTACATTACCCATCCTATCTGCAAACATATCATCACAACCTTCCCACCATTTTTGTGACAGCGGCAAATTTAGCTACCATATCTTTAGTGGCCTTGCTCAAAAATTTACGCAAAGCTCCAGGGGCACGATTCATTATAAAATGCCAACCAGATAATGATCCATTTACACCCGTTGTGTTTTTCACTAGTCAGCCAACCATTAGCTGCACACCATTCATTGTTATCGTCCATATGCGGCAACTTATCACGTGGCTTCTGGAATTTTGTGCACTGTACATGCACAGGTTTACCTTATTCATACCAAGTACTTGTGGATTAATTGGTCTGTAAATTTCCCCTTGGGTAGGTGAGCGGCCAAATCTGGGAAGAGTTGATAACAATATGGAGAGTGTGGGCTCTCTGTGAACCAAAGGGCCTGTTTTCACGCTGTCTCTCTCAATAAAATATGATTACTCTTCCACAGATGTAGCACCCTCTGGGCTACACCACTGCCATGCACCAGATAGATCCCTTGTTTAGGACAGTGAAGGCAACCTCTTTCACCAAGTGGTAAAATATAATTCTATTTCAGCAAGCCTCATGTACTTACTTTCTCTGGATTGAAATACAGCAACAGACAAACAGACTTTAATCAGAGGTTGGTGAATCTGTGGAATTCATTGCCACAGACAGCTGTGGAGGCCAAGTCAATGGATGTTTTTAAGGCGGAGATTGACAGATTCTTGATTTGTAAGGTGTCAGGAGTTATGGGATGAAAGCAGAAAAATGGGGTTGAGATGGAAAGATTGGTCAGCCATGATTGAATGGTGATGTAGACTTGACGGGCCGAATAGCCTAGTTCAGCTCCTAGAACTTATGAACAAACCACAGACTCACCACTTTAACCTTTTCAAAAACAATGGATGCAGGTTTGCTTTCCTTTGCCACAATTTCCTTTTTCCATTTATTTTCTTTCTGGAAGGGCAAAAAGCTGTTAAGCTTAAGACTGGAAGACAGCATAGAACTTGATTAGATACAAGCGGCCTCGCTGCTGATCAACTGCAAAAGCATTTAGAAAGATCGAGTTGCTCTTGACAGTCAAGAACAATGAATTTATTTACGGATCCATAGAATGATTGTAGCACCAAGGACTCACTTGGCCAGTTGATTCCATGTTGCTCAGTCCCACTGCGCTGCTAATTATATTCCTTTAGATACTTATCCACCTCCCTTTTGAATAACTGACAACCCATATCTTAATCCATCCATGTAAAATATGTATTTTCCCCCAAGTTGGTAAGGAAAGTGCTTTTATTTTCTGCCACCATTGTACAAAACACAGCACATTCCTCGTACAACCTTCACCCTCCTCCAACCTGAAATGAAATGTGACATATCTGCTTTTTCTAGAACAGATGATTTTTTGAAAGTAACATTGGTGTGCACTGTTATGGAAAACTTCAAAATTAAAGACATTGTAAATTCAGAGCATGAAGTCTGCATCATTCATTCATAGAAACATAGAAATTAGGTGCAGGAGTAGGCCATTCGGCCCTTCGAGCCTGAACCACCATTCAATATGATCATGGCTGATCATCCAACTCCGTATCCTGTACCTGCCTTCTCTTCATACCCCCTGATCCCCTTAGCCACAAGGGCCACATCTAACTCCCTCTTAAATATAGCCAATGAACTGGCCTCAACTACCCTCTGTGCCAGAGAGTTCCAGAGACCCACCACTCTCTGTGTGAAAAAAGTCCTTCGCATCTAGGTCCTAAAGGATTTCCCCCTTATCCTTAAGCTGCGACCCCTTGTCCTGGACCTCCACATTCATTTGTGTATAGCATTGTTCATGACCTACTTTACAAGAACTTAAGACAACAACCCCCCACCAGACATCGCCTCGGCCTCCATCTACTCACCTGCCTTCCTCCTACCCCAACCCCCACCCTTGCCGTGTGTTCACTATCCACTCTGACCTCCCCCTTTCTGACACGGAACGGTCTGTCCTCAGCAGAGGCCTCACCTTTGTTCCCCTCCATCCCCACCTCACCGAATTCCGGGTCTACAACGATGTAGCGCTCTTCTTCCGTGGCCTCCGCACTTTTTTCTAGGGAAGGAGTCCTCACCACCCAGCAATGACCCCTTCTCCCCTCCCCCTCCTCTTGGACTCCCCCGGTTGGCCCTCTACCTCATTTAGACCTTTACAGACCCAACTGCTGGCAGGACATCAACCGCCTTAAATTTTCCACTCACCTAACTTACTATAACCACTCTCCCCCCCCCCCCCCCCCCCAAGAATGTACAGCCCTCCGCTCACTCTGCAGCATCCCCAACTTGATAATCAAACCCGCCGACAAGGGAGGCGCCATGGTAGTCTAGCGCTCTGACCTCTACCAGGCTGAGGCCAGGTGACAACTCTCAAGACACATCCTCCTACTTATCCTTGGACCATGACCCCCACATACGAGCGCCAGACCTTAATATCACACACCATTTCTGATTTTACTACTTCGGGCTCTCTTCCCTCTAAAGTCTCCAACCTTATCGTTCCCCAGCCCCGCACGGCCCGATTTTATCTTCTCCCCAAAATCCACAAACAGAACTGTCCTGGTTGACACATTGTTTCTGCTTGCTCATGTCCCACCAAATTAATTTCCACACACCTCGACTCCATCCTATCCCCCCTGGTCATATCCCTTCCTACCTATATCCAAGACACCTCACACGCTCTTCGGCTCTTCAATGGCTTCCGTTTTCCAGGCTCTCACTTCCTCATCTTCACCATGGATGTCCAGTCACTCTACACCTCCATCCCCCACTAAGAATGTCTTAAACCCTCCAATTCTTCCTCTACAGAACCAGCTAATTTCCGTCTACTAATACTCTCCTCCGCCTAGCAGAGCTGGTCCTTACCCTCAACAACTTCTCCTTCGACTCCTCCCACTTCCTCCAAATCCAAGGTGTAGCTATGGGCACTCGCATGGGCCCCAGCTATGCCTGCCTCTTTGTAGAGTACGTCGAACAATCACTATTCTAGGCATACACTGGCCCTAAGCCCGAACTCTACCTCCGCTACATTGATGACTGCATCAGTGCTACCTGACTTCATCAACTTCACAACTAATTTCCATCCTGCACTCAAATTCACTTGGACCATCTCCAACATCTCCCTACCATTTCTGGATATCACCGTCTCCATCACAGGAGACAGACTATTGACTGACATCTACTACAAACCAACCGACTTCCATAACTATCCCACTTTCTTTCACTTATACCTCCTCCAACCTCATCTACTGTATCTGCTGTTCCAGGTGTCAGCTTCTGTATATCGGCGAGACCAAGAGCAGGCTCTGCGATCGTTTCGCTGAACACCTCCACTCAGGCCGTCTTAAGCTACCTGATCTTACTGTCTCTGACTACATTCTATCTTTGTCCTGTGCATTCCCCCCGACATCAATCTGAAGAAGGGTCTCGAACTGAAACGTCACCCATTCCTTCTCTCCAAAGATGCTGCCTGTCCCGCTGAGTTACTCCAGCATTGTGTCTACCTTCCATTTAAACCAGCATCTGCAGTTCTTTTCTACACAATCCATTGATCATAATCCTTTACAGCATAAAAAGTGACAAAAGATACAGCAATCTTCCAGGATTTTAAACTCTTGCCCCTATCCCAAATCTAATGAAGACTAATGAAAATAAATCGTTAACAAGGCCATAGTCAGGCCTATCCATGGATCAAAATACAGAACAGTTCATTCACATACAATGGTCTGATGAATTTCAGAATTTCCATTGCAATTGCTGGTGGGACTCACCCTGAATGCAGTGACATCAATACTTTTATTGAAATACTTCTTCTTTTCATATTTGTCTCTGATGAAGGTCTCCACAGCTCTGAGTTACAAGTTAAGAGAACAATTAAAAAGACAAGCTGGATTTCAAACACCCTATTCAAGACACTGCATCATAAGACAAGGGATTGTAAGAAGGCAGGAAAATGTAGAGATGCTTGCTGAGACAACCTGAATATGTGGGCCAGAACAAAAGAGAAACAATTAAATGTTGTAAATGTGAGGGTATCCATTTTGGTGCACAAAATGGAAAGGCAATGTAATTGTTTTAATGGTGATTTGGCTGGGCCATGCTCATATCTAACGGGAGTTTTATACACAAGTCACTGGTAGCCAACGGATTGGTTTTTTTTTAGAGATACAGTGCAGAAACAGACCCTTCGGCCCACTAGGTCCGTGCCGCCCAGCGATCCCCGCACATTAACACTACCCTACACCCACTAGGGACTATTTTTTTTTCTTTTCATTTACCAATCCAATTAACCTACGACCTGTACATCTTTGGAGTGTGGGAGGAAACAAAAGATCTCTGAGAAAACCTACACGGGTCACGGGGAGAACGTACAAACTCCGTACAGACAGCACGCATAGTTGGGATCGAACCCTGTTCTCCGACGCTGTATTCGCAGTAAGGCAGCAACTCTACCGCTGCACCACCATGATCGCACATATAGTAAGCAATTAAGAGGGTAAATGGTATGTTGGTATTTATTGTGAGAGGATGAATCTCAGAAAGAAAGCTTTATTGTAATTATATAAGGCCTTGGTGAGACCACATATGGAATATTGTGTTCAGTTTTGGTATCCTCACCTAAAGAAAAAGTATATATATACACTACGGAGGCCGTGAAGGTTCTATAGTAGTAGTCACTAGGGACAGCATAGTTACTGGTACAGACACTATTCTCTGGAGCAAAGACAAAGGGTATGTTGCCGGCTTGGGTTAAGGATATCTCCTCTGGACTGGATCCTGTTGCTGTGGTCCAGGTAGCTAGGACAAGGAAGGAAATTCTGCTGCAAGATGAGCAGCAGCTTGGGGCAAAATGAAAAACCACAACCACATAGGTAATAATCTCTGGATTATTATCTGAGCCACATGCAAATTGCCACGGATAAAGAGGATTAGAGATAAAAGCATGGCTCAAAGTGTGATGTGGTAGAAACCACATGGTGTGGGACTGGGCTGTACTCAACCTTATTTCAGGAAATGAGGATGAACGAGTCATGGAAATATCTGTAGAGGAACCCTTTACAATTTGGTAAACTTTAAGGTAGTGATGGAAAAAGTAACGGTTGGGCCTAGATTTCAGTTCTTACAATGGGTGAGGGCTGACCAATAGTGTAAATTAGTTCCTTGCGAAAGTAGATTGGAAGCAGCTACAAGAGAGAGAGAGAGAGAGAGAGAGAGAGAGAGAGAGAGAGAGAGAGAGAGACAACTTTTGGGAGGCATTTAAAAGTGTTACATTTAAAAGCATAATAGTAAGAGTTCAGAGTCAGCCTATTCCTTTAAGGGCAAGAAGCATAGATGATAAGATTAGGGCATGTTGGTTCATAAAGGAAGTCTAGAGTTTAACGCGGAAAGAGGAAGTGTGGGTTAGGTACAGGAAATGGCTCTTGAGCAAGTTCTTTAAGGTTTATTTGAAACTTTAGATTAGAGCATAGGAAAAGAGTCAGGGAGGTAAAAAGAGACCCCTGGATTCCCGCTCTCTCCATCCCTCCGCAACCAAAGTCACACCAGCTTCCCATTCTCACCTAGCAAACAGCTAACAATGGCCTGTATCAATGTTACTTTTTTGCATATTTTTCACTCATTTGTTCTATATTTCTCTACACTGTCTATAGCTCTTGTTTCCCTTTCCCTTGACTTTAAGTCTGAAGAGGGGTCTCGACCCGAAATGTTACCCATTCCTTCTCTCCAGAGATGCTGCCTGGCCCGCTGAGTTACTCCACCATTTTCTGCTAATTTTTGGTTTAAACCAGCATCTGCAGTTCCTTCCTACACCTTTCCCACTATTTATTAATAAAACAGCAATTAAACAGTTGATAGATCTGCAACCTTGTGATGTTCGTGTATAATGAATGCATGACAAACACGGCAATAGAACTTGTCCCTGCAGATGACAGTCCCATCGCCTCACTCGACCCCTGGAGAATTTTGAAAAGGATACTGGTCTGTTTTTGGTCGTTTGAAGTCTTCAGGAAGGTAGGCTTCATACAGGAGCTTGGCTTTAGAGTTGCCCATTTCCTGAATACTCTATTCCATAAAAGCACAAGAGACCAGAAGGTTATTGGGACATAACAAAAGATCCACCATTAACACAAAGGCACCTAAAGCACCAATGAAATCAGAATGGCAGCAAAGGCATGACGGTCTGAATGGCCTACTCCTACTATAATTCTTAAAACAATTAAAAAATACTGCATACTTTTGAAACTTTAACATTGCCAGTGAATCCCATATTTCCTTACGTCATAGCTGGTTTCTTGGCCCATCAGATCTGTGCTGCATCATAATGTGATCCCATTCTCCCACAGATGTCCCCCCATAATTTATTCACCCAACCTTCCCACTTGCCTGTATACTTGTGGCAATTAGAGCAGTTTGCTGACCAGCCAAAGTGCAGCAGCTCTGTGGTTTGGGAGGAAACCTGGAGGAAAAGCATGAGATCACTGTCAGCGCCTGCAAGCTCTGTCGAGATGACACTGGCGGTCAGGATGACAGGAGCTGTGAGGCAGAGTGAGGCAGCAGCATGCCAATCCCAGAAGGGGAAGGGGTGAGCACCATGTTGATCCCAGCTGAATGAGAAGGTAGGGGCCAGGAAGAGAAGAGCAAGTACCCATCTCCTGGAGCTGCATTTACTTTGCTCTCAGCTCCCCAAACCTGCCCAAAATTGACAACTCATTCTGCTAATCTCATTACGCCTCACTGCACCCAAGGATACATAGACAAGCTGGTTGACAGGTTTTATAAGGTTTATCTGAATTTAAACCTATAATTTTTACAGCAGTGTGCGCTGCACCCAAGGCTCAATTCACTGAATGGCAAGACAGGCTGCATCAATTAGTCAGTCAAAAGAGTTTATTGTCATGTGTCCCTGACAGGACAATGAAAATCTTTCTTTGCATAGCACAACAGAACATAGTAGGCATTGACTACAATTATATACATAAGTACACACACGAATGAATAAATTGATAAAGTGCAAATAACAGATGGAGGGATATTAATGTTCAGAGTTTTGTCCCAGTCAAGTTTAATAGCCTGATGGCTATGGGGAAGTAGCTATTCCTGAACCTGGTCGTTGCAGTCCTCAGGTTCTTGTAACTTCTACCCGAAGATAGCAGGGAGATGAGCGTGTGGCCAGGGTGGTGTGGGCCCTTGATGATGCTGCCAGCCTTTTTGAGGCAGCGACTGTGATAGATCCCCTCGATGGAAGGAAGGTCAGAGCCGATGATGGACAGGCTCTTGTTCACTACTTTTTGTAGTCTTTTCCTCTCCAGGGCGCTCAAGTTGCCGAACCAAGCCACGATGCAACCGGTCAGCAAACTCTCTACTGTGCACCTGTAGAAGTTAGAGAGAGTCCTCCTTGACATACCAACTCTCCGTAATCTTCTCAGGAAGTAGAGGCGCTGATGAGCTTTCTTAATAATTGGACCAGGAAAGATCTTCAGAGATGTGCACGCCCAGGAAATTCAAGCTCTTGACCCTTTCAACCATCGACCCGTTGATATAAACAGGACTGTGGGCCCCCATTCTACTCCTTCCAAAGTCCACATTCAGTTCCTTGGTTTTGTTGGTGTTGAGGGCCAGGTTATTGTGCTGACACCATATGGACAGTCGCTCGATCTCTCTTCTATACTCTGACTCATCCCTATCAGTGATACGTCCCACAACAGTGGTGTCGTCAGCGAAATTGATTATGGAGTTCGCACTATAACCGGCTATGCAGTCATGAGTATAGAGTGAGTACAGAGTATAGCTATTTACAATATACATTAATGATCTGGATGAGGGAATTGAAGGCAATATCTCCAAGTTTGCAGATGACACTAAGCTGGGGGGCAGTGTTAGCTGTGAGGAGGATGCTAGGAGACTGCAAGGTGACTTGGATAGGCTGGGTGAGTGGGCAAATGTTTGGCAGATGCAGTATAATGTGGATAAATGTGAGGTTATCCACTTTGGTGGCAAAAATAGGAAAGCAGACTATTATCTAAATGGTGGCCGATTAGGAAAAGGGGAGATGCAGCGCGACCTGGGTGTCATGGTACACCAGTCACTGGCATGCAGGTGCAGCAGGCAGTGAAGAAAGCGAATGGTATGTTAGCTTTCATAGCAAAAGGATTTGAGTATAGGAGCAGGGAGGTTCTACTTCAGTTGTATAGGGTCTTGGTGAGACCACACCTGGAGTATTGCGTACAGTTCTGGTCTCCAAATCTGAGGAAGGACATTATTGTCATAGAGGGAGTGCAGAGAAGGTTCACCAGATTGATTCCTGGGATGTCAGGACTGTCTTATGAACAAAGACTGCATAGACTCGGTTTATACTCTCTAGAATTTAGGAGATTGAGAGGGGATCTTATAGAAACGTACACAATTCTTAAGGGGTTGGACAGGCTAGATGCAGGAAGATTGTTCCCGATGTTGGGGAGGTCCAGGACAAGGGGTCACAGCGTAAGGATAAGGGGGAAATCCTTTAGGACCGAGATGAGAAGGACTTTTTTTACACAGAGACTGGTGGGTCTCTGGAACTCTCTGCCACAGAGGGTAGTTGAGGCCAGTTCATTGGCTATATTTAAGAGGGAGTTAGATGTGGCCCTTGTGGCTAAGGGGATCAGAGGGTATGGAGAGAAGGCAGGTACGGGATACTGTTGGATGATCATCCATGATCATATTGAATGGCGGTGCAGGCTCAAAGGGCCTACTCCTGCACCTAATTTATATGTTTCTATGTTACAGCAGGGGGCTGAGCACGCGGCCTTGAGGTGCTCCCGTGCTGATTGTTATCGAGTCTGACACATTTCCACCAATACGAACAGACTGTGGTCTATGAATGAGGAAGTCGAGGATCCAATTGCAGAGGTATGCGCAGAGACCCAGTTCTGCGAGCTTGGTAACCAGCTTGGAGGGGATGATTGTGCTAAATGCCGAGCTGTAATCGATGAATAACAGCCTGACATGAGTTTTTGTCGTCCAAGTGGTCCAGAGCGGAGTGGAGGGCCAGCGAGATCGCATCCACCGTTGATCTGTTGTGGCGGTCAGCGAACTGCAGTGGGTCCAGGTTTTTGTCGAGGTAGGAGTTGATTTTCGCCATGATCAACTTCTCAAAGCACTTCATCACCACAGGCGTTAGTGCCACTGGTCGATAGTCATTGAGGCACGTCACCTTGCTCTTCTTGGGCCCTTTTGAAGCAGGTGGGAAGACCTCAGAAGTGACAGGTTGAAAATGTCCGTAAAAACTCCAGCCAGTTGGCCCGCACAGGTTTTTAGAACACGACCAGGTATGCCATCAGGTCCAGACGCTTTTCGAGGGTTCACCCCTCTGAAGGATTTCCTGACGTCGGCCTCTGTGACTGAGACTGAAATACCATCACAGCGAATGGGGGCTCGGGAAGGCACATCAGTGTTCTCCCTATCAAAGCGTGCGTAAAACGCATTGAGCTCATCAGGGAGTGATGTATCGCCGACATCCGAGCTGCCTCCTGATTTCGCCTTGTAGGAGGTGATTGCATTCAGTCCCCGCCACAGCTGCCGAACATCTGTCTCATCCTCCAGCTTGGAGCAGAACTCCCTTTTGGCCTTTTTGATGGCCTTGCCAAGGTTGTATCTGGACTTCGTGTAGACCACTGAGTCATCAGACATGAATGCCCGGTGTCTGGTCTTCAGATGAGTGCGGCTCTCACAGTTCATCCAAGGTTTCAAGTTCATCCAAGTGGGAAACACTCGGAAGATTTTGGCGGGGATGCAGTCCTCCACACATTTCATAATGAAGTCTGTAACGACTGTGGCGTATTCATTAAAGTCTGTTGCCGAGTCCTTGAACATAGCCCAGTTTACAGACTCCAAACAGTCCTGGAGTTGTTCCTCTGCCCCCCCCCCCCCCAAACCAGCTCAGTACTGTCCTCACCTCTGGGGGTGCGCTCTTTAATTGCTGCCTGTAGGCGGGAAGAAGCAGCACCGCGGTATGGTCGGATTTACCGAAGTGAGGGCGAGGGATAGAGCGGTAGGCATTCTTGATGGTGGTGTAGCAGGGGTCGAGGGTGTTTGGTCCTCTGGTGCAGCAGGAGACATGTTGGTGGAAGTTGGGGAGTGATTTCTTTAGGTTTGCCTTATTGAAGTCCCCAGCAATGGTGGTAAATGCCTCGGGGTAAGACGTCTGGTGTTTGCTGACCATGGCGTGCAGCTCCTCCAGTGCCAGACAGACGTCTGCCTGGGGTGGGATGTAGACCGTGGTCAGGATGATGGAGGCGAATTCCCTCGGAAGGTAGAAGGGACGGCACTTAACTGCCAGAATTAGAGGGCCTCTGTTGGAAATGCTTCCTCCTTTGCACAGAAGATGAAGTGACATTCCCTATGTTCAACCGTCACTGGTAACTCAGTTTCCTTCTTTATTGCTGCCCCACAGTCTGCATAAGTAGGCCATGCATTTCAGAATGAAACAGGCACAAGATTCTGCTTCTCTGAGGTTACTTCACATGACTGTTATTGCCAGGTTTCAGTTCTCATTTATTAGTTTAAACCTGCTTTATATAGGCCAACACAGCAGGCACACTCTCTCAGGGACTGGAGGAACGGCTTTGAACAAAGGAGATTACAGAAGGTGGCAAGTACCCCCGCTCCCCACTATTGAAGGGATCTATAAGAGCTGATGCATCAAAAAGGCCCACAACACCGTGGCCACACTTATTTCACTCCTGCTACCAAGAAGAATGTATAGGAGTCAGAAACCGGTGACCACCTGGTTCCAGAACAGCTTCTTCCCATCAACCATTCTTGAACGCTGCACAACACTAACCACATGGACTGTCTTTGGTTGCACTACGGACTACGTCCCGAAGATGCAGCTGCAAGCAAGAATTTCATTGCACTTGTATTTCACCCTCCTTGTACATATTAGAATAAATTCAACTTGATTTGATGGTGTTGGCTCAGAATTAAATTCTGGCTCAGGACATTAGGACATCCTCATTTTTCTGCATTTTACAGAATACCACTCCCTCAGTGTTGAATTTGTCCCAGTCTAGATTATAGCCTGAAGCCTCTGACTCTTACCAAGAGTGTAAGATGCTCCAAACCACCAACACACATTATTCATCCATCCACCATTTTGTTTACACACAGTACCTGAATCTGTTCTAGTGTCCATTGGTCCAGAGTTACTGACTTCACCTTGGAGATGTGGACTCCAAGGTTTCTGTGAATGCCAGCACAGCGAATGCAAATGAACACCCCCAGGTTCCACGAAGCCCATCTTGGTCCTACGAAAGAGAACAAAACAATCGGAAAATTATTTGCTGAAAGCAATAGATTCAAAAGATAAGAAACTGCAGATGCTGGAATCTTGAGCAAAATACAAAGCGCTGGAGGAACTCAGCGGGTTCCACCCCCACCTCTCTTTTCCAGCTTGCTCCCCCCACTGCAATCAGTTTGAAGAAGGTTTGCGATCTGAAACGTCGCCTGTCCGTTGCCTCCACAGATGTAAGAAAGATGAAGGGGCAGCGGTGGCACAGATGGCAGAGTTGCTGCATCAAAGCACCAAAGACCCAGTATCGATCCTGACCTCGGTGCTGTCTGTGCGGAGTTTGCACATTCTCCCTGTGACCGTCTGGGATTTCTACAAGACGGGCAGGTATGTTGGTTAATTGACCTCTGTAAATTGCTCCTAGTGTATAGGCAGTGGATGAGAAAGTGGGAGAACATAGAACTAGTGTAAACGGGTGATCGATGGTCTGTTTCCATGCTGTATTCTTTCAATTCAAGCCTTCAAACAAAACAACAGAAATACAAGGAACAGGGACAATGGAAGATGTAGAGATGGAAGTGGACAAAAGAACAAGTTAATACTTTCAAGCGATTGACACCTGAAGACACCTTTCTCTGCCTTCTATTTCCCTCCCTTCTGTTGTAGTCTGGTTGGATCCCAGGTGGTTTATGGCACAGTGTGTTAGGCATTCAATCACAATCAGTACTCTGGCATAGCTGTTGGCCACCTGAGAAAAATACCTCAAATTGAAGATCAAGACCTCAACATCCTCAAAGCTGATAATCATTAACAAACTAGATTGATTAGACAAAGCTAGCAGGGATTTATTCAAGGCAAAGGGTCAAGCTATCGTCATTTAAAAAAAAATTAATAGAGGTGTTGATGAAGGAAAGCAGCTGATGAGAAGATATGGTCCTACTAAGTGGATATGCCAAGATGCCACCAAACAGGCTTGACAACAAAACTGAAAGCTGTGGGGGGAAAAAAAAGTTTAGGCAGAATGGATAGAAAGTAGCAGGAAACATTAAGTGAAAGTTTGTCTTTCAGATTGGAGGAAAATATTTGATGGAATCCCATAGGGAAGAGATGCAAAGGTCTTGGAGAAGTGCAAAAGAGATTTGCCAAAATGATTTTGTTCATTGTATTAACTGGAGAAGATTGCCTTGTCCTCTTTTATTAGAGGATCTGATGGAGGTATCTGCAATCCATAGAGCTGTTCGACAGAAATTGCTCCTCTTTGCAGAGTAGTTAGAACTAAGGGACATGGAATAAAGGTGAATGTGAAAAGAATGAGAGGTTTTAATGCGCTAATGGTGAGGATCTGGAATGCACGACTGAGGTAATAGCGGAAGCAGATTCAATCACTAAATCTAAAGGGAGCTGGATAAGAATCTGAATGATAATAATGTGTAAGGCATGGGGACAAGGCCAGAATGGGACTACACGAGTTGTTCTAACAGAGCCAGTAAGGACTCGATGATCAAAAGGTCACCTTTCATGCTGTAACCATTCCGTGATTCTGAAATTCTCATTTTAATCACTGCATCATTTGCCTGCTCAGGCTGTAGATCATTTTTGCTTGTTTGCTTCTCATAGGCCGTCACTGAAGGCATTGTTAAAACCAACTTCTGACCAATATTTCTGTACTCTGCCTCAATATCTGCATGTTAAATTTTGTTTGAGAATTAAACACTCGAAGATAGTTTGCTACACAAGTTGTTGTTTGTGCGTTACGAAATACAGTATTGCTTTGATGGCCAATCACACACTTTACTTGGCACTTACATTCTGTCATACCCTGAAGGCATATCCCAAAAAATAAATCTACATTCCCATCTTAAGCACACAGCATACAGACATGCCCCTGCACACACACTATTTATTTACCTTAAACTCATACAAATAAGCCCGAGTAATTTCGCAGCACACTTTCACACCACCGTAACTGTTAATAAGAGACCTTATCTACTGCTGCTATACAACCAATAGATATTTTATTGAGGGTTACACAAAAAGCTGGAGAAACTCAGCGGGTGCAGCAAAATCTAAGGAGCGAAGGAGATAGGCGACGTTTCGGGTCGAGACCCTTCTTCAGACTGGTCAGGGATATTTTATTGATCTGACTGCGATTTTACCATCCATCACTCAACTATGTTTGTTTTGTACCCGGGAATGGAACCCACCAAAACAATGGACAGTTTTCTAATGATTCCATCAAAGATCTCCAAGTTTATTCTGCATCTCAGATTTTTGGGCTTACATGTTACAGCTTACAATTAAGAGGAATGTTGATCCTTCTATTATACATTTGCACTGCTATCAATGTACAAGGTCAAATACTGTGGAACTTCCATGTGCCTAAATCACCAAAATCCAAGCAAAGGATGGTGGAAAACATTCCGACACAAGAAAACCCAAAGTTCAAATGAAAGGTCATGAAACATTAACTGGATTCCTCCACAGATAATTCCACAATTGCTGAGTATTACCAGAATATAGTTCAGTTTTAGATCAAGCATCTGGAGCATTTCTGTTTTCTTTTGTCAGCCATTTAACACCACAAATTTATCTACACTGATTTTCAGCTGTCAGCTTTGGGCCGCCCTGATTTCCATGCTGGATTCACGGTTACTATCTTCATATTTATAATTCCTAATTTTTCTTTAAGTAGGGTCAATTTCTCTTTTATCATTTCCAAGGAAAGGTGCTCCAGTCTCCGTCTGCGGTCAGAATCTCAGTTCTAATATCCCGTTAGTAAAGGAGAAGCAGAAGCCACCACTGAGGGCAAAAAAAACGGCAGCAGGTGCGAGGGGCTGCTGGTGCACCCTGCTAGTCGGGAACGGGGTCAGAAGCCGGGGTTCTAAAGGGCAGGGAGACAGCGGCAGCTGCAGCTTACATTTTATATATTCTTTTTAAGTATCTGGCATTCTTGTTTTATGACGGTCATTAGCGGGCCAGGGTGTATTGTCGTTTCTTGACCACGCAACCTCTGTTGGTATAGCACAGTGGTGCACTGGTAGAGCTGCTACCCCACATCGCCAGAGACCAGAGTTTGATCTTGACTACAATGTGAATGGGCAATTGAGGTCTGGCATGGACTCAGTGGGCCGAAGGGCCTGGTTCCACACTGTATCGCTAAACTACACCAATCCACGTCATTTCGGTGCTGAACGGGAGAATAAAGGGTATGATTAAAGGGGATTGGAAGAAGAGAATTTGAAGCATAGTTGGATATGTACACTTTTTTTAAAAAACAAGAGAAGTAGCAAAAAGTTAGCAAGAGTGCTCAGAGCCCTGGGCCCAGTGAGGGAACTGGAAGTTCCTTGGACAAATGACTTATAATTGCTGACATGGTGTACAACTTATCAAAAAGGTTCAAAGATAGGAAGCTCAGACTATACAATAGATTAAAAGAACAAAAACAATCTGGCAAAGTTGAAGCAAAGCACATCCAGGCACATAGTGCATAAAGAAACAAATATCATAATCTTTTGAATAGGCATAAATGAATTGTAAATTCAATCCCAGAAGTCACAAATAAATGGGTGGAAGCATTGGATAGAAAAAATACATTTGGAAATGCAGGTCAGCCAGCTTATGTTATGCTTATGTTACGTCCATGATGGTTCAGACTGAAGTTAGTAGCCATGGGACAACATAGAATGGATACCTTTGGGATTGATGATGTAGACAACAAAACACACAAAAATCAGTTACAAAAGCTTCCTGCCCACTCAAGCTTACCCCATCAGTAACAACAATGAACACTAAATAAAATGCTGTCAGCGGGTCCAAGTTGCACATCAGCTCCTGCGTTGCCCATTAGTCCTGCAAGATCCCCAGCAAGCCAGTGTTCCTGTCCATAGACAGTAATGCTATAATGATGGGGCCAGGCAGTCTGCATGGACAAAACACCCAACCGATTGCTATCTATACCAGTGAATGGTTACAGCAGGAGATGGGGAACTGAAGAGCAGCAGTTTAACTAGACAGAGGGTGTCTCACTCTATTCATGTCCTATAATACTAAAACCTGCACTCGTTGAGGCTATGGTGTTAAATGAAATGGTCCTAGAGTTTCCGTATCTCCTGCTCCCCATTTGTCACAAGGTAGGGATATACAGAATGTGGAAGTAGAGATAAGAATGTCATTGTTCTATCTGGGACATATAAAAATAAAATACTCTTGAGTCTCTGGTTAGGAGATGGGAATACATCGGTCACTGAGAACACGGCACTGGTGACGTATCACCATGATCACCTCACTTCGAAAGACAAATACCACGCACTTTCTAAAACAACTTTGATTGAGAGATTTATATTGGCTAGCACCCAGGAGAGATTCCACCAGTTTGTTTTAAAAGAGCAATGTGATTTTTTTTTTGGCTTCAGCAAGGCAGATGCAGTCTTATTTTAGAACCTCGTCTGAAGGATGTGAAAGATAAGTGGTGCTCCAAAATGCATTGCAAAATTGACTACACTTCAAAAATATTTCAGTGTAAAGTGCTCCTGGAAATTTTGAAACTAATGTTTAAAAAATGCATCAATTGTAGTTATATTGCGCATGCAGTACTCAAATAAATCTTGAATCTGCAATCTTTTACCTCAGAACTAATAATAACTGGGACAGAGACAACGTCTTATAACTCAGCTGACAAAACAGGTACTTTAAAATACAGAGAACAATAAAACATAATGCATTTCTTCAAACGGAAGGTTGTGCAATCTGTACGAACTGCAAACACATCAACGTGTACATGGGTGGACCTGCACATAAACAGGATACTACAAATGGAAGAGACATTTTTGCATATGTTTCATTCATTTGTTCTAGAACCCTCTACATCACCGTCTATATCTCTCATTTCTCATTCCCCTGACTCTGTCTGAAGAGGGGTCTCGACCCGAAACGTCACGTAATCCTTTTCTCCAGAGATGCTGCCTGGCCCGCTGAGTTAATCCAGCTTTTTATGGCTATCTTTGGTTAAACCAGCATCTTCAGTTTCTACACATACTACAAAAGGAAGTCAGTTTGGTCATTCAGCTTAGACTGTCAAATCCAAGTGTTATCAGGCCTATGATCAGTAAGAACATTAACTTTCACTCAACGACCTTCGCCAAAGGTCCTTGTTGAAGAGGAGCTTGAGTGCGCCAAAGATCCCAAGAACTAAACTGCCGGGAGCTGTGGTGTTGGCAGAATCGCCAGTGGGGACATATTTCCTCAGTTAAAGGGAGATTCCTGACAAAGAACAGCCCAAGAAGACCTCAATGGTAAAACAGGCGGAGGATGGTGGCTGATCAGCAGGTGGAATACCACAATGGCTAAAGGGCCTGTCCCACGTATACAATTTTTTTGGCGACAGTCACAGCAGGTTGCAAAAAATGTCAAAATGTTGAAAATCCAGCGGCGACCAGAAAAAGGTACGACTCTCTGGGCACTACTCACGACCATACAGGCATCACCCCGTGACATATGACTGGTGCCGGCAAGTCGCCAAAAAATATTGTTTAAGTGGGCAGGCCCTTAAGTCGGCTGGAACTATGAATGGTGGCTGTCACTAGTCTCCCCACTTTAAAATATGTCACTCATAGGCATCCACCTGAAGCAACAAAAATGTCTGTGGCTCCAAGATTAGCCTCTTCAGCCATCTCAAGACCCACAGAAAAGACCCGCCAGGAGGACAAGCATCCTCAACTTTGAGTGATCACCGATGATGACTCAAGACCAAATGGCTTCACACGACAACTGAAGATGAAGTGACAAGGAAATGACAGGCACCAGGGAAGGCAACGGATTCACATTCTGCAGACATCAACAATTTGTGGAATTCATTACTAATTCTCAAGATGTCACATTTAACACGGCAATGAATCTGAAAGAAGCAGCTTCTATCCGCTTAAACATTCATGTTTTATGGTTCTTCGTGTTGCAATTTGATTATGGTAATGAGGATGATTCGATATGGGTCAGTTGGAAGAGATGGGGGCAAGGAAAGATCACAATGACAGCCAGAAAGTAAAACAGGGAAAATGAAATTCTGATGAATGGTCCCAACCCGAAATGTCATATGTCCATCCCTCCTCAGACGTTGCCCGACCCGCTGAGAATTTCCAGCCCTTCCTGTTTTGCTTAAGATTCCAGCATTTGCAGTTCTTTGTCTCCAAAATAAAATTGTAATTTCATTAAGGTGGGCAGCATCTTTTTCAATACAATATTGGCAAATTTGATCTAGAATTCATAAACATGGAAACAGGCCCTCAAGCCCACCCACATCAACCATCACGCACCTACGTACACTGATTTAACCTTCTATCCACATTATTATCAATTCTCCACATTCCACCACACATCAACTCACTGGAGGCAATTTACAGTTGACGATGAACCTTTTAACCTTTAATGCGTTGTGTATTTCAGGCTCCTTCATGCACAACACAAAAACTTTTTTGACTTGTGGAACTGAGACACCTGATGACTTATGGCCCTCCAAACATATATTCTAAAAGTATCTATGGCTATACCAAAACAGTTCACGTATTACTTTGCCTGACTTATAGTACAAACAGACGCACAAGGAGGTCATTTTGAAGATCCAGTATAGAAAACACACAACTGCTTCCTCAAAAGATTAAAGAGGTTCCGCACGGCTCAACCATCTCATCAATTTGTACAGATGCACTGCAGAAAGCATGCTTTTTGACGCATCAGTTTGGTTTCGCAACATCTCTTCCCAAGACCGCGGACATTTGGAGAGATGTTGACATAGCCTGGTCCATCACAGAGACCAGCCTCACTCACTTATCCACGCTTCATGCTGCCTTGTGAAAGCAGCCAACAAGCAGCAATCAAGGAACATTTACACCCCACCGGGCAAAATATACAACAGCTTATGGGGTGTACAACGTATGGGGTGGAAGATTGCAACCTTCACGTTGTCTACCCTGTTTCGACCAATGCAATCAACTCGACGTGCACAAACAGAAGATCAAATAGAACAAGTTGTCCTACAACTTTAGGCTGTGCACGCCACACGAAAGAAGAAGAAAAGCACGTACCACCATTCCTCTATGTAGTTGTGTAGTGACTTAATAGTACTCACGGATAGTTTGATTTGACTGGACAGCATGCATACAACGTCTTTCACTGGGTACACATCTCGGTATACATGACAATAATAAACCTACATCTATGTCGTGCAATGAAACCAGTTAATTTTGCTGAGCAGGGTTGGATGTCATTTTTTTAGACTTGGATATAACTGAACAGCAATTTCAGGCCTGGAGAACAAAACACATCATTTATAGGCCAGATCTATAGTCAGATGTTTGGGACATGAGAATCACTGAACAAAACAAAAGCTATGTCATCCGCTACCATTTTGTTAGTTGCCTGATGTAATGGTAGCTGACTAATTGTGGCAATCAATGGACAACAGACCCATTCATGAGGCGAGAATTTTGAGAATCGTACTCTTGTCACTTGTCTTCCCAAAAACTCTATACTAGCATGTCTCATTTAATTATTCATTGACTGTATCCTAAAATACTATTTTCTAAATGAAAATCATTGTATTATAATTAACCAATACATCAACCGTTTACATCATATCCTGAAGGTACCTGTCCCATACATTGACATATAGCCACTATTTTAAAATGAGAGGCCGTCTCCTCTGATTCCACTTTTCTGAAACATGTTTTGTGATCAACAATTTCCAATTCCCTTAATATTCCTAAACAGCAGTCATACAAAATGGGAGGGGAGAATATGAGAAAGATGATTGTGTAATTTAATCTGCCTACGAAGCACCACAAGATCTATCTCACACACCCATATTTACTTTCAATGATAGCTGGCGCAGATACAGTGATGTGGTTACGGTGGCAGTAAAGAACTCAGTGTAGATCCAAAACTAGAAGCTCAGTGAGAGCCTCACTCACTGTGGTATAGTCAATAACACCCTCAGCCTGTACAAAAAAGTTGTTTTTTAAACAGGTTGTGGATGTTACTGACTATACCATCAGTTATTCTCTATCCATATACGCTGGATGTTAGGAAACAGAACACTTAAGGCTGAAGCAATGGGTTATAGTGCAACTAGAGAGCAAACTCAGAGACTGAGACCCTAGGCATTCATCTAGGGTTACTACACTGCCTAAAGCAGGTGTCATCAAGGCAGAGTGGTATCTGCATGGAAAGAAAAACTATTTTAATCAGAACAATGGAGCTGTTTCCTGAATAAACCTGATTGCTGGCTTATAGTGTGAAGCCAACACATTCCTTTCAAGGAATGTGTCTGAAGAAGGGTTTCGGCCCGAAACGTTGCCTATCTCCTTCACTCCTTAGATGCTGCTGCACCCGCTGAGTTTCTCCAGCCTTTTGTGTACCCTCGATTTTCCAGCATCTGCAGTTCCTTCTTTAACACATTCCTATCAACAAAGGGCAGCGATCTATTTCTGCATCAACGGTAAACAAACAATGAGAGACACAAAGTGCCGGAGTAACTCAGTGGGTCAGGCAGCATCTCTGGAGAATATGAATAGGTGTTGTTTCAGGTTGGGACCCTTTTTCAGACAGACTGGTGTGGGGGCAGGGAGGGAGAAAGCAAGAAGAGAGTTAATCCAATTCCCCAATTTTTGGTAACCTCTAATTAAACCCCCCCCCCCCCCCACCTCTCCCCCATGCCTTTCTTTCCCCCCTCCCCATGCACCATCTAGGCTTTCAACGATTCTCCCCTTCCCCACATTTCCTTCCTCTGGCTTCACAATTTGCAACTCTTCAATCCCTTAGACACACCTTTATTCCATCTCTGGCCTTTGTCCAACCGTCTGATGCCTAACCCGCTGAGTTACTCCAGCACGTTGTCCATTTTTTGTAAATCTGCATCAGCAGTTCCTTGTTTCTATATAAAGACAACATGCTGGAGTAATTCAGCAGGTCAGTCAGCATCTCTGGAGAACATGGATAGGTGATGTTTCAGGTTGGGACACATGCGTTACTATAGCACATTTGTCGTTTTGCATAAACCAGCACCCACAGATCCTTGTTTCTCCAATGAGGAACGATGATTCAGACTGCACATCACTGATCACTGAGGTTATTTTTCTCAGAACTCATTGCTTGTAATCAGCTACATAGCTTTATCAACGCCTTTGCCCTATAGGGCGATTGCACGGTAGGTCAAAAGGTCAATGTGTGTGACCCATAGTTGCTCAAGCATACTGGAGGACAAGCATACTGGAGGACATCCACTCGTCACATATGTAACACGTTCTACAGCTACACAAAATTTAATTTGACGTTCTTTCCTGGAAAATTCCGTCAAAATTGTGGGAATAGGGCTAACCGTGAGAGCCATTTATCGTACTTCAGAATTCCAAAAGTGAGGAGAAATGATGGTAGAGAGAAGCGAGAGTTGAAGGGACCACAGCCAAAGTGGCTGGCGAACATTGTCCGTGCAGGTAACAAGATGGAAAAGATCGAGCATTATTCAGTTTGTTCACTACATTTCACCATCAGCATTCTTGTATTTTTTCTTGATTCCTTTGATATCTAAAAAGTTTTAGAAGTTACCATGGTTCTCAAGTGGGTGTTTACATGCAAAAAGTCAACGCTTCCGAAGGGAAATTTCTCAGGAAACAAAAATTGCAAATCATTTACAGAATTGAACTTGGCACCTACAAAATTATACGTGGGTTTGGAATTACATTTTACTCAGATGCAAAGTGGTGTCAGGCCAAAATACTTAATTCTAAGTCATACTGTACCACTGGAGTACATGAGAACCAACTCTGAAATTCAAGTACCTAAAACTGATAAAAATTGCAAGGATCTGTTGTGCACTATTCAACTTGAATGAATCCATAGTCTCACCGTAGGTGCAGATAGTTGTGCTGTCGTATGGGGCATATGCGAACAAGCAACACTTACAAAAAAGTAACTTGGCTCATCAGCATTTACTATGAATTAAATTGTAAGAAATTGGCAAATCATTGAATCACAAATGCAGATGTTAAAGCACAATTTGTAATTTTAAGATTATAACAAATTCAAATTCCATTCATGTTCATATAAAAGATTTCATCATGCAATTTAATTACTATACATTTTGAAATTTAAGCAGCATGTTTTCACGAATCACATGAAGATTACATGATTTATATAATTGTCTACTGGCTTAGATGTAAATATTTTTTAGCACATAAATTGTACTTGAAAAATTACCATGTTTACAGTGATGCACACATGTACAATGATCGTGTACAGTAACAATAGGCTTACGCAACAGTGAATGCACAAGATTATAGTCAGAGTTTAAAAAAGAAACACTGAAATTGCAAGCGTTGGATTTGCAGCATTGCTTTTTAATTAGGAATAATATTTGTTTTGGGAGGTAATTCCAACATTTTGCATAGCGTTCTTTTTACATTTCCAGGCTACCTAACAACAAAGGTGAATTTTGAAATGTAACTGGCTAATTTTTATGCTAAGGGTTTTCAAAATTGATTAGGGAGTGTTAAAACTTATGTGGCAATTTTGCTTTGCAAATCCAATGCTTGAAACTTCTAGTTTTCATCCGGCTACCAAATTTTAATGTACATTATATTGAGATTATATTTACATTATGTCCTTTGTAAACAAGTATGGCTATAAGCTTTGCCTTATTTAACCATAGATCTATAATTTAACAGACACGTCTTGAGTTACCCGAGCTTCAAGCTTCAGAGCATCTAAACGATACCAGAAAAAAAGTTTAACTTCTGAAATAAATAAAAATACTTCAGCCTGTTTATGGGACTAAGCTTTATGAGAAAATGTAGAGCTACAATTCAGGTCCTTGTTTGTCGCACGCACATGCCAATACCGTGAATACAATGCATAATATAATTCTGTTATATCGTTTTGCAGATTTAACAGTTCATCAGATCAGTCATTACTTCCATACCCATAAAGTTTATTTTTGTGCATGTTTTTAATAATAACTCGTGTTAAAAAACAGAAAAGATGAACCTTGTCTTATGTCGTGCAACCAACCATTTGCAGGCAATGACTTGTATGCCTGGAAATTATTTGCCGTGTATGGACTCGCCGTTGATAACAGGTTTCCATTGACGTCCATGGAACTGAGTTTGGGAAGTTGGGAAATATCACGCGAATTCTCCGTTTCAAGCACCAAATAAAGGTTGATACACAGAACCCAGATCACACAAACTTTTAGAACTTATCGTGCGTGCTCCTCAGTTGACAGATTGAAGGCATAGAGCGACAATTCAACGGCTGCTGGGACCGAAGACGGTCCCGCTGTACTGGCAGCCATAGTAATCAACACACTCGTGCTTGCCTCCAGTGCATCCCTTATCCTCCAGAAGGCGGTGTGCGGCAACATTACGGACCAAGTGTCGTGACCTTACCGGCCATGCAATTGCCCTCTACATTTAATTTCCACTGACACGCCAGTGAAAGAATGCTGTGCGGCCTCAGGTGTCATGTTTCAATGACATGAATCTCTTGCCCTGTCAGTTCACTCAGGCGGATATAAAGATCAAATGACGCAACTTGAGTCAGAGCAAGGGAATGCTTCATGATGTCGCAATCCATTATTCAGAGCTCACTGGCGGTTTCCAGGATTAGCAGTTACGTCGGGAATATCTGTGCGTGTGGGTAGATGTGGAATTTTCAGATTTACCCACTGATTCAGGGCGTTGCTATACTCCACATGTAACGCAAGAGCTGAGCTGTGCCTTGGAGAGATTTTCCAGATCTTATGGGAAAGGAGAGGTTATTTTTGCTCATTTAATTGTAATGCTTCTAATTAATAACTTCAATTTTAGCATTTCCCAGATGTCATTTTATGACTTCAACTATAAACAGTGCCAGTGACACATTTAAAAAGTAACTAAGCGATTGGTGGAGCACTGGTAGTAGTACAGGCATTCTGGGACAGTTTAGAGGACAGACTTCCTCAGTCCCAGTTACTGTTCAAACCCACCAGTGGAGTCTGCGATGTTTCGACCAGAAGAAAGCCCACTCGTGAGGCAGCATGGGATGATTCCATAGAATCATAAATTCTACCAATTTTCTCTTCAACCCCCCCTCCTTGATTCTTTTTTAGTCTAGTGTAGAGATATAGCGCGGAAACAAGCCCTTCAGCCCGCCAGGTCCGTGCCGACCAGCGATCCTTGTACACTAACACTATCCTACACACTAGGGATGATCTACCATTTTACTGAAGCCAATTAACCTACAAATCGATGTGGAGTGTGGGAGGAAACCGAAACACTCAGATAAAACCCACGCAGGTCATGGAGAGAATGTACAAACTCCGTATAGACAGCAACCGTAGTCAGGATCGAACCCGGGTCTCTGGTGGGCTGCAAGGCAGCAACCGATTCTCACCTATAAATGAAGGACTCTGCAGTGAGCAATTTACTAACAAGCCTGCGCACCTTTTGGAGATGGGAGGAATCAGATCATCTGGAGGAGAGTCATGTAGTCACAAGGAGAATGGGCAAATTCCACACAGACTGCATGAGAGGTCACAAATAAACCCAAGACACTGGAGCTGTGAGGCAGATGCCCGACTAACTGCGCCAGAGTCGCCCCAAACTGTGGGGAGTGCGTGAGCAAATCCTGGCTCTGTATTTCTTCATTGGGAAATAAGAAGGAAACGGGAGAGTATGTTGGCTTCTAATCGAAAGGACCTCCAAGGTTATATATACACACCACATAATTCCAGATATATATTTTTAGGCAACTACACACAACTTCAACTATAAACATTTTAAGCAATAGCATCAAACAGAACTTTAAATCTGAAATAACAGAAAACACCAGATGCACTCAGCAGGTCAGGCATAAAATGGGAGAACGCTAAACATATTTTAAAATGGAGAGAAATGGTAAAAGCAAGAAAAACAATGGGATGGTCTGTGAAAGGGGTACAGAGGATACATTGAATGACGTGTGGTGCCAACTGAGGGATGGCAGTGAGGACTTGTTTATCACAACCAGCCTGTCCAGAGGGGAAGTAAATAGGAAATGAGTAAGGGCAGAAAAAGAACAACAGATGCTGCGTGTGCGGCATCTAACCACTGTGTAGGAAAGAACTGCGGATGCTGGTTTAAATCAAAAGTAGACACAAAATGCTGGAGTAATTCAGCGGGACAGGCAGCATCTCTGGAGAGAAGGAAGGAATGGGTGACGTCACCCACATGAAATTAAAGGGAATATTGTGAATACTCAGTATTTTAGCCCACATTAATGGACGGAAAAAGACCGTTTACAAAATAGATTGATGACACACATTGCTGGAGTACCATGTCAGGCAGAATTTGTGAACGTAATGAAAAGACAATGTTTCAGGTTTGGGCAGTTCTGCAGACTGATGGAGTAGGGGGAGAAATCTGGAAAAGAGAGGTGAGGTCAGGACATAGCCTGGCAAATGAAAGGTGGATACAGTTGAAAGTGGTGGAAGTGGGGGGATTAAATTGGCAGATGATTGGACGAAGGCTATAGATTCATGACCTTTCATTAGAATTGGACGGCAATACAAAGTGCAAAAGTTGATCTGAACTGGTTGAATCTAATTTTAAATTCCAAGAGCTACAATATGTCTAGACAGCTGATGTGATGCCGTTCCTTCAGTTTACACTGCGGATCATGACAGTGATCAATATGGAGGATGGATGGAGAATTGAAATATCTTAGGGAGATATAAGGAAGTGCAGATGCTGGAATTCTGAACAAAATGCAAAGTGGTGGATGAACTCAGCTCAGACAGCATCTGTGGGAGAAAATGCACATCAGTTAGCATCTCTAGAGAATATGTGACGTTTCGGTTAGGACCCTTCTTCAGACAGAAGAGTCCTGACCCGAAACATCATCTAGCCATTTCCTCCACTGATGCCAAATAACCCAGGACAAGTTTTCCTTACAGATTAAATAGAGGTATTTGGCAAAGCAGTAATCCAAATTCCTAATGATTTCTCAAATTCAGGAGCAATCCACTGCCGAGCACCGCATTAGTACACTAAATTATAAGTGCAAGTGAATTACAGTTTCACCCGAAAGGTGTACTTGGGTAATGGGAATGTAAGAGGTCGAGTGAAGGTATTTCTTTAATGGGATAATTGTGGCAAAAAGTGGAGTGGTTACTGGCAGAGGTGGAGAAGTGAACCGGGGAGTCGGGAAGCTTACAGTCGTTTCGCAATGCTGAAAGGGGAAAAAGAGAGATGCGTCAGATGACGATATTCAGTTGCAGGTGGCCAAAACAACTTGGAATTAATCTCTGGAAGTGAGAGTATGGAGAGGTGAAGAGTTGGACAAAGGGAAGTCTAACCTTGTTCTGGGTGAGAGCAAACTGAGTAACAGCCAAGTGTGGCAAATTAAACACGATGTTGTTGAAAGCCTTATCGCCAATGGTGGAGAGGAAGCTAGAGCTTAGAAAAAATGTGCTTTTTAAAGAATCGTGTATAGTATCAACAAGCAAAATGATCTCACTTCGCCTACTCAGAAAAAGGAAGTGAGATGCAGTGATGTACGGCTTGTAAAGGCCATCCTCTAACGATCATCCCCTAAACTTGAATTCAGTAAGCCTGAAGCATGTTTCAGATTGATTGAAAAAATAAATAACCAGGTTGTGTCCAGCTAAACTGCATTCAAATGTACTAGTCTGAATTCTAGAATTCAGTCTGAAAAAGGGTCTCGACCGGAAACATCAACCATTCCTTCTCTCCAGAGATGCTGCCTGCCCCGCTGAGTTACTCCAGCATTTTGAGTCTACCTTCAAATTTACTACTCAAGATGAACTAGAAGAGAAAAAGGGTTATTTTTCTAAAACCAATTCACTAATAAGAATCATAGCTTTAAACTCAGCCACTATTCTGAGGTGAGAACCTCACAGTTGAACAAACTCAGTGAAAGATTTTGCAGCACATATCATCCACATATTACAAAAACAGGCCAAAACGCACTGGCACACCCGTTCTTTAACTGTTGTTCTGAAATGATCACCAAGTACAGGATATGTACAAACTACACTGAACAGGAAGTTACTAATCTTGTACAAAAGAAGTCAGGAGTTTCATGTTCTTTGCGGTAAATACCACAAACAATGTGTCATGGCCCAACCACAGAGACCGATTCCTCCAAGTTCGAGAATTGATTCCTCAAAGTTCAAGAACAGCTTCTGCCCCTCGACCAGCAGGTTCTTGAACTACCCTAACCACAACCCCACCTCAGCAGCGAATCATCAGAGACTTTCTGCTACCTTGGCTGCTCCACGTATTTTGATTTGTGCACTCTCATGGTCTAGTTTACATAAAATAACAATTTATTTCCCTCTCGCGACTCGTGTGAAGAAGGGCCTCGACCCGAAACGTCACCTATTCATTCGTTACTCTGGAATTTTTAATCTATTTATTGGATAATTATTTTTGATGTTGGTTTATTGCAGCTGTAAAACTGCAGCAAGAAAGAATTTCATTTTTCCGGTTCACATACTGTGCTCATGACAAACAAACGGACTTAAATTCTTGAAGAAAGCAGACGAACACCATTACCTACTCAGAAGGCTAAAGAAATTCAGCAGCTCACCGATGACACTTAGCAATTGCTACAGATGTACTACGGAAGCATCCTATCCAGATGCATGTTTTGTATGGCAACGACTGCCTGAGACCACAAGAAATCGCAGAGTTATCCATCGCACAAACCAGAGTTCGTACACTGCAACGACAACTACACCTTGAAAAAGCAGCCAATATAACTGCACTCTAGGTCCACACACCCGGGAGCACTCTAGGGCCATTCACACTCTGGTCTTTCCCTCTTCTCTCCCGTCAGGCGGGGAAAATAAAAACTTGAAAGTACCTAACACCATATACAAGAATATCTTCTTCCCACTATCATCAGACTCTTGAATGGACCTCACATAGGACACGGATAAATCTTCCTCACACGTTTTGCTTATTTGCACTTTCTCTGTAGCTATAACACAATAGTCTACACTCGTATTCTGTTTAGTTTTTCATTTGTACTGATTTACTCATGTATGGTGTGATTGTCTGGATAGCATACAAAACAAAGATCTTCACTGTATCTCAGTATGTGACAATAATAAACAAATACCAGTAACAAAAGACCAAGCAAAGCCTGTAATACCAGATGATTCTGGGGTTTAATGTCCAAAAACTAGCTACTGCCAGGCCTGACCTCAAATTGTCAGGCTCCTTGAGTGCTTAACAGGTTGCCAACAATCTGTAAAAAAAGGTAATCCCAACATGTCCCTCTAAATAACTCAGAGAGGAGTCTATTGTTTAAAATATAAATCCATGAATCCCAAAGAATAACAACAATGAGCTTAACCACAATGTAGACACAGTGCTGGAGTAATTCAGCAGGTTAAGCAGCATCTCAAAAGTTAACAGATGGGTGACATTTCGGGTCAGGACCCTTCCTCAACACATGGACATATCTGTTCACATAATGTATCTGATGATCTTGCTGTCTAAAAGCACCATATGCTGCTGAAACAGAGTATGGACTGAATACTTTTAAAGTAAAATGGCATTCTTGAAATACACAACTTGTGTGAGGAGTCTCAATCTCCACCCAAGCTACATTCAAAGGCGTACAACAGGTCTGCTCTGTTTAAACTGGATAGGCAGCACTGATAACTCAGAACAACTCCCTCCATAAAGCAAATGTGAAACTATAATTATCAATCAAACCAGGTAATTACTGGTGAAACCAGTAATTATCAATCTAAATAACAGAATATCATCAGAATCATGAACTGGATGCTCCAATCCACGGATGGAGCCGGGACACACATGGGTCACCACCTGCTGATTTTTTTTTGGACATTTTCCACAAAAGCAAAACACAATTTCCTGACCCACCACCTCCCACATCCACACCAGGACAAAGCCCCTATCCTCTAATACATAGAGAATTCCCCATGAGATTGACTCCGCTGGTTAGGCAGCATCTGCGGAGAGAGTGATGCCTAATATTTGGATCAAGACCGTGTTTCAGGACTGACCTGCTGAATTTCTTCAAGTTTGATATTTATTC
The DNA here is from genome assembly GCA_963514005.1 of Raja brachyura. The sequence continues at coordinate 11,573,660 of OY740809.1, read as the reverse complement.
CAGATACAGACCCATGTTCCCAACACCCACATTAGCTAGACTAATACCACAACCTACAAAAAACGAGTAATCGCAGTACAAACATCGCCAGCACTGATATAGAGCGCCCTATCTCCCTCCCAAGGGGTGCGCTCCCCTATCTCCCTCCCAAGGGGTGCGCTCCCCTATCTCCCTCCCAAGGGGTGCGCTCCCCTATCTCCCTCCCAAAGGGTGCGCTCCCCTATCTCCCCCTCCGGGATGCGCTACCCTATCTCCCACCCAAAGGGTGCGCTCCCCTATCTCCCTCCCAAGGGGTGCGCTCCCCTATCTCCCTCCCAAGGGGTGCGCTCCCCTATCTCCCTCCCAAGGGGTGCGCTCCCCTATCTCCCTCCCAAGGGGTGCGCTCCCCTATCTCCCTCCCAAGGGGTGCGCTCCCCTATCTCCCTCCCAAGGGGTGCGCTCCCCTATCTCCCCTTCCGGGATGCGCTGCCCTATCTCCCTCCCAAAGGGTGCGCTCCCCTATCTCCCTCCGTACCAAAAAGGGTGCGCTCCCCTATCTTCCTCCCAAAGGGTGCGCTCCCCTATCTCACTCCCTACCAATGGGTGCGCTCCTCTATCTCCCTCCCAAAGGGTGCGCTCCCCTATCTCTCCCTCCCATCGCCCCGTAGCCGGCCCAGCGGTATCTCCCCCCCCCCTCGTCTCCTACCTCGGCTGCAGCAGTCGGCGCACTCCCGACTCTCCAGCAACAGGGCGCCCAGCGCCGCTTGCTGCCGCTCGTTCATCCGCTCCCGCTCCGTCCGCGCCGCCATCACACTCCAAGCGCCGCTGCCGGAAACATGATGCACTTCCGGCAAGGGCGGGGCGGGGCCTGAGTGAGAAGGGAGGGGCCTGGGGAGAGAGGAGGGGCCTGAGTGAGAGGGGAGGGGCCAGGGTGAGAGGGGAGGGGCCAGGGCGAGAGGGGAGGGGCCAGGGCGATGGGGGCGGGGCCAGGGCGAGGGGAGGGGCCAGGGTGAGAGGGGAGGGGCCAGGGCGAGAGGGGAGGGGCCAGGGCGAGAGGGAAGGGGCCAGGGCGAGAGGGGAGGGGCCATGGCGAGAGGGGAGGGGCCAGGGCGAGAGGGGAGGGGCCAGGGCGATGGGGGCGGGGCCAGGGCGAGAGGGGAGGGGCCAGGGCGAGAGGGGAGGGGCCAGGGCGAGAGGGGAGGGGCCAGGGCGATGGGGGCGGGGCCAGGGCGAGAGGGGAGGGGCCAGGGCGATGGGGGCGGGGCCATGGCGAGAGGGGAGGGGCCAGGGCGAGAGGGGAGGGGCCAGGGCGATGGGGGCGGGGCCAGGGCGAGAGGGGAGGGGCCAGGGCGAGAGGGGAGGGGCCATGGCACGGAGCAGCTCAAGCCTTCGGGAGGACATGGCAGCCTCCAGCATACAGTGAATGCGTTCTTTCTTACCTGTTAAAAACCACCAAAATGGTTAATTTTTTGCGCCGTACATAATAGTGGAGGGTGACTGAGCGCTCTGAACCAAATGCTCTAGTATCTTTGCTCGGAACCCGAGCAGCAAGATGTTAGTGGCCGAAGGAGCGCATCCCTCGGGACAGCCCCCACTCTCCCCCCGGGGTCAGCGCTGTCCAGCCACGGCTGCCCTCCGCCCACCCTCCCCCTGTCACTGTCATGTGCTGTAGGTAGGCAGCGCCCACACATGGGGCCGCAGACTTACGGGGACAAAAACCCGGCAACCCAACCCCCCCCCCCACACCGGCCACGTGGATAGACGGCCTGGGGCCAGTGAGTGTGGAATCCAGTCAGCATGGAGTCCGGATGCTGGCACAGAAGGAGGGCCCGCTATACTGACAGCCATAGTAAATGCTTACCTGATGTTCACCACGTGTACTCCAGAAGGCGTTGCCTTTCAACAGTACGGGTCACGGGTCGTGACCTTGACTGCTGTGCAGCCTCCCTATTGTCATATGTCCCAGATAGGACAATGCAATTCTTACTTGCTGGGGGAGAGGAGAGGGTCAGGGGGAGAGAGGTCAGGGGGAGAGAGGTCAGGGGGAGAGAGGTCAGGGGGAGAAGGGAGGGTCAGGAGGAGAGGATTAAAAAAAATCAAATTTGCATATTTCCGAAGATCTTTCCTGGGCCCACAATAATTCCACATTTTCCTTGATCTCTATTCCCTTTGACCTGTTTTCACACCTCCTCACTTCCTTATCTATCTATCTCCTTCCTGAAACGGCACCCATTCCTTCTCACCAGAGATGCTGCCTGACCTGCTGAGTCCAGCATATTGTAACTTATCTGTGGTTTAATACCAACCCGAACTCCCTCAGGCGCTGGCACAACAACCGGAGGTGGGCACAATGTTCCACCCGCGAATGACTCACCACCAGGATGTCATCCAGATAAATTAAGACAAAATCCAGTCCCCGTCCCACAGTGTCCATCAGGCGCTGGAATGCCTGCGCGGCATTCTTAAGGCCGAAGGACATAAGCACAAATTCAAAAAACCCGAAGGGGGTGATGATAGCCATTTTGGGCACATCCTCCGGTCGCACGGGGATCTGATTGTGCCCCCTGACCAGGTCGATTTTGGATTAGAATTTAGCTCCAGAGTGATGGGCAGAGATGTCCTGAATGTGTGGGACGGGATCTGCAATTGTGGCGACATTCAGGTGGCGGTAGTCGCCACAAGGCCTCCAGCCGCCGGAGACCTTGGGCACCGTGTGCAAATGGGAGGCCCATGGGCTTATTAATTGCTGGATAATTCCCATTGCTTCCATCTTTTGGAACTGCGCCTTCGTAAGCCGGAGTCTGCAGGCGCGGGCGTGAAGCGGTGGTCCCGAAGTCAGAATGTGATGTTAGACCCCATGCTTCGGGTTGATCAAGTCGAACTGAGGGGTCAGCCAAAATTTGTGCGTAGATGTTGTCCACCGCCGCCACAGTGTTGTGAACTGGCACAGCAGACACAGCAGGGCGCAAGGAGATTGCCTCGAGCGTTGGAGCATGGACAAGGCACTGTCCTGTCACGTCCACCAGCAGAGATTGTGCCCGGAGAAAATCTGTACCCAACAGTGACTGCCACGGAAAATAGCAAGCGCCAAATATCACAGATATCGTGCGGACCCCATACTTCAATATGGGGCTGCCATTCGTAGCAATCAACAAGGGCCCCCACTTATAGGGGGAACCACGCTAACCTCAGCCCCCGTATCAACCAAAAATCTTCGGCCCGACCAGGCGTAAAGGTGATGAACTTTGCTGATCGCTGCGGTCATTACCGGCGGCCGGCCGTCTGGTCAGCCACAGCACTTTCGGCACGTTCGGCACGTTCCGCTAGAGCCCTGGGGATGGGGGGGGGTTTACAAAACAAACCCCTGCGAGGGGCAGGAGGATGTAGTCTGGAAGCTGTTGCAGGTAGGCATACTCGAAGAGCATGCAGTGGTGGTGGCCGTCCATGTGTTGCGAGCGTCTCGCTCATTAGGGCCGATGGTTTACGATTTGCCGAGCCCGCCCATCTTGTAAATGCAGGCCGCTCGCTCCATCCGACTGAGGCGGAAGATATGGAGCAGCAACGCCTTCAGGCCGCCATATTTATTGGCCGCCGGTGGATCCTGCAGGAAGGGGAAGATTCGCCCGGCCTTTTCCTGATCGAGCACGCTGACCACATAATGGTAGCGGGCCTCATCGTTTTTTTACCCAGCATACCAAGAATTGTGATTCGGCCTGCTGGAACCATTTCTGCGGCTGGGCTGTCCAGAAAGTCGGCAGCTTCAGGGCGACGGCGCTGAGTTGGGCCTGGTCATCGTCGGCCGCGGCGAAGGGTTGGGTTTTTTTCCGGCGCATATTCTGGACGTCGGGGTCACCAAATGTAGCGTGCGCGGAGTTGTCCGTTAAAGAATGAGGCAGACACAAAGTTTGTCCGAAATTCTTGTTCTTTATTACTACACTAATTCTCCTCACTCACCAACGCCGTGCGCGCGCAATTAACCCTTAACTACTCCCCAGGGGTACCCGTGACCCCACCATGACCCCCTAACGCTCGTCACCGGGACACGTGACCCCCCCCAAGAGCCGAAGGTTTTGTACAGTGCGTGGCTCACCACCTGGTGGCACCACAATGGCTTCATAGTATGTGGAACAGAACGGCACAGGAACAGGCCCTTTATCCCACAATGTCTGCGCTGAACATGATGACAAGTTAAACTAATCGCATCTTCCTGGACATGATTCATATTCCTCCATTCACTGCATATCCATACACTACCTACCCAAAAGTCTCTTCAATGCCATTATCATATCTGTCCCCACCACCATCCCTGGCAGTGTGTTCCAGGTACCCACAAATAAACCCTGCCCTGCACATCTTCTTTAACATTGCCAATCTCACCATAAATTTATGCTCTCGATTTAATGACATTTCTATCCTGGGAAAAAGATTCAGTCTGACTTTCCTATTAATACCTCTCATAATTTTATATACTTCTATCGGGTCTCCAATCAGCTTCTGATACTCCAGAGGAAACAATCCAAGTTTGCTAATACCAAGTCAAGTCAAGTCAAGAGAGTTTATTGTCATGTGTCCCAGATAGGACAATAACACTCTTGCTTGCTGCAGCACAACAGAATATTGCAGACATAATACAGAACAGATCAGTGTGTCTATATACCATAGACCATATATATATACATATAAATAAACAGATAAAGTGCAATAGGCTGTTATAGTTCAGAGTGTGTTTGATGTTGTGTTTAATAGCCTGATGGCTGGGGAAGGAGCTATTCCTGAACCTGGACGTACCAGATTTCAGGCTCCTGTACCTTCTACCTGATGGCAACAGAGAGATGAGTGTGTGGCCAGGATGGTGTGGATCTTTGATCCACCTAATCCAAGCAACATTTTCCTTTGTTAAGGATCATTGTTCCTTTGTGTAATGCATTGCTAATGTTGTAATGTCTGTGTAATGTTGTACCGTCCGACCTTCCAGAACATGCTCTGCAAACTAGCCTATACACATGAAAGATTGAGGCAAAGTGAAATGCTGGTCAATAATAGCCCCTTCCTCTTTACACAGATACTTCCTGACCTGCTAACACAATAGCGGAGATCAGGGAAGCAGAACAGTACAGAGAAGAAAAAGGGGAGATAACAAGATACAGAGACAGAATATCAGAATATCAGAAGGAACCAGAAAAAAAGGTCAGTAATATAGCAACAGGGAGGGAGATATATTGTACAGAGACAGAGAGATGAAGAAAGATGTGAAAGGAGCGTATACACACGTGATTCAGCCACTCAGTCTCTTAACTCCTCTTCATTTTATTATGATTGTGACTGATCTGAGTGGAACATTAACTCCACATATCAACAACCTGCCTAAATCTTCCTTACAAATAGTCAAAGACTCTGCTTCCACCCATCTCGAGAAAGAGAGTTCCAAAGGCTCACAACTCTCTGAAAGAAAAGTCTTACCCCATCTCTATCTTATTTGAGCTACCCTTTATTTTAAACAGTGCTGCCTGGTCCCAGGTACACTCACAAAAACAAATATCCTCTCCACTTTCATCCAGTCAAGATTTTTCAACATCTTCTGCATTCCAATAAGTCCTCTTTAACTCTAATAAGCACGCGTGAATTCAAGGCCAGACATATATGGTCTGAAGAAGGGTTTTGGCCCAAAACGTTGCCTATTTCCTTCGCTCCATAGATGCTGCTGCACCTGCTGAGTTTCTCCAGCACTTTTGTCTACCAGTCATAAGACAACACCCTTATCCAAGATATCAATCCAGTAAACTACCTGTGAACAGTCTCAAAAGCATATCCTTCTAAATGAGGAGACTGATATAATAGATAGGATCTGCATGAGGGTTTGCTCTTGCCTTATATAACTGAAGCACAACCTCCTTAATTTGGAAATGTTCCTAAAATTAATTAACGATATTTTGTTAGTTTTCCTCATTGTACTTCCATTCAAACCGTTTGTGAATCAAGCAGTCAAAAGCCCAGATCTGTCTGCATCTCAGTCCTTTCCAATTCATCATGATTTACCTGGCTTGTCATTGTTATATTTCACAGTTTCCCCACATTGCAAATCCCTCCATTGGCCAGATCTGTACCTGTTCACTCAACCGTTCCCTGTTGTATGTCTTCAGAACACCTTGTCCACCTGTCTTTGTGTCCAGCTCAAATATAGCTGTCACACCTTTGTTATCATCATCCGTCTTGTAAAGTCAAAGTAACCATCCCCTGTGACACACCACACAATGAAGGTTTCCAAAAAGAAAATCAGAATATTATGCTCACTCTCAGTTTTCTGTTCACTGTCCGATCTTCTGTCCACACTGATAGGTTGCCTCTTAAACCACAAACTCATTTCCTGCGTTAATCTTTGATGTAGTTTCAATGGTTTCTTCATTGTCGCATGTACCAAGGTACCGTGAAATACCTTATTTGCATAATTACTCAAGCCACATTCACACCTTCATTAATATACAAACACTACTTAATAGTAAGATTAAACGAGAACTTACCAGTTTGAAGTTTGATCTTTATTTTATGAGGTGTTACGATGAGGGATTACGTGAAGACCCCGCCAGCACGCATGCGCGACATTCTTCAAAGCAGTGGTGTGAAATCACAGAACAAACAGTCACAATGACTGACATAGTAAGAGAAAAAGAGAACTTTCATACCAGGTGATCTTTATAATAGAGGGTCGGGAGCGGAGGGCACGTAATCCCTCATCGTAACACCTCATAAAATAAAGATCAAACTTCAAACTGGTAAGTTCTCGTTTAATCTTACTATTTTACTTCGGAGTCACGTGAGTGACTACGTGAAGATTTCAAAGCTCTGTGATTTCATGCCCTGGAAGCTCCATGCTCACACACCGCTAAAGCTGGGATAAGAGGATGGACGTGATTCAGACAAGACACTGGCTGAAAAACAAAACAGGTATTTATTCATACCAAACACAATATTGTGTCCCATAAGGGTTATTTATCTGGCAGCACTTAAAATCCTCCCTGCATAATTGCCAGGGGAGGTCACGGGTTTGTTGTAAAAGCGGTGGAAGGTTCTCTCATTGTTCCAACCCGCTGTGGCCAGGATGTGATCCAGTGGTACCTCCATCCTTCTAGCCGCCGAGGTGGATGCTGCCCTGGTGGAGTGAGATTTATACACATTAGTATCCACCCCCGCCGCATCCAGAACCACCCTTAACCATCTGGAAATGGTTTGCACCGTGACCCTGTGATGAGGCTTCTTGTGACTGACAAGCAAAGCTGTTTCCGTGCCTCTTAGATCTTTAGTGACTGAAATGTATCGCAGAATCAATGTAACGATACAAAGACGGGTGTCCGCTGGGTAAGCCAGGAACTCCAACGTATGTCCAGACACTCCGGGTCGATCTTGCTTCAATAGTCCCTGCACCTGGAATGTGATCTTCCCACTGGTAATTGCCATGGCATCCAGACTGAGTTTGTGCAGGGACTGGACCCGTTGCGCCGTGATCAGTGCCATAATCATGACCATTTTGTAGGTTAATTTGGCCAAAGGGAGTCCCGTGTTCGGTGTCCATCCTCTCAGCATCGTCAATACCGTGCTGATGTCCCAGGTATGGCTATATCTGGGCCTGGGGGGATTGGAATTAAATATTCCCCTCATAAATTTGGATACTAGGGGATGTGACCCAATTCCCAATTGGTCACTCCCCTTGCCCAAGTAAGACGATAGGGCACTCCTGGCACAGTTAATGGCGCTGTAGCTTAGACCCTCATCGTAATGAAGGGTAGCCAGAAACTCCAGCACTTCCGTGATGGTGGCGGTTTCGTATGTTGTTTTGGTAGTCACGCAGAATCCTTCCCATTTCCTGATGTAGGTCAGGTACTGCTTCCTTGTGGACTCTCTGCAGGCTGCCGTGATGGTATCAATGGTCCTGTTGGAGAGTCCGAATCCATGAAGTGGCCGTTTTAAAATCTGCAAATCAATAATCCCATGCGGTCATGACATGGATGACATTCTCCTGTAACAGGATGAACAAGCAGGCTAGGTCTTTTATTCACCCTGATACAGGGTTCTGTGGCCATCTTCTGTACCAGAGGGAACCATGGTTGAGTAGGCCAGTCGGGCACTACCAAGATACCCGATGCGGAGTCTTGCTTGATTTTTTGCAAGACCTGACTGATGAGGCAGAAAGGGGGGAAAGCGTAGCAAAATAAATCCCCCCAATGTAGCGAGAAAGCATCCATCGCTACTGCCCCCGGGTCTGGTTCCCAAGCAACATACGTTGGTAGTTGGTGATTTAGCCTGGACGCGAAAAGGTCGATATCTGGTGTCCCATAACGTTCTACAATATCTGCGAACACATTCCGATCCAACATCCATTCTATATTGTCGTTGAATTTCCGTGACCTGGTGTCTGCCACTGTGTTTAGTTTACCTGGAAGGTAAGTTGCGGAGATCCAAATTTCTCTTTGCAGACACCAGTGCCAGATATTGTTGGCCAATTCGTCACACGATATCGACTTTACACCGCCCATGTGGTTAATATAGTCTACCACCATGGTGTTGTCAATCTGTATTCTGACATGAACTTTGTGCATGTTAGTGCAGTATGCCTTAAGGCCGTGAAATGCTGCCAGCATTTCTGAATAGTTAATCCCTAAGTTTTTAAATAGGGTTAACTCTGGTGCACTCCATCTACCTCCACAGCTAGAGGTAGTGTTAGTAGCTCCCCACCCTATGGCACTGGCATCCGTTTGTAAGGTGATCGAGGGGTTGGTGATAGTAATGGGTTTGGAACAATTTTGGGCATTACCCATCCACCAATATAATTCGGCTTTTGCCTTTCCTGGAATTTTCATGGGCCTATCAAAATGGCCAGCATGATTTTTGAGCGCTGTAATTTTGGCTCTTTGTAAGTTTTGGTAATGTAAGGGCCCATGTTGTGCTGCAGGAAATGCAGCTACTATCTTCCCAATCACCCTGGCCACCTGCCGAATGGATGGGACCTTAATGCCAATGAGGCTCCTGCAAGCCTCTATCAGGTCTTCCACCTTGCTTGGTGGTAACGTGACAGACATTTGCACTGAGTCAATAATGAACCCCAAATATTTCATGGTGGTAGAGGGTTCCAATATTGATTTATCTGGATGTATCGTAAACCCCAGTTTCTGAAAAAGATGTTTCGTGGCTGTGACTGCCAAAGTAGCCATTTCCAAATTTTCCCCCACTATGAGGATGTCATCAAGATAGGCCATAACAGTATGATTCTGTTCCCTTAAATAGGCCAAAGCTGGTTTCAATATCTTGGTAAACAATCTGGGTGCTGACGATAGCCCATTAGGCAAAGCTTTATATTGCCATAATTGTCCCATCCAGATAAATTTTAAGTATTTCCTATGATCCTTGTGTATGGGTACTGAATAGTATGCATCTTTGAGGTCAACGCATGCCATGTAGTACCCATTGGCTATAAGCTGTATAGCAGTGTCGAAGGTGTCCATTTTAAAATGAATATACTGGACAGAAGTATTCAGGTCGGTCAAATCTATGATGATGCGGCAACCGCCATCTTTTTTGTTTTTAGTGAATATATTAGACACGAACTCCTGAGGTTCTTTAATGGCCTTCTCAATTACCCCTTTTTCTCTCAACCTCTGTAGTTCAGCATGCCCTGCTGCCTTATCTCTATGGTAGGGAGTTCGTGAATAAATTCAATTTTGTAGCCCTGAATACTCCTGAGTATATAAGGATCAGAGGTAAAAGTGAGCCAATTCTCGAGGAACATGTGCAACCTGCCCCCTATGCAAAGTGAATTTGGGCCAGTAGTGTTCCTGGGGATCCCAGACCCACCTACCTCCATGGTTACTGCCGGTGTGGTGGTTTCTGGCCTTGCTTCCTCGGCTGGTTGTAGGTGTTCTGGGAGTGGCGCATCTTCCAAGGAGGCCGGCCTGGGCCTTGGCCTAAAAAAGACCGCTGAGCAGGTATGCCGGCCTTCGAGCTTTCACCACCGGCAGACCTGTTAGGGTAACTCTGCCCGGTGGGTGCGTAGGGGTGCGTTCTGTGTGGGTGATGAGGCTTAGTGTACCCAGGTACTTTAATAAGGCCCAAAGCCTTAGCCTCCTCGTCCAGATCTTTAACCTGTTTGGGGAGATCTTCCCCGAATAGCAGGCTTGGAGGCTGCGTCTTCCCAGGCTTACACAACCCCGCGAACTTGGGGTTAAGCGCCGGCTTTATAATGCTTTTCCTGAAATTATTTATTTCATACTGTGTGTTGCACAGTAAGGCCAAAGCATCTTGTAGTTCTTCCGGCATATCCACTCCCACTGCTGTTCTGGCTACTGCAGTAATCCCAGCGGTTAGGAGCTTCAGGATCTTCTGAAGTTTCATCTCCTGCCCTCTACTTGAGGGGCTCATGTTTCCCCATATCGGGTTGTTTACCGCGGGTACATTTAATGACTTACAGTTTCCCGGCGCCATGTATTTGTCTGCTGTGGCATTGATGGCCTGTTCCTGAAGTTGGTTAGTGGCCATATAATCAATGCTGGCAGCCAGCTTGGGGTGGATGGGTAGGCCCTTCTGGTTGGGCATGGCATGTTTGCTCACCACATCCATATAATCTTCACACACCCCTGACGCTGCAGGTGCTTCAGCCAACTCCTCTTCTTCTGGGTCAGCCCAGTTCTGACCCTCAATGCTCCCCTGTATAGAAGGGGATACATTTGGCAGTCCTCTAAGGGAACTTGCCGTGGGCCTACTAGGGGTCCCACTGTGATCCTGCCCCTGCTTAAGCAGGTCACGTTGGAGCAGCTGCTCCATCATCCGCTCAATGCGGTCAAGGCGACCTCCGTCGCTGCCTGCGAGCGGGGTGCCCTCGGGACCGGACTCCGCTGAGTCGGCCCCGGCCGTCTTCCGGGTAGTTTTCCCCCCACCGTGGCGTACCAACGGTCTCAAAGTCCGAAAAGTCGGGAGCTGCAGGTAGAACCTGTAGCTCTGGAGAGGCGGTTCTCCGTTGGCTGCTGTCCTTAGCCGCTGATTTGCCCGCCGCTCTCTTAGATTTTCTCCCTTCCATCCTGGTCGACTCACTCCTTCGGTGAGACTTACCTGGCGTGAGCTTTTTAAACTCACGCTGGAGGAGCCCTGCTCCTCCCGACCGTCGCTTCCGCATGCGTACGACGATATGTCGCGCATGCGTGCTGGCGGGGTCTTCACGTAGTCACTCACGTGACTCCGAAGTAAAATTGTTATTAACACTTACTCCAACTTAAATTGTCATAACATAATTCAATGTTAAATCGACATGAACGTGTATACTCCAAATCACGCTCACATGGGTGGCGCCAGCAGTAGTGGCTGCTTCGCCAACAGTAAGTCGGTCCTTTCTTCTTTTTGTTATATTTAGTATGTGTTAAAAAGTATCTTTTAGTGTTCCTTGGTTTGTTTTATGTGGGGGGTGAGGGGTGGGGTTGGGGGAAACTTGTTTTCAATCTCTTACCTCGACGGAGATATGCAAATTTTTTCCATATTGTATCTTCGTCCCCACTGCCGCCTAACATCGTGGAGTTGGCGGCCTTTCCCGGAGACCGAGCCAGTGCTCCAAGCCGCAGGTGTCTGCGAGACTTTAACGTCGTGGAGCTTGCGATCTCTTTGCCGGGGATCGAAGCTCCAACTGCGGGGCCTGTGGATTTTAACATCGTGACGCCCGCGGTCACGGTAAGAAGAGGCCGACTCGGGAGCTCCAGGCCGCGGAGAGAGTTTCATCTGCCCTGGCGCGGGAGTTTTGATCACAACAAAGGGCGTTTTGATCGTCGGCTGCGGGGGCTTTGATGGCCTCGAATGCGGATGGTTTGACTGCCCGATCACAGGAGAACAAAGAGCAAGATGTTTGAACTTTATTGCCTTCCTTTACAGTGAGGAATGTAGAATCCACTGTGGTGGATGTTTATGTTAACGTTTATGTGGTTGTGTGTTGTTGCTTTTCACTTAGTGCCTGGCTTTCGGGGCTGCGGTGCTCCAGCGACGTTCCGGCGGCGACCTGGCTTTCGGGGCTGTGGTGCTCCAGCGGCGACCTGACTTCGGGGATGCTGTGCTCCAGCGACGTTCCGGCGGCGGGCCCTGTGACGGTGTTCCGGCGTTCCGGCGACGGCGGTGGCGGCGGCCCGGTTTCGGAGGCTCGGCCGCGGGCCTGGTGGACGGCAGCATCGGAGGCCTGGATCTCCTTAGCGCAGAGGGAGAATGGGGAGGGAAGAAGACAGAGACTCTAAGACTTTTGCCTTCCACCACAGTGAGGAGGTGTTTGGTGAACTCACTGTGGTGGATGTTAATTTTGTGTTTATTGTGTGGTTTTGTTATTTTTATATATGTATGACTGCAGGCACGAAATTTCGTTCAGACCGAAAGGCCTGAATGACAATAAAGGCTATTCATTCATTAGTATGGCTGTATGGTAACTCAAATTTCACTGTACATTCAATGTACATGTGACAATAAACTGACCTTGAAACCTAGAAACATGAACGCATGCGCACACACGCACACACACACACACACACACACACACACACACACACACACACACACACACGCGCACACACACACGCACGCACGCTCGCACGCACGCACGCACGCACGCACACACACACACACACACACCATCCTCTGTGATGTTTGTTTCAAGATACACATCCCCTCTCATGTCATGAACACAATGATACTCTGCATCCACACTGATGTTCATACCCATTCACTGGCTGGGGATCAATTTGGGCTCAGGAATGGCCAGCACACTACATATCCACCTGCAGTACAGATACCTGGTAGATCGTAGCACCCATCAGCGTGCTTGATGATTGGAAAACTACATGCTCATTTTGAAGCTTAACATTCCAACTAAAGCTTTCTCTTAACCTTGAGCCATTAGTTTAGTTTATAGATACAGCACGGAAACAGGCCCTTCGGCCCACCGAGTACACAAGGACCATTAATCATCTGTTCACACTAGTTCTATGTTAACCCACTTTCTCATCCACTCCCTACACACCAGGGCACAATTGATCTCCAAACTAGGACATCTTTGGGATGTGTGAGGAAACCGTAGCACCTGGAGGAAACCCTTGCAGTCACACGGAGAACATGCAAACTCCACACAGACATCACCCAAGATGAATACCAAAACTGGATCACTAGCTCTGTGAGGCATTGTCTCTGCCATCTAAGCCACTGTGCGGCCCCAACTTTACATTTGGCAGCATGAAGGAACTTCACAAACACTATTCCCTAACTAACCCATGTCCTACAGGTACTTCAATGGGTGCATTTCAAGCAGGTGAGTTGCGGATAGATTCCTTCCAAAAGTGTATGTGTTTGCTACTTTCTACAGTTTCAATCAATCAATCAATCAATCAAATACTTTATTATTCAAAAATACACCAATAAATGCAAGTCTGAACAAAATTTTGTTGCATCTGGCTCACCGTGCAACATAAAATAACAAAAGGATAAAATAGATAATAGTGGCGGCACATTATATGGAATTCAAGAGTCTAGGGGGAAGAAGCTGTTGCAACACCTGGCCATTCTGCTCCTTATACTACGATACCTTTTGCCTGAGGGAGGCAGAGTGAACAGTTTTCAAGTTGCCTGACAATGGGTGTGTCAGATACTGAAGGACATTTTGACAACCTCAAGGTGTGCACTCAAACTAGTTGCTCCTAGATGCGTGGGAATGAGAGTTTGATTTGTACGGGATCACCAAGAAAGTTTGCTCCGTGATTGAGATAAACTCCCGTAGATCAGTGGCACCCCCTCAATTGTCAGTGAGATCCAACAAGTTGTGCTCAAACATCACTCAAAAGCTGCTCAGCATTTCATGGGCATCCATTTGGTGATGAAGACAAGTTAATAACTGGTCAATTATATTTTGTTTAGAGATACGGGGTGGAAACAGGCCATTCGGCCATCCAAATCCATTCTGTACGTTAGCATAAACCTCCACAACAAGGACAATTTACAATTTTTAGCGAAGCCACTTAACCTCAAACCTGCACGTCTTTTCATTGAGGGAGGAAACCGGAGCACCCGGAGAAACCGTATGGTCACAGGGAGAACGTATGTACTCCGTACAGACAGCACCCATAGTCAGGATCGAACTCTGGTCTCTGGTGCTGTAAGGCAGCAACTCTACCGCTGCGCCACCATATTGGCCTTAATTGTAACATAGAAGATTTCAAAGCAAAACCTTTGGCTTCCTTGCAGTGAAATCTCAAGATCTCTCAGCTCATCAGAAACTGGTTTTGGTTTTAATTACGAGTCAGATTGCTTGAATGATGTGGTAAAATGGCCTTCAGCGCGCTTTCAAATTATGGGGGTTGATCATATATGGAAATCCAGATGATATTAGGGATTCTAGTAACCGACTGTTTTACTGGATCCCTGTCACTTCTTTATAGCTGAAAGAATAGGTTACTTTAAGCCACTGAGGAATGGATTTCCAAGATTATGCAATAATCGTAGGCCGAATGTCCTTTCCCTGTGCTGTACTGTTTTAGGAAGGAACTGCGGATGCTGGTTTAAACCAAAGATAGACACAAAAATCTGGAGTAAATCAGCGGGTCAGACAGCATCTCTGGAGAAAACGAATAGGTGACGTTTTGGTTTGCCACCGATTCCTTTTCTCCAGAGATGCTGTCTGACCCGCTGAGTTACTCCAGCTTTTTTGTGTCTATCTTCTGCACTGTTTTCTGTTCTTAACAAGTACTGTTTCCATTTGTTCTATTTTGCTCCTAAGGGGAGGAGCTTTCAGTCCACTGCCACTGGTAATCTTTCCACTGGCTGCGTTGTGCTGCACTTTCAGCACAGCCCCTCTGGAATCTGTGCAACAGCTCCACCTTGTGTCGAAGCGACACCTGTGTACTAGGATTGAAATCCTACGAGCTGAGCACAAATCAGGCTCAATAGTTCAATGGTACTTTATTGTCACATACACCGAGGTACAGTGAAATTATATTTTGTATACAGTTCAGTACAGGTATTACGATACATAAACACATCCTATGCGGTGGGAGATTGCAACCTTCACGTGGCCCACCCTGTTTCGACGAATGCAATCAACCTGGCGTGCACAAACAGAAGATCAAACAGAACAAGTTGTCTTACAACTTTAGGCTGTGCACGCCATATGCAAGAAGAAGAAGAAGAAGAAGAAGCACCTTAGATGCAGTACAAATGTATAGAAATAGTACACTGAGACAGTATACAGGTCTGAAAAAGGGTCTCGACCCGAAACATCACCCATTCCTTCTCTCCAGAGATGTCATCTGTCCTGCTGAGATACTCCAGCATTTTGTGTCTATCTTCAATTTAAACCAGCATCTGCAGTTCTTTCCTACACAGCACACAAGTAGCCAGGTTCAAAGCCATTTTCAAATCCCAGTTGGTGTAAGTGCAGAGTTGTGAACCTGATCATGAAGGCCAGTTGTCCTGGTGATGTTGCAGGGTCGGCCTGTCCAAGTGTAGTCATTGGTATCCTCCACTGATCTGCACCATTCCGTGCAGCTGCAGGTCGCATCTGGTCTACCCTCAGCTCCTTGGAATGGCGTCCTGTCCAACCGAGCCACAGGCTATTGCAGGGCCTCCAGCGTCCCACTCCACCATCGAGACACACTGCACTGCCTCCCGCAGCCAGCCCGCTCACCAGCCCTCTGTTCCTTTTGACTGCTGACACCACCATCGTGGGTATCTGGGGAAAATAAACATTTAAGAACGGAGAGCTCTAGGAACAGAGGAAGTAGTCAGCAAAAAGCGAACGCTGGAAGAACTCAGAGGGTCAGGCAGCACATGTGGAGGGAATGGACCGGACCATTACACATCAGGACCCTTCTTCAGACTGATTGGAAAGAGAAGAGGGGGCAGCACAAGGCCTGGAAAGTGATAGGTGGATACAGTTGAGGGGTGCATAGATTGGCAGATGGGTGGAATAAGGGAAAAAGTCTAGAGGTGAAAAGGAGAAAAGGATGTCAAATAAAGAGCAGAAGATGAGTGAAATGTAAAGTTGGAGGTAGGGAGACAAAAATGCTGCAGAAACTCAGCCAGTGAGGCAGGATATAAGTGGAACAAAATTAATGAATTCTTCACAAGTTCGGTGGCACAGCTGGTTGAGCCACTGCCTCACAGTGCCAAAGACCCGGGTTCAATCTTGACCACGGCGTCCATCTGTGTGGAGTTTGCACGTTCTCTCTGTGACTGCGTGGGTTTCCCCTGTGTGCTCTGGTATCCTCCTACATCTCAAAGACGTGCGGGTTTGTATGTTAATTGACCTCTGTAAATTACTCCTAGTGTGTAGAGGGTGCATATGGAGATGAGAGAACACAGAATTAGTGTGAACGGGTGATCGATGGTTGGAATGGGCTTGGAGACCGAAGGGCCTGTTTCCATGCCATAACTGTAAATTAAACTTGACGTTGATAACAATATGGACACAAAATGCTGGAGTAACTCAGCGGGACGGGCAGCATCTCTGCAGAGAAGGAATGGGCGATGTTTTGGGTCGAGACCCTTCTTCAGACTGATGTCAGGGGAGTGGGCGGGACAGAGATAGAATGTAGTCGGAGAAATAAGACTGGTGGGAGAACTGGGAAGGGGGAGGGGATGGAGAGAGAGGGAAAGCAAGAGTTATTTGAAGTCAATGTTCATACCACTGGGGTGTAAGCTACCCAAGCGAAATATGGGGTGCAGTTCCTCCAATTTGTGCTGATCCTCACTCTGACAATGGAGGAGGCCCAGGACTGAAAGGTCCGATTGGGAATGGGAGGGGGAGTTAAAGTGCTGAGCAACCGGGAGATCAGGTAGGTTAAGGCGGACCGAGTGGAGGTGTTCAGCGAAACGATGTACAGAAGTTGACACCTGGAACAGCGGATACAGTAGATGAGGTTGGAGTAGGTGCAAGTGAACCTCTGCCTCACCTGAAAAACGGAGTCCTTCGATGGAGTCGAGGGGGGAGGTAAAGGGACAGGTGTTGCATCTCCTCCGGTTGCAGGGGAACGTACCTGGGGAGGGGGTGGTTTGGGTGGGAAGGGACGAGTTGACCAGGGAGTTGCGGAGGGAACGGTCCCTGCGGAAAGCAGAAAGGGAAGGAGATGGGAAGATGTGGCCAGTCGTGGGATCCCGTTGGAGGTGACGAAAATGTTGGAGGATTCCATGCTGTATGCGATGGCTAATGGGTGGAAGGTGAGGATAAGGGGCAGTGGGAACAAGAGCAGAGCTGCGGGATATTGAGGAGACCCTCGTGCGAGCCTCATCTATAATGGAAGAGGGGAACCCCCGTTTCCTAAAGAATGAGGACATCGCTGATGGAGGAATTGGGAGTAGGGGATAGAATCCTCAGAGGAAGCAGGGTGGGAAGAAGTTCAGAGGTCTTTTATCAAAGCTCTTTTATTGTCACGTGTACCAATTGAGGTACAGTGAAACTCGATTTACCATACAGCCATACTGAAAGATGCAACAAGACACACAACTACATAAATGTTAACATAACCATCCACCAAGGCGGATTCGCCACATTCCTCACTGTGAAGGAAGGCAATAAAATCTAATCTTCTTCCCTCTACCCCCACGGTCGACGCAGTCGAACCATTTGCAGTCGGGACGATCGAAGCTCCCGCAGCCGGTGATTGAAGCCCCGCATCAGGGCGGTCGAAGCTCCCGCGATCGGGGCGGTCGAATTTCCTCCAGAAGTCGGTCTCTAACCAGGGACCGCAAGCTCCACGATGTTAAAGTCAGCAGTGCGGAAGGAGATACGATATGGAAAAAAAATCGCATCTCCATTAAGGTAAGAGATTTTTTAAAAGTTCCCCCCAACCCACCCACCCCCCACATAAAACAAGCTAAAGAACACTAAAACATACATTCTATAAAACAACAAAGAAGGAAAGGAGACAGACTGTTAGCGAGGCGGCCACTGCGGCGCCACCCGGTGGTCTGCATTCTAGATCGCCATGAGTTTCAGTGGATTTGTAGTGGATGTCGGTCAATAATCTGTCTCCTGTGATAGAGAAGTTGATTGTCAGTGAGTTATGCATGGGTGCAGGAGGCAGCACCGATGCAGTCGTCAATGTAGCAGAGATAGTATTCGGGGACGGGGCCAGTGTATGCCTGGAACAGTGATTGTTCAACGTACCCAACAAAGAGGCAGGCATAGCTGGGGCCCATGCGAGTGCCCATAGCTACGCTTTGGATTTGGAGGAAGTGGAAGGAGTCGAAGGAGAAGTTGTTGAGGGTAAGGACCAGCTCTGCTAGGCGGAGGAGAGTATTAGTCGACGGAAATTAGCTGGTTCTGCGGTCGAGCATGAAACTGAGGGCTTCAAGACCTTCCTGGTGAGGGGTGGCTGGACATCCATAGTAAAGATGAGGGTGGGGGCCTGGAAAACGGAAGTTATCGAAGAGACGAAGAGTGTGTGAGGTGTCTTGGACATAGGTAGGGAGGGATTGGATCGGGGAGGTTAGGATAGGATGGAGTTGAGGTATGTGGAAATTAACTTAGTGTTGATACATCTTTGACCTAGTTGATAACAAGTATCATTTAGGTTGACCTTCTGTCTAAACTTACCCATGTGAATCATCAAATATTATGAATGAATTCCAAAATCCCCAGCCAATTTCTGAAAATTTTCAAACTGTAGCCATTTTATGGAGACAGTGATTAATCGAGCATTGGCATAGCTGCACTCAGTGCCACTCCAGTGTCAATCCAGTGTTTCCTCAGCAACGTCCCTGCTTTGGAGTTGCGCTCCCTTAGTACTACCCCAACAACTGTCTCTAAAATCCTGGTTATTAGACTGGGTCACTTTACAAAGTGCTAAATAGCCAAGCTTCATCTGTAATATCCTGCAAGATTCAGTGCATTTGATGTTTATCTGACAAAATGGTTATGAGGTAAGAGTCATACAGCAGGCCCTGAGGCCCAACCTGTCCATGCAACCCAATTTTATGAAGGAGCTAGTCCTGTTTGCGTGCATTTGTTCCACATCCCTCTGAACCGTTCCATCCACATATCTTTCCAAATGTCTTTTTATCACCAGCATTGTACCCTCTCCTACTTCCTTCTGCCTCCTCGGGCAGCATATTCCATAAACATACTACCCTCTGTGTGAAAGGGTTGCCCATCAGGTCTCTTTAAAATCATTCACCTCCCATCTTAAATCTTTCCCCTCTTACCATAACTATCACCTTAAAGGTTGTAAGCGCATTCCAACCCAACTCAAAATGTCTCAGCTTCCACACTCTGCCACCCATACAACTCTGCTAAGTATCTCATGCAAACACACACAGTAACAGACAGATATTTTGCACAGTGTTTAAGATGGAACTGCAGATGCTGGAAACCGCAAGAAATGCTACACTTGTCACTTTACCTCCCCCCTTGACTCCATTCATGGACCCAAGCAGTCTTTCCAGGTACGGCAGAGGTTCACCTGCACCTCTTCCAACATCATCTATTGCACCCGCTGCTCTAGATGTCAGCTACTCGACATCGGTGAGACCAAGCATAGGCTTGGCGATCGCATCGCCCAACACCTCCACTTGGTTCACAATAACCAACCTGATCTGCCAGTGGTCCAGCACTTCAACTCCCCCTCCCATTCTGAATCCGACCTTTCTGTCCTGGGCTTCCTCCATGGCCAGAGTGAGGACCACTGTAAATTGGAGGAGCAGCACCACATATTTCGCTTGGGCAGTTTGCACCCCAGCAGGATGAACATTGACTTCTCTAATTTCAGGTAGTCCTTACTTTCTCCTCCCCTTCTCAGCTCTCCCTCAGCCCACTGGCTCTTCCTCTTCCTTTCTTCTTCCCCGCCCCCCCCCCCCCCCCCCCCCCCCCCCCCCACCCTCACATCGGTCTGAAGAAGGGTTTCGGCCCGAAACATTGCCTATTTCCTTCGCTCCATAGATGCTGCCTCACCCGCTGAGTTTCTCCAGCATTTTTGTCTACCTGGTATTTTGCACAGTGCCGTTTTAATATATTTTTTCCAGCACCACCAACAGCTCCAGGTTACTCACCAAAACAATGTGAGCGATGTTTTGAAGAATCACATCAACACCAGTGTTCATACCGTTGGGTTGCAGATAGTTAAAATGGTTCGATCCAGAGGGATCCCGAGGCCCAGGCAGATCAAACGCGTCTTTGGTGAAACGGTCACCCCACCCACACTTGGCCTCGCCAACATACAGGAGGCAACATTGAGCAGATGAAGTTAGAGGAGGTGCATGTGGACCTCTGTTTCACCTGGAAGAACTGTGGGGTCCCTGAATGGAATTGAGGGAGGAGGTGTAGGGACAGGTAGTTACATCTCCTGCGGTTGCAGGGGAAAGTACCATGGGAGGGGGTGGTTTGGGTGGGAAAGGATGAGCGAACCCAGGAGTTGAGGAGAGAGTGGTCATTGTGGAAACCTGAGCAGGAACATGTGACCGGTGGTGGGATCACATTGAAGGTGGTGCAAATATTAGAGAATGATGTGTTGGACGCGGAGGTTGGTGGGGTGAAAGATGAGGACTGGGGGAACTCTAACCTCGCTCTGAGGAGTTCCCTAGGTTAGAGTTCTCCCAGTCCTCATTTTTCACCCCACCAACCTCCGCGTCCACCAACCACTGAGCATCTCATTCATCTCTCTGCGGCTTTGCTTGCAGCAGAGGTGATAACCCACAGGATAAACCCTCCACAGATGCTGCCTAACCTGTTGAGTTACTCGAGCATCTTATTTTTTGCTCAAGATTACAGCATCTGTAGTTTCCGTTGGTATGGGAAGAGTGTGTTTTGATTTGTGGAGCATCCCGACTGGGTCAGACTATATCTGCATCCCCTCACCTTTATTTTCCGCCCTCTCTTCCATGCGCCTCACCTGGACCCACATCCATTTATCCTCCCCCCTTCCCTTCCACCTACATCCCTTCTGTCTTCACAATTCGTGGATCTTCTATCCTTCTCAGGGCCTGTCCCACTTTCACGACCTAATTCACGACTTTTTTTACACGTGGTCGTGGACATTTTTCATCACGCTCGAAAAAACGCCCCGACCTACTTGATGCCACGAGTACCTACGACTAGCATCACGACCTACCTACGACCTACCTATGACCTCCGACGACCTGCTACGACCTCGTGACGACCATGCTGCGAGTATGAGTCAAGGGCAAACTCGGCAGAGGTCGTGAATTAGGTCGTGAAAGTGAGGACAGGCCCTTTAGTCTTTTTATCTCTGGCCTTTGTCCAACCATCTGCCTATAAAAAATCGCCTCACCTGTATTCACCTATCACTCACCAGATTTTATCCTGACCCTCTCCTCTTCCAGCTTTCTCCCCGATCAGTCTGAAGAATAGCTCCGAACTGAAACGTCACTTCTGTTCTCCACAGATGCTGCCTGACCCGCTGTGTTTCTCCAGTACTTTGTGTCCAAGCAGCATGTGGAGCGAATGGACAGGGTCAGGGCTCTTTTCAAGATGGAACAGAGTATAATATTGTGAAGAGTGTTCACAACACTAAATAGGATTGTAATTGGGGAAGATGCGACAATTATATATTGAGTGGATGGGTCAAACCATGGCAGATGCATTATTATGTAGATAAATATAAAGCCATTCACTTCGGTAGAAAAAAAACAGAAAAGCAATGATTTTTTGAATGGTGTTAGATTAGGAAATGTTAATGTACAAAGACACAAGGTTTAGAGTCATACGTCAAAGAAATCAGCCTTTTGGCCTATCATGTTCTTGTTATCTATCCATCTCTACTAATCCCCATTTACCAGCACTTGGCCATAATCTTTTTCACGATGGAAATACAAGTGTTTGGCTTTGTTGCAAGAGTACCTGCCTCCAGCACCTTCAAGGACAATCTGTTCCACGTTTCAGCCAGCCTCTGGGTAAAAGAAACGTCCTCAGATGCACACCGAGCCTCTTACTCCTGTACCCCCTCCCCAAGTTTTAGACATACTGTATCTGTTCTGGGTGAAAGTTTCTAACAAAACACCCCTCTATACCCCTCATAATGTTGCCTCCCTCTATCAGATGTCCACTGAGCCTCTTCACAAGGAAAATGAAACAGCATGTCCACTCTCTCAAGTGAAACATTCCTCCCAGGTATATCCGAGTAAATTTCCTCTGCATCCTTTCCAATAACATTCCTGTCCTTCCTACGTTGTGCTGACCAGAATACTCCAGCTGTGCTTGACCAAACTTCCATGCTCGTATTCCCAGTCTAATGAAGTCTAGTATCCTGTGTATCTTCTTCACCACCTAATCCAACTGTGCTGCAACCATTAGGAATCTACACACCGATACACAAAGGTCCCTCTGTTCCTCAATATCCCTGAGGGTTCTGCCATTGATTGTGTGTGTTTTATTAGACCTCTCAAAGTGCATCACTTCACCTATTGGCCTTAAATTCCATTAATGCCACAGTTATTAAGCGTCCACCACCAGATTCAGTTACAATTTCTTCCCCTCTAATATCACACTGCCTAGTGGTCCTCCCGTAAGCGAGGGCCATTAAAGTAGGTATGTTACAATACCTACCTTTAGCAGCGCTGCAGTTCTGCCGCTCCCCGTGTGCGCGACTTTGGCGCCTTTCAGAGGGGGGCGGGTTTAAAATGCCAATTTTTTTCTAGGCAGTCCAAATCGATCCATGTCGGGCGATTTCGTCGCTAAAGAGAAATCGCTCCGACATTTCATTCATAAACGTATTTTTAAATTACGCTAGATTATTTATTAACTAAAGTAGTTTAAAAATCATCTTCTAAAGCTCTGAATGGTGACAGCGGAACGGACCTAAGGTAGGCGATAAAAGAAGCTACACAGTTTATTTTTACATAAAAACTTGATTTTTAGGAAGGCTTTAATCACATTTTCACGTTGCGAAAAGGGGACAAAAAAAAATGTATGAACCGGCTGTATTTTTCATACTCACTTCACCGCAAACCCAAACGTTCCAATCCACCGTATTCCACTAAAATCCACTCGCTAGTTGATTTAAATGGCCATTAATTTACAGGCATTAAACGCTAAATTCCTTCCATTGGCCTATAAATTCATGAAAATGAGATTTAAAAATTACGTCATATTGTGGATTATTGTGTGAATGTTATTTGGACACAGGCAATTTAAAAAAAGTTTATCTTTTCTTACGAAATGGATAGATGTTTAGATCTACTCATTGAATTTTGTAATTAGCTACAATTAGACAACTAACTAATTATATGCTTTAATTTCAGGTCATCCAAGTAAGATTGTTTCATATTTGTTTCAGAATGCTTCAATCTATAATAACTGAAAATGTCATTGAGTTCCCTTAATTTTTAAGAAAGATATGGGCTTTTAACTGTTCTAGATCACAGCTTTTGAGTTAAGCCAATTGAAAGGCAATGGGGAACAAGATGCTAATTTCCGAGTATGAAAATATGAAGTATGCGTATGCTCTAAACCTTTCTTATCCATGTACCTGTCTACATTAGCTACAAGGAAAGATTAGACACGCGAATAGTTTAATCTGGAGCTTGAGGTTGAGGTTGACACGATAGAAGTATATAAAATTATTAGATAGGGTGAACAGCCAGAACTATTTTCCCATGATAGAAGTGTCAAGGATTAGAGACCTGGCAGTACATTCCATGCACCCATCACTCCTGCTGCTTTAAACTTTCCCCCTCTCACCTTAAAGCTGTGCCCTCTAGTCTTGGACATTTCCACCTTGGGTAAAGGTTCTGTCTACCCTAACTATGCCTCTCATCATTTTAAATACTTCGACCAGGCTGTCCCCCCACCCCCCCCCCCCACCCAACTTCCACACTCCAGAGAAAACAATGCATTTGTCCTTGTCACTAACCCCCCTAGTCCAGGCATCATCCTGGCACCCTCCCCACAGCCTTCCTGTAAAGGGTCGCCCAGAACTGTGTGCAATGAGTGGGTTAGCATATGACGGGCGTTTGCCGGCTCTGGGCCTCTACTCGCTGGAGTTTAGAAAGTTGAGAGGGGAACTCATTGAAACTTACAGAATATTGAAAGGCATAGATAGCGTAGATGTGGAAAGGATGTCGCCACTTGTGGGAGAGTCCAGGACCAGAGGTCATACTCACAATTAAAGGGCGCTCTTTTAAAAAGGTGATGAGGAACTTCATTAGTCAGTGGGTAGTTAATTTGTGGCTGGAGTTCCACAGATTAGGTCTCCACAGACAGAGGGCTGTGGAGACCATCAGTGGATTTTTTAAAAAATATATATTTTTTTTATTAGAGTAGGTAAGCAGTACATTAGCAAACACATATTATGATAGTAATATTTCATGTGCAACAATCATACATTATTAATATTATCAAATGAATCATTTTGTCTCTAATAATTTGTTTTAAAGAGAAACAGAGAGAAAAATAAAATATAAATCAAAAAGAAATCATAAAGAATGGAATAATTTACCATTAATACGTCATTGGAGATAAGATCAAGGAATGTAGAATATAACTTTTTATCTGATCCTGTCCAAGTTTCAGTTATCGATGCCTTAAAAATATCCACAAAGTTAGATTGAATAGAATCTACCCACAGATCTCCTCTATCTGTGATAAATGTCAGCATCCAGAAGCTAATTTAACACATATTTTTGCAAATTGTATAAAAATTAAGAGTTTCTGGACTGAGATTTTTAGAATAACTTCTGAAGTTATTAATATTAAATTGGATCCGCACTCAAGATTAATAATACTTGGAATATCGGAACACTTACAACAACGTCAAATAAATTTCCTAGATTACAGTATAATAATTGGGAAGAAATTAATATTAATATTTTGGAAAAGCCCTATATCCCCCACAATTAAAATGTGGATTACGGAAATGTCGGAGACCCTACACTTGGAAAGAATCAGATTTGCCCTAATGGACAAACAAGAAGTCTTCGTTAGAATATGGTCTTCTTTCATTTTGCCCCTGTACCTTATGATGTGTTTGTTCGTGGTTGTTCCAGGCTTGTGTCTATTTTGAATATGAGCAGATTCCCGTTTGCGAGTTGTCTCTCATTCCCCTCCCTCTGGAATGTCCTGGGAACGGATACACAGGGACACGGTGAATGAGCGAAGCTCCCGGCCGCTTCACAATCTCCAGGCGCCTCACCTTACCCCGCCCCTCCGGCTGGCCACTCCATCCACTCAGCTCTTTGCAAGGATTTGAGTGATTCGGGCTGGTCCGATCTTTCTCCGAGGGTCTCTGACTGCTCGCCGCAGCCCCGGGGAGAGACGCGTGGATTTTGTAACATTTGCCCCTGGTTCAGACGGAGAGACACCACGGCCATGGGCAGCCTCACTAATGCGTGGTCCCGTCCCGGATCGCTCCGGTTCGCTGTCCTCTTGCAAGTCATCAGCCTGTGCCTAGCCCAAGTAAGTCGAGGGGAAGGGGCACGGGTCAACACATCAGCTCGGTCTCACTCGGAGAGTTGTTTGCTCAGAAAGCCAGCTTTTGGTTAAAAGTTAGTGGAACTAAATTCCACTTTTTTGCAGTTTGTTTGCCTCTCTTGGCTGTGTCACTGTTGCTCTCGCCTCTTCAATGCTCCCTGGAGTGTGTCACGGGCAGTCGCAGGTAGAGTCGGTATCTGACATCCAGCGAGGGGCAGGCACCCTGCAAATCTGCGGCCACAATTTTGTCCGATTTTTAGCCGCAACCGGGGCCAGCTAACAGTCCGAGTCAATGGACCAGTGAACTCCGATGGGACGGACCGAGACCGGAGCGAGTCTACAGCGCCAGTCGTCCCTCTGCCTTCAATGAAGATTAGCCGGGGGATGTTGAATTCGCTCACTTTGGCGTGGATCGCGTTGTGTTTGTGCGGGTGTGGAGGGCGCGGAGCTCTGGTGTATCAGACGTTAGACTGCGTCCAGCGAACGCGGCTCTCTCCGCGGGCCGAGACCAGGGTCAGTGTGAAGGGGGAGAGGAGCGGGGCTAAAGGCGCTGGGCTAGCGCACTCGACACCCGACCGACACCTCACTACACCAGCAGGCAAAAACCCGCCTAGAACCGTGCACGGAGTTGCCATCGCGTACACACAAGGTGCTGGTTTACACCAACAAAAAGGACGCAGAGTGCTGGAGTAACTCAGCAGACCAGGCAGCGTCTCTGGTGAACATGCACAGGAGAGGGTTTTGGGTTCGAAAACATCACCTGTGCATATTCTGTTTAAGAAGGAACTGCAGATGCTGGATAATCGAAGGTAGACAAAAGTGCTGGAGAAACACAACGGGTGCAGCAGCATCTATGGAGCGAAGGAGATAGCCTATTCCCTTCGCTCCATAGATGCTGCTGCACCCGCTGAGTTTCTCCAGCATTTCTGTCCACCTGTGCATATTCTCCAGGGATACTGCCTGACCTGCTGAGTTTGTGTCTAACTTTGCATCACCCCCGACGCTCGCTGCGTACTGTTATCCCTCTCCGACTGTATGCATCGAAGATTTTAAAATGAGAACGTTTCATTAACAGAGCCGCTGTCTATGTTATGTTTCTGTTTCAGACGTTTCTGGCCCCATCCTGTTTAATGCTCTCTCTCTCTCTCTCTCTCACCGGGCAGGGTCCGATAGGGGAACGAGGCGCGGTGGGTTCGCCGGGCGCCGCGGGTATCCCTGGAGCAGACGGAATCGATGTGAGTGTGGACGTGTTGGCGGCTGTGTGTGTGTGTGTGCTGAGCGCACTTTGACAAAGAGCCGCTTTGTTCCAGGTGCCAGACCGCGGCAGTTGCACCGACACTGGCGGCCGCCAGAGGTCCACCCCGGGACAAGCCACTCACAAAACCCCACAAATGTCACAAGCTCATTATTAGTCCCACTATTGTGAACATTTTAAGACCCGACCATTCTATCGGACGGCGTCCGTTTACACAGAGGTTTTTCAGAATGACCTTAAGTGAGTTGGGAGTGAAGGAACTGCCGACGCTGGCATCTTGAGTCAAACACCAAGTGCTGGAGTAACCAAGCGGGTCAGGCAGCATCTGTGGAGGGAATGGGCCGGCGACGTTTCGAATCGGGGAGTTTTGCTTAATCGGGGTTATAATTGTAAAATATAAAAGCAAACCGATTAAACCAGTTTAAGGTTTAAGAAGGAACTGCAGATGCTGGGAAAATCGAAGGTAGACAAAAATGTTGGAGAAACTCAGCAGGTGAGGCAGCATCTATGGAGCGATGGAAATAGGTGACGTTTCGGGTCGAGACCCTTCTTCAGACTCAGTTTATGATACAACCGAGACGTGCAGAGCGATTTACATAAAGACAGTGGAAAATCTAAAGGCAGATGAATATTAGGAAGCAATAGATTGGCAGAAGAACCTTGTGTTCAAACCTGCTCCCTAACCATAACTAACCCGTCTCTAACTTGCTGAGTTCCTCCAACACTTTGAGTTTTGCTCAACGTTCCAGCATCTGCAGTTCCTCGTGTCTCCTCTCTAACGTGAGTGAGTGGCTGCGAGATAATAACGGATTGACTGTTTCCCCAAGAAAGGTGTCTTGCTTGCTGTGCTGACACATGCGTTGTGTTTCTCTCCACAGGGCGAGCTGGGGGCCGTTGGCCCACCCGGACCTCCGGTAAGTCAATCTCCTTCATTGACCGACGACCGTACAGCCAGCAGCTCGCCCGACAGAAATACTAATATAACCGTTCCTATTTAAAGTGCGCTAACTTGATTGTCACTTTCCCCTGCGTTTAGGGACCAAAAGGGGACACGGGTTTCGCGGGAGCAGACGGAGCCCAAGGAGACCCAGGCTATGATGTAAGTAGCTTTGAAGTGTGCCATTGGCAGTGTTTAAAGTTGGGAGTTACAGTGTTTCTCAAAGGCCAGGGGGAAGCCTCTTGTACTTGGGCCTGGGTCAGACATTATAAATATATTATTTCCCCTTCCTCATCCCTTTGAAGACACCAGAGTCACGGAATGTGCTGAAACTTGGAAAGAGCCCCATCTCTTGGATTATAAATTCAATTAGTGTAATAAATTTACTCGAAGCCTCATTAGCTTTGTGCGCAGTGCTTCCGGATTTATTCTGCAGACGTCCCTAGATTTGTGAAGAATCGGATCTACATCCTTCCAGTGAGTTGAGAAGTTGTGTCCACTCCATGTACCTTATGTCACATACACCCACAAGAAGTGGTGTACAGCCCATGTACTGTGAATCTGCACTGGCTGCATCCAATTAAGTGGCAACCTGTGTACCGAACCTGTGCTGTCAACCTCCAGTGAACTGATAATCTGCTTCATGCATTGACTGAGAGCCTGCATCGTGTCCGCTTCATGGATTGATTGAAAGATACAGCATGGAAACAGGCCCTTTGGCCCACTGAGTCCACGCTGACCAACGATCACCTGTTCACACGAGTTCCTCTATCCTACTATCTCATAAAATCTAGGGGGAATTTACAGAAGCCACTTGACCTACAACCATGTTTTTGGGATGTGAGAGAAAACTGGAGCATGCGGGGAGAACATACAAACTCCACACGGGCAGCACCCAAGATCAGGATCGTACCTGGGTCGCTGGTGCTGTGAGGCCGCAGCTCTATCAACTGCACCACTGTGTCATCCCGTGATGCACTATGAAACCGAACTGTGTGCAGCAGTGAGCTGGGAACCTGTACTATGTATACTTCATGCACTGATATCCAAACCATGTACACTAGTGAGCTGAGTGCTGGGAACGTCCAGCAAGCTGAAACGCTACACTTTTCACACCCAGGAAGTGGAGAAGCTGCTTTGTGTAAATACAGTGAGTGGAGAGAACATAAACGGAGTGCAACCCATGTGCCGGGACACTTGGAATCTCTACATCGAAGGACCTGAGAAACTACTTTGCCTAGAACTGAGAAATGTCCTTCAATGAACTGAAAGTCTTCACAGATAATCTGAATGTGGAACCAATGTACCAGGAATGAAAATATATCTTGTGTTTGTCCAACGGGGTGCAAACCTTCATTGCTGTACTCAACAAGTAGCAAAAAACAGCACCCTGTTCATCCATAGAGCTGCAGGCCAGCAGTGTGTACAGACACTAGGCTGCATTCCCACTGTGTGTTCAACTGCCAGCCCACAATGTGTACAGCCCAAGCACCAAATTTTTGTATATCCAATATAACAGGATCAGAACTGCCGGAGCCCAGTGCACTGGGAAAATAAGCTATGTGCGTTCAATGTAAACTGTGCATGATTGATACGCTGAGAATGACAATCTGCACAGTGTACTCGCTGTATGCTGAGGCATTGCACAGCCGACAACCTAAAACCTAAAAAATGTCCACAATTCATGTGCAAATATGAGAGGCATAGATAGGGTAGACAGTCAGAACCTTTTTCCCCCACAGGATGGAAATATCAAAGATGAGAGGATATAGCTTGAAGGTTGTGAAGGGCAAAATTCAAAGGAGATGTGTAGGGCAAGTGTTTTATAAAGAGGGTGGTGGGTGCCTGGAACAAGCTGCCAGTGGTGGTGGTGGATGCAGATATGATGAGGGGCTTTAAGAAGCTTTAGGTAGGCATGTGGATGTGCAGGGAATGGAGGGATAAGGATCATATCATGTTCAGCATGGGCACTGTGGGCTGAAGGGCCTGTTCATGTGCTGTACTGTTCTATATCAATAACATCTGTACTGTGCATTCTCATGTACCAATGAGGAATGATCTTTTGGTGTAGTAAGTTGAACGTGTCAATATCGTTGATGCTGTTGTGTGCCTGCGTTAGACTGGGTTACAAGATGCCAAGTCACTGTCTTTCTTCCCTGAAATTGTGGACTAGCACAAGGTATTTGGAGTTGGATTCTGATATTCATGATACTGGAGATCTTCATGGCTACAACTGGTACAGTCAGCTCCATTGCCTGCAATCAACAACAGTTCATGGCAAACTGAGCATTAAATGCAGCCTTCCTCTCCATATTCCAGAGGCCCCTAGCCATTCTGGTTGACCTGCTGAGTTCGTTTGCCAGATTTCTGCTGGTGAAATTAGGGTTATACATGTTCATATTCCTCGTGAACTTTGCTACATTGATGATTGCTGAAGCAAAGCAAGAATTTCATTGTCCTATCTGGGACACATGACAATAAACTCTCTTGAATCTTGAATCTTGAATCTAGGTTAGTGAAATAACTACAGAGGATGCAGGAAAGACTCAGCAGGTTGGGCAGCTTCTGCGGCAAGGGATATAATTAGGCATCAGATTGGCGCCTTGATGAATTAAGACATTAGAAATACAGTGGGTTTTTTTAAGCTGCAGGGAAGATGGAGGGTGGAGAGTTTCAAAGGAATATCTGTGGTAGGGGGCAACCAAGTTGGTGGTGCTGCTGGCTAACAGAGGATGATGAAAGACTATGAGTTCACATGATCTGCCTTGAGGAGATATAGAAGAAGATGAATGAAAACAGAGAAGGTGAGAGGAAGGATATCCAATGCAAAGTCTGGAGCTATGAGATGTAAATCAGTGGAAAACTCAAACACAGATAATGCTGTAAATCTAAAATGAAAAAGGGAAGATTCATCAGGGCAGGCCTCATCCATTGAAAGAGAAACACAGGTGGTGACCCTTCATCAGCTCTGATACAAACCGAAAAGGCTGATTATACGAAGGTGGATTCAGTGTTGAGTCTTGAGGATTATAATGGGAAGTTGCAAGATTAGATATTGTTCCTCGAGTTCATTTTGGGCTTTGTTGAAATAGCATGAAGGGTCAAAATGGGAATGGGATGGATGGAGAAGGAAAATTCAAGATCACCTTAATGGAGATGTTCGACAAAACACCCAACCAGGCAGCATTCGGCTTTTCCATAACATGAGCCTCGATTGGGAGAAGTACAGTGAAGCGCTATTGAGCAGCACATTGGTGCTGTCTGTGTGGAGTTTGCACATTCGCCCTGTGGCTGCCTGAGTTTCCTCCAGGTGCTCCGGTTTCCTCCCACATTTGTAGATGAATCGCTTTTAATTGCCCCTAGAGTGTAGCGCCACCAGATATGATGCGAAAGTGGGTTAGCATAGAACAATTGTGAACAGATGATTAATGGTCAACAAGGACTCAATGGGCAGAAGGGCCTTATTTCATGATGCATCTTTCAATCAATCGAAAACCTGGAAGGCAGTTTGGACGCCGAATGGTTGGAATGGAAGTGAGAAAAGGCATGTCCTGTGGTTTCAAAGCAGCTAAAAACTAAGTGGTTGTTGGTGCAGATAGAAGAATGAAGGGCCCTCAGATTGTTAAGATTATTATTATTATTGGCACGTGTACTGAAGTGTAGTGAAAAGCTTTGTTTTGCATTCTATTCAAACAGAGCAGATCATATTGTACAAATGTAATTAAGAAACTCAAGTACAATAGAAAGAGCAATGGGAAGCTACAGCAGACAGAATGTAGTTCCAGCGTGGTAGTGCGTAATTTCCATAGACAAAGTAAATATATCCATAATAGCCTATGGCTTTGGCAGTGAACGTTCAAACTTCCGTACCTTCAGCCAGACGGGAGCAGGGAGAAGACAAAAATACTTGGGGTGGGACAAGTCTTTGATTGGCTGCTTTTCCGAGGCATCGTGAAATGCAGAAGGAGTCGATGGTGGGAAGTCTGGCTTGTGTGATGGACTGGGCCACATCGATAACATTTTATTGTGGCCTTGCGCAGGGCTGTTGCCAAACCAAGATGTGATGCAACCCAACAGTATGTTGAGAAGGAGAGATGTTATGGCATTACGTTGAAGGTGCAGGAGGTTACAGCAGCCACTCCATAGAATGTGGAGGCTGGTGCAGAGGGCAATAAGGTTGAGAACCACTATTCTTCCCCCTAGTGGAAGCGGTGAAGAATGTGGGAAATAGTTCAAATGCACTTGAGAGTTCCATCGACCATGGTGAAGAGTTCAGAAAAAAAGAAAGATAGACGCAAAACGCTGGAATAACTCAGCGGGTCAGACAGCATCTCTGGAGAAAAGGAATAGGTGAAGTCTTGGGTCGAGACCCTTCTTCAGACTGCCCTCTCAGAATCTCACTGATATAGAATAAGTTGTCATCAGAACAGGTATAGAAGATTGTGGAAGGAGAAGAATGGAGAGCAGTCCTTGCACGAAGGCAGGACGGGAGGAGTGCAGTCAAGATGGCTGTGGAGTGTGTGGGCTGTGATGAGGTATTGCAGAGAGGCAAAGTGTTGGTCACTTGCCAGGTTTTGTCCCACCCCCACCTCTCTTTTCCAACTTTCTCCCTTCCTTCTACAATCAGTCTGAAGAAGGGTCCCGACCCAAAACGTTGTCTGTCCATTGCCTCCTCAGATGCTGCCTGTTCCGCTTAGTTCTTCCAGAACTTTGTGTTTTGCTCAAGATTCCAGCATCTGCAGTTCCTATTCTCTGCGTTGAGAATTGTGTTGTACTGAAGTTAACAATTAGATAGTTTGAGTGCTAAGTGCCCAAAATCATTTAATTCACGGTTACAACTGATCCAGACTCAGACACAAACCTGTGTAGAATATTTTCGGTAAAGTGAAGGGTGTGTTGGGCCAATATTACTTTAAAGTTCATACCACTGGGCTGTAGACAACCCAAGCAGAATATATGATGCTGGTCCTTTTGGTTTGAAATATTTGGAGAAATTACTGGCAGTAATTACAACTTTGGACAATCAAGGGCTTTTTTCCATCATTTATTCATTCACGGAAGTTGAACATTGCTTCTGATGCCCTGTTTGTTGTAAATACCTGTGCTGAACATGATGCCAAGGTAGACTGATCTCAGCTGCCAGTGCATGATCCATATCTCTCCATTGATGGTGCCCAACTAAAAGTCGCCTAAACGCCACTATCTTGTCTGCCTCCTCCACCACCAGCACCCCATGTAGCACGTTCCAGGCACCCATTATCCGTGGTGTAAAAAAAAACTTGCACCACACGTCCCCTTTAAACTTTGCCCCACTCACCTCTAGTCTTTGACATTTCCACCCTGGGGCAAAGGTTTCTGACTGTGTACCGTATCTCTGCCTCTCATAATTTTATATGCGTACCCAGTCTCCCCTCAGCCTCTAAAGACCCAGAGAAAACAATCTGAGTTTGTCAGACCTCACCTTGTACCTAATACCCACCTTAATCCAAGCATCATTCTGGGAAACATCTTCTGCATCTACACCCTTCTTGTAATGGGACGACCAGAACTCCAAGTGTGAATGGGCTGTCAGGCTGTACAACATGAACCTTGGGTTGGGTTGGTGGGGGGGGGGGGGGGGGGGGGTGGGTAGCAGGGAAAGGAGAACATAAACACTCATGTCCAGACACATTGTTGGGATTTTGACATTTTGGGATTATGGACGTGGGAATGTTGGGCCGAAGGGCCTTTTTCCCGCTGTAAGACTGTATTCCTTTGGGATTATATTCTGAAAGCCTATCAGATTGCTCAACGCTTCTGCCATAACTCTTACCTTCCTTTGTCCATCTTGCAGGGTTTAGAAGGTCCAAAGGGAGAACCTGGAGTTCCTGGAAGACCTGGTCCGAAGGTAAGTCCTGCATTTCATATTGTGAGAAAGCAGAGATGAAATATCTTGATGCAAGCTATGGGGGTGATATCTTATACAGGTATAGAGCACCATGGCAGGAACTTGATTGAAGGGGAATGAGGTAAGGATTATAACTAATACATCTTCTTGCTAGGAATGGTTACAACTTTATGATTTGGCATATTCTCCTGATGTTGCAAGGTAATAGACTTCAGCGTCTCTGAGCCACATGAAGGTTTGGTAATCATAGCGTTCCATGTAATGTTAACATCTACAGTTTTGATTATACATGTATGTATATACAGATATGAATATAGTTCTGAGATTCTGTCCTGTCAGACTGTGAGGGAACAGGAAGCTGGGTCTGAGGGTTATGGTTAGATGTCGCAGGTCACCATCTGGAGTAGGTCCTGATGACACTAGCCCTACGGGCAGAATGGGTTCAGTGAGGATCACAGGCTGCTCCACACTTTCCAGAGAAAAGTAGTGAGTAAAATGGTCTCTTCATGCCAGTGGGACCCAACAGGGTGAACGACTCCAGGCATGTGAAGAGGTTGCAGAAGCTGAGTTTGATGAGGCACGATCAATCGCGACATTCGGTGTGTGTGCAGGTCTTTACATTTGATGGCTTTAAACACATGACATGTACACTCCCCATCTGTCTTTGGTGATCATTGGGGCTCTGCATCTCTGTTGGCCCACCACCCTGTCTTCTGCCCCTGCTGGATCAACCATGATCCTATTGAACTGTGACAGAACAGACATGAGGGTTGAATGGTCTACTTCTATTCCTCTGTGTCACTGTTAACCTCAAGTACAACAAGAGGGTTGGCTGAGTTAGAGCTGTTTGGGGACTTGCTTTCTCCCTCCCCTTTACACCCTCCATCACTCTTTTCTGGAGTTCTGTCTTTGATGTAATCGGCTATCCATGTTCCCGGCAACAATCATTTGGAGATTTCTCTGATTCTGACACCAGTCTCCTACCTCTTTGGCCAGTGGAATGCATGCACTATCCACAGTTAACTCATTGCATCTATAGCTCCATTTCCAGTTTGCAATCCCGCCCTGCCCAGTTACATGGGCTCTTGTGCAGGAGGTCAGTAGGGGTGGAGGAAGCAGATGACCCAGCTTGACCGAGCAGGTTGGAGAGTACACAATGTGTTGGTGTCACGTGATGACGGGTTGGTTGGATCAGTGGGTGAGGAAGGACATGTTGAAACATCCCACCTCATCGAGACACTATAATAAATTATAATGATTAACAGTTTATAACCCTAAAACTGGAATTATCAGGATATTTGACAGAAGCAGGCTGGCGGGAAAATCTAACGGATGAGTCCATGTTAAAGATGATGATGGCCCAGTGAGTTAATATACCATCCTTCCTTGTCCGTGGATTATATTTAAAGACTTTATTCACTGGGGATGGGAAGTGTAGTGTCTGTGCAGATCAAGGAAGGGCAGTTAATAGAAGATCTAATATGGAAGGCAGTAAACTCTTAACTAATGGCAATGTCTGCTTTAACAATGTGATTAAGTGTCATGCCACACAATACACTCAGTCCTTAAAGATGCGCACACACTTGGTTCAACGATGGTTTATTGTCACATGTACCAAGGTACAGTGAAATTCTTTGTTTTGCATACTAATCAGTAAAATCATATTATGCATAGCACAATCGTAATTAAATTAAAAAGTGCAATGATTTTAGGAAGAATAGCAGACCATTGAGGCAGTAAACAAGGAGTCACCGTCTTTCCAGTGCTATATTGTGCTCTCAAGTATCAAGTTCTTAAAAATATCAAGTTTAAACTTGGCCTTAAAGGTCCATTGTTCTGGGTTTCAGTTGCAGGGGTCGGCTTGGCCTGGCAACGCTGCCAGTGTCCTTCACTGCTCCGTGCCGCGTGTCTGATCATGTGCTCGTTCGGAGCGTCTGTGGGACGTCCACCGGCACCTGATCCCTGCGACCCACCCCGGCTGCTGTAGAACATCCAGCCGCCCACTCTACAGACTCCACTCCATGTAGACACTACACTGCTTGCTTTGACAATATGTAGTAAATCCATACACGCAATCCACATTTACAGTGAAGGTAATAATATGTATGAACTCACACAACAAATTCATTATTTAGCAAAACACAAAGTGCTGCAGGCACTCAGCGGGTCAGTCAGCATCTGTGGAGGGAATAGGATAGGTGACATTTTGGGTCAGGACTTTTTTCAGACTCTGAAAATTAATTAATTATAAAGCGCATGCAATTTTTTATACATCTGAATTTTTTATACATCTAATTATAAATTGACTTCATCTTTTATTTTTCCAGAACCATATCCATTCACTGTTTGTGCTATGTCCTATGGATCACTCCCCTGATAAGCATGAGACACATTTGGTCTCACACTCTGCCGCACAATCATTTCTTCAATGTAATTATCTTCACAGCTGAAAATACAATGCTTTACATATATTCACGAATACCATCTTTTAGGTGTCCTCTGACTGTAAACATCAAAGTATGCACATGAAACTAACCACAAGGCGAATCATTCTAATCAGTAACTGCAGCGATCACATACATTGTATTTGATGCATTTCTGGATATCATGAATGCAAGCACAACTATATCTACTTTGAAGGCTCTTTCTACTCTTCATCTAGGTTTCTCTGCTCTAATATCATGTTACACACTAACTTCCCATCCTCTGCTCTCACTTCGCATACTTGTCTCTTCTATTGCTTTTGGTTCATCTTCAATTCTCGTAACTTTGCTTCAAGAGTTTTGAGTCTAATTTGCCAGGCTTGGTATTGGTTTATTATTGTAAACGTGTTCCAAGATACAGTGAAATGATTTATTTGCATGCTATCCAGTCAAATCATACTATTCATGAATACAGTCAAGTCATGAACAAGTATAACACGTAGGGCAAAGAGAAAAATTCCAGAGCGAGGAATATAATGCTACAGCATTGTAGCGTTACAAAGATATATAAGCTAAGGAACATGAAGCATTTGACTCTCGCCACTGCCATCCTGCCAATGAAGACAGGTTTGTGGATCTTCAGCTTTCTCTCCCGGAAGTCAGCAATCAGCTCCTTGATCTTGCCAGCATTGAGTTCTGACAACATTCGACTAGATTATGGATCTCTCTCCGGCACTCTGATATGTAGTTACCTGTTATTCTTTCATTAGTGGTGGTATCGGCAGTGAATTTAAAGATGACATTGGAGCTGTCTGTCAATATAGTCATAAGTGTAGAGAGAAAGCAGAGCAGAGGGTTGAGCACATAGCCTTGATGGTTATCAATGAAGACATGTTGTTTGCTAATTCGTACTGATTGTGGTCTGCCAATGTGGAAGTCTAGGATCCAGTTGCGTAGGGACGAGCAGTTTGGGATGAGGTTGTTGAAGGCTAAGCTGAGGGTGATGAACACCATCTGACGTGCATGTTACTATTATCTAAGTGGTCCAATGCCACGTGATTGCATCCTCTGTTGATGTGTTGTGACGGTCGGAGAACTGTAGTGGGTCCAGGTCATTACTGGGTGCCCAGTGTCTAAATAAAGTTGGCTTGTGTTCCTGATTGGAAACCCAGATCTCAGTGAGAAGAATTCCCACCCACCCCCCCTTGTCTGGCACAAATCCAGTGATCCCTACAAAAGGCTTATAAAAATGTTCTAACATGATGGTCTCCAGCAGCGTTTATGCCTCATAGGTACTGCCTATGTGAGGTCTGCATGTTCTCCCTATGACCATGTGGATCTCCTACGTGTGCTCGGGTTTCCTCCCACATCCCAAAGACGTGCGGGTTTGTAGGTTAATTGCCCTCTGCAAATTGCCCCTCGAGTGTAGGGGGTTAATGAGAAAGTGAGATAACATAGAATTAGTGTGAACTGGTCATCAACGGTCAGCGTGGACTTGGTGGGCCGAAGGGCCAGTTTCCAATGCAATCTCTCTAAAGTAAACTAGTTTCGAGAAAACTTTAGTAGGAATGTTTAGTTTCGAATTAGGCATGTTGATGGGTGTTGTTATCTGCTTGGTCTGCACACTTCAGATGGAGGTGTAGTGTGCTGAGCAATCCTGTGCCCAAATTCATCCTCAGCCAGTGAATGGGTATGAGCATAAGTGTGAATGCAGAGCATTACCTGTGTTAATGATATGAGAGGGGAAGTGTATCTTGAAACTAACATCACAGAAGATGTTGTGTGTGTGTTTGTGCATGTGTATGAGTGTGTGTTGTGTATCATGTGCTAGTGTGTGTGTGTGTACACCTTGGAATGTACACCTTTATGATGATTTAACACTGAATAATGTTACAACAACATAAATTAAGTTGGGTTACATGTTAATAACAATGAGGATACACAAAAATGCTGGAGAAACTCAGTGGGTGCAGCAGCATCTATGGAGCGAAGGAAGTAGGCAACATTTCGGGCCGAAACCCTTCTTCAGACTCATTAATAATAATGAGGTTGTATTTGTATTTCAATGAAGACCTAAATATGGCGTGAGTAATTAATGGAAATGAAGTTGGAGTGGGTATTATTGACCATGTGAGAGTTAATTATTGTGAGGAGTGATTATTCATGAGGCTGGTCTGTGTCAATAACCGTGGGCGTGTGTTTGCATATTAAAAGAGTGAGCACGGAGTTTGCCTGTGACTTGACTGCGTGAGGAAAGTGCTATTAAAGAATGGCACAGAGAGGGGCAGTGTTTTAGTGAGGAAACCAACTTTCTGTTGAAGATATTGGTATAGGTTAATGGTCACGTGTATCGATATAGTAAAAAAAGATTGTTTTTGCATACTGTCCAAGCAGATCACACCATACATGACTACATCAGGTAATGCAAATGAGAAAATAGTCCATTCAAGAGTCAGATAACAGTGGGGAAGAAGCAGTTCTTGCATCTGCTGGTGCAGGATATCAGACTTTTGTGTCTTCTGCTTGATGGGAGGATGAAAAGAGGGACTGACCGAGCTGTGAGTGCTCCGTGATTATGATGTCTGCTTTCCCAAGGCAGTCGATAGGGAGGTGGATGGTTTGTGTGGTGGTTTGGGCTGCGTTCACAACTCTCTCAAATTTCTTGCAGCCTTAGACAGATCGGTTGCAGTACCTAATTAAGATGTATCCAGTTCGGATATCTTCAGTGCTGTAGCTTGAGAAGTCGGCAATACATTGCTGAATTTCATTAGCCTTCTGGGAATTCAAGTTCCACATGTGAGTGTTGGTCAATATTGAGCGGGGACTTTTAGGCAGTCTGTGTTAAGGAAGGAATGTATCGTCTTCCTGTGCAGCTGAAATGGGCATTGAGATCGAGGCTTATGTTTGTTTTTGAAAATTAAGTTAACCTTACAGTTAGTGTAGGAACTTTACACCCTTCACGTGGCAATGTCTGAAAGAGGTCATTCATCCTTCACTGCCAGTCCAATCCCAGCAGCCATGGTTGAAGCGAATGTTTTACACAGCCTGTTATTTACGGGCTGTGTGGTTATGAGTGGTAGCGGGTGGGTGGGCATGGAATGGCTGTGAATTTAGAGGTGTTAGTCTAACTAGTCAGATCTAGTGGTATCATGGTGAAACGACAGCCTACTAGTCAGTGCAGAGAATTCCTGTCTGCCAAGGCCATTGATAGAAAGCATCCTATTATGATGCATCACAACCTGGTTTGGGAACAGCACTGCTCAGGACCGCTAGAAATTACAGAGAGGTGTGGATGTAGCCCAGTCCAACACACAGTTCAGACTCAAGCTCCCCAACACCCACTCCATCTCCACTTCTCGCTGCCTCGGGAAAGCAGCCAACATAGTCATGGACCATTTTCACCCAGGTCATTCCTTCTTCTCCCCTCTTCCGTCTGCTAAATGATCCTCTCACAAGCTGGGGTACAGCCCTGATCTGCCAACCAAGTTCATTGTGGACTTTGCACTTGTTTCAACAATACTTTGCACTACAATGTTGCAGTGCTATATACTGCTCTCTGGTGTTTTTCTCTTTGCTCCTCCTGTTGTGCTTGTATAAGGCTTGTTTGTACTCTTGTGTAGTATGATATCTGGATAGCACGCAAACAAAGCTTTGAATGTATTGGTTCCAGGTGACAATAATAAACCAACATCAATTGCCTGACCCGGAAACCAACTCTAATCTACACATCATACTGGAGGGGATTTATTATTTTAGATAAATTAGACAGTAAAGGTTTAAATCCAAACTAACATTGTTTGCTGGGGTTTCCTATGTTAATGCCTCTGCAGGGTCAGCTGTAACTAGCTGGTGATGTTCTGAACATGAAGCACATGGTTCAATGTCTATCCTCATGACATTACCACAATGGACTTGACTCTCGAGTCAATGGCAGGCAAACGCAGCCACCCCCCCCCCCCCCCCCCCCCCCCCCCATTGGAGCGGTCCAGAGGAGGGAATTGAGGCAAAGTGTCCTTTTTTGTGTTTGACACTTGTTAGAGAATAACACATCATGTTTGAAGGGGCTAACAGGGATATTCTTGAAGAATGGCATTTAAGAGGCCTTTAGATGGGCACATGGTTACGCAGGGAATGGAGGGATTTGGATCACATTCAGGTAGAGGAGATTAGTTTAACTATGATCTTCCCATTATTTTGAATTAAAGAAGGCACACCAGCGTGAGTATCAGATGGAAGTTATGTTAATTTTTAAAAACTATTCTGGCAATTATTTTAAACATTTAAAAATACTACTGTAACTCTTATCGAGGATTTCCGCCCAAAACTAAACGGGATACTTGTGCTTTTTTTTTACATTTAAATGTGTTTAAAAGTAGGTGGAATTTATCCAAACTTTAACATTTTTTATATATTTAACTTTGTTATTTTTCTAAAGATTAGAGAACCCTTTGAATATTTCCACATGATTTTCACAGTGCACAGTGGTGCAGCGGTAGAGCTGCTGCCTCACAGCGCCAGAGACCCAGGTGCAATCCTGACCTCGGCTGCTGTCTGTGTGGAGTTTGCACGTTCTCCCTGTTTCCTCCCAAAGCTCCAGTTTCCTCTCGCATTCCAGTTGCATGCAGGGTTGTAATTTAATCAGCCTCTGTATGTTGCCCCTAGTGTGTAGGATGTGAAAGTGGGATAACATAGAACTATTGTGAATGGGTGATCGGTGGTTAGCATGGACTTGGTGGGCTGAAGAGACTGTTTCCAGGCTGTATTTCTGAATTCTAAAGCGTTTGTGCGGACCACCAACCATCTCTTTTCACTAATTCCTACCCGTTTTTTAATCTCCCCTCATTCTCATGAACCCCCCCCCCCCACCCAATTAATCAGACAGCTTTGCTGTTTTTCCCAATTCTCCCAGTAAATCACAACTGTGCCCCAGTGCATAAATGAAGCTTTTCTGTTGCTGACTAATTAATAACAAATGGACCTACAGTCCCAGCGTGAAGTTAATACTAGATCGCTTGACATGTTGGTATATTAGCCTCGATATTAACCTTGCAATAGCCAAGATGTATTCCCTGGAGAACAGCATGTGGCCTACTCTAATGAGGCTCTCATCAACATTCCTTGCACAAAACCCTGATTCCGCAAGTCTGATTCAATCAGCAATTAGTGAGAGAAACCATGCTTAACCCTTCATGGCTCACATTCACCAACTCTAATCATTCCTCTGAATGTCCCGGTGAGTTCCTCTGAATATTCCCACTTGCCAATTATTCCTCTTTCACCCATCCCCTTGAGTACAGGGCATATTCTGGAGCCAGGAGGAGTCTCCCAGGACCCACTTTCTCTGCCAGTCTACTGATGCTCCAAACCCAAGCTTGGTGGGTCTAAATCAATTCCAAATGTTCCTTCGGCCTCTCAACTTAGCATTAAATGATGCTCTTTCACATTTGTTCCACAATAGAGATTCCTGTAATACCTACACTGTTGATTTTTAATTCAGGTCTAACTCAGAGATTAGTGTGGATACCAAGCAGTAACCAGTGCAGGCACAAGGAACTGCAAATGCTGGAACCTTTAGTGTTGGAGGAGCTCAGCGGGTGCATCTGTACAGGGAATGGATGGATGATATTTCAG
Source organism: Raja brachyura (assembly GCA_963514005.1). Next base: position 11,532,131 of record OY740809.1, on the reverse strand, counting down.
GTCGGGACCCTTCCTCAGACTGATGAACATGGCGAGATCTCCTCAAAGTATGACTACCTTGAAGAGGTTCTCCCTAACTGCAGGCCCTAGTGTCTCCACTGAAAAATCAGTTTACTGTTCCACTGAAAAATCTCTTCAAAGTATGGCTACTTTGTAGAGGTTCTCCCCCATCAGCCTGAAGAATGGTCCTGACCTGAAATGTTGCCTGTCCATTCGCTTCACAGATGCTGCCTGACCCGCTGTTCCTCCAGCACTTTTTGTTTTGCTCGGTACAAAGGTTTTCTTTGGCCGATGCAAAATCTTACCTTCACATCATTAAACTCCATTCTGGTGGTCGCTAGTGCGTGACATCCCTGTGCTGTACGTAACACTAAGAGACCTATTCTCACTGACCAGTTACAAAAACCTGTCCTCCATACTTGAGTTTAGAGATACAGCATGGAAACAGGCCCTTCGGCCCAGCAAGTCCGCACTGACCAGCGATCCCATGCACACTAGGGATAATTTACAATTATACCCAACCAATTAGCCTACAAACCTGTATGTCTTTGGAGTGTGGGAGGAAACCAGAGCACCCGGAGAAAACCTATACAGGTCACAGGGAGACCGTACAAACTCGGTACAGACAAGCGCTCGTAGTCAGGATTGAACCCGTGTCTCCGGCGCTGTAAGCCAGCAACTCTACCGCTGTGCCACCGTGCCACCCTGCCTTGCCGCACCTGACCTTACAGATCTCCTTTTGTTTCGGCAAACAGTCTGGGAGCACTTCCTATGATATGGCGATCACTGTGAGACCCTGCATGTGTTGCAGGCCGCTCTGTTGCATCTTAATCCTCGATGTGGGTCATTTTTTGACAACCTCCCCCCCTTGGTGTAAAATCTCAGTGAAGACCCCTCCCTGAATTGTAGGTTACCCCGTGAACTTTCTCCCCTCATGCAGCAAAAACCTTCATCTTGTTGATCTTCTGGTGAGTCACTGCGTGACCTCCACTTACAGCTCACCTCATGAGGCCCATTCACATTTTACAACTTGCACTGTGATACACCTTCTCCTGTCCTGCCCATTGATACAAATATAACATTCTGCAGTTGGAAAGATGACACAATTAGTGGACTAGTTGGAAGATACTTTGAGAGAGTGAGATTGTGCTTGAGCTGCCTGTGCAGAGAATAGAGTACATAGAGCAGGACAGCAGAGGAACAGGCCCACATTGTCTGTGCCGAACATGGTGTCAACAGAAACTAATCTCCTCTGTCTGTGCCTGATCCATATCCCTCCATTCCCTGCATATCCATCTGCCCATCTAAAAAGCCCCATCAATGCCACTATTGTATCTGCCTGCACCACAACTCCTGGCAGCATATTCCAGGCACCCACCACTCTGTATAAAATATGCCCCTCTGACTTAAAGCTATGCCCTCTACTCTGCCATTTCTACCCTGGGAAAAAGGTTCTGAAAACCCAATCGATGCCACATAATTTTACAGATTTCTATGATGACCCCCCTGAACCTCCGACGTTCCAAAGAAAACAATCCTAGTTTCTCCAACCTCTTAATCCAGGCAGTGTTTTGGTAAACCAAGACTAATAGAGTAATATGAACAACAGGCAGAGCTTTTCCATCCTCCCAGTTAGTAATCATGATGTTAATCAAAATCATTTTTCTGGCAAGAAGTGAAACTAGTGATCAGCTGTTTTACACCAGTGTATAATGTCCAGGTCCCAGCTCAGAGATTCGTGATTCGGATAAAGAGCGACTTCAGTTCAGTCTGTTCACACTCCGCCACAGCTACAGACACTCATTAAATGCTCTTTTTTCCTTTTCTAGGGTCTGGTGGGTTGGCCTGGACCTCCAGGAACTCCGGTAAGATTACTCGTTCTTTGTGTATGCTGATAGTTTGCCGAATAACAAGATCATCAAATACTTTGCTGGTTATTCCATCTTTGATTTGTACCTAACTTTTATCTGCTTTATTTTTAGGGGACTGGAACCAGGGGACCGGCTGTAAGTTTAACAAATGTACTCAGTAACAGACCCCACGTGTTAGTTGGGGTGTAACTGGTCATTTTTACGACCTATATTGATTGGGGATGATTCAGGGTAAAATGCTTTTAAACATGTCTACTTTCCCAATTTTCAATTTGCTTGTAAAAGGGCATGGAGTAAACTGATTCAATCACAATGTTCAGCTGGCAATTGCATTTAGTCTTGACCAGGAACAATTTGAAGGATCTCGGGGTCAGTCCATGATTTCTTGAAAGTGGAAGCACAAGTAGATGGGATGGTAAAGTCGGCATATGTGTTCTACGAGCAGAATTTGGTCATTCGGACCATCAAGTCTACTCCGCCATTCAATCATGGCTGATCTTTTTAAAAAGGCAGAGAGAAAACGGGGAATTACAGACCAGTTAGTCTAACATCGGTAGTGCGGAAACTGCTAGAGTCAGTTATTAAAGATGGGATAGCAGCGCATTTGGAAAGTGGTGAAATCATTGGACAAAGTCAGCATGGATTTACGAAAGGTAAATCATGTATGACGAATCTTATCGAATTTTCCGAGGATGTAACTGGTAGAGTGGATAAGGGAGAAACAGTGGATGTGTTATATCTGGACTTCCAGAAGGCTTTCGACAAGGTCCCACATAAGAGATTAGTATACAAACTTAAAGCACATGATGTTGGGGTTCAGGACTGATGTGGATAGAGAACTGGCTGGCAGACAGGAAGCAAAGAGTAGGAGTAAACGGGTCCTTTTCAGAATGGCAGGCAGTGACTAGTGGGGTACCGCAAGGCTCAGTGCTGGGACCCCAGCTATTTACAATATATATTAATGATTTGGACAAGGGAATTGAATGCAACATCTCCACGTTTACGGATGACATGAAGCTGGGGGGCAGTGTTAGCTGTGAGGAGGATGCTAGGAGGCTGCAAGGTGACTTGGATAGGCTGGGTGAGTGGGCATATACATGTGGATAAATGTGAGGTTATCCACTTTGGTGGCAAAAACAGGAAAGTAGACTATTATTTGAATGGTGGCCGATTAGGAAAAGGGGAGATGCAACGAGATCTGGATGTCATAATACACCAGTCATTGAAAGAAGGCATGCAGGTGCAGCAGGCTGTGAAGAAAGCGAATGGTATGTTAGCATTCATAGCAAAAGGATTTGAGTATAGGAGCAGGGTGGTTCTACTGCAGTTGTACAGGGTCTTGGTGAGACCACACCTGGAGTATTGCGAAAAGTTTTGGTCTCCAAATCTGAGGAAAGACATTCTTGCCATAGAGGGAGTGCAGGGAAGGTTCACCAGACTGATTCCTGGGATGTCAGGACTTTCATATGAAGAAAGACTGGATAGACTCGGCTTATACTCACTAGAATTTAGAAGATTGAGGGGGGATCTTATAGAAACGTACAAAATTCTTAAAGGGTTGGACAGGCTAGGTGCAGGAAGATTGTTCCCAATGTTGGGGGAGTCCAGAACACAGGTCACAGGGTCACTTCCCCAACATTCAATCTAAGGATAAGGGGGAAGTCTTTTAGGACCGAGATGAGAAAAACATTTTTCACACAGAGAGTGGTGAGTCTCTGGAATTCTCTGCCATGGAAGGTAGTTGAGGTCAGTTCATTGGCTATATTTAAGAGGGAGTTAGATGTAGCCCTTGTGGCTAGAGGGATCAGGGGGTATGGAGAGAAGGCAGATACAGGATACTGAGTTGGATGATCAGCCATGATCATATTGAATGGCGGTGCAGGCCCGAAGGGCCGAATGGCCTATTCCTGCACCTATTTTCTATGTTTCTATCTATCTTAACCGCTGGTGTTTGAGGGGAAACCTGATAGAAGTATATATAATTATGAGAGGCAAAGATAGAGTGGACAGTCTGAACCAAGAATGGTGACAGTAAATACTAGAGAGCATTGCTTTAAGGTGAGGGGGGCAGAGTTTAAAGGAGAAGCGTGGGGCAAGTGTTTTACACTGAAGGCGATGAGTGCCTGGAATGTGCTGCCGGGGATGGTGGTGGAGGCTGCTACGATAGTGGATAAGCAAGTGGATATGCAAGGAAAGGAGGAATATGGATTATGTGCAGGCAGATAAGGATTGATCTTTCATCATGTTCGGAACAGCTATTATGGGCCAAAGGGCCGGTTCGTCTGCTGTACGAATGTGCTGTGCGGTGCATAAATTTCACGGGCATAGGTGGGGGTATAAAAAGAACAGTCAATTCAGCTGGACTTCTTCATCGGGATTAGTGGTTTGCCTTGGATTTGCAAACATGGTCACATTTGCCGGGGGCCTGGCGCCCATCTCATGAAATAGGTGGGTGCTTTTATCTGCAAGAAAGTCCCTTCCAAAGCAGGGTCTGGCAAGTAAATGAAAATAGCTGGGATTCTAAGAGTGAATTGACAGATAAACAGGAGCATACAAGTAGATGTCATGCAGTCAAAACATTCGGAAAGATGTTTTCGATATCCTGTTCTCAAAGCCACGATGACTATCCATTAGCAATCCTTGCCTTTCCAACAGGAATCCCTACAAATAATGTACACACCACCATTGCTCACCAGTTATGCTCACCAGCCTGTGGCTCCCTGGCTCTTCCTTGCAGCCCTTCTCAATCAAAGGCACAACATGAGCCACCTTCCAGTCTTCCACTACCTTAACCCAAGGCTAAGGAAGACACAAGCCAAGGCCACAGCAATTTATCCCCAGCTTCCCACAACTTCATAGGGTTCACATGATCAGGCATAAAAATCAAAATAAATGGATTTTAGCTGGATTTTAGGCTGGAAGGGTAAAGGGGTTCTGGGGTAAAGGTGGATAAACCTTTAAACGAGCAATGTAATTCAACAGAATAATCAGGATAGTATTGACCAAAGGCATTTATTTCAAGGGACACATAATTCAAAAGCAGTGAAGTTATTTTGAACTCGTGTCACCCTGTGGTCTGAATGTACCTCGAGCACCAGGCACATTATATTGCACAAAATGGTGATGGAAACATCTTCAACTCCCCCCACCCCCACCTCACCAGCCCCAACTCCCACCCTTCCATTCCCACTTTCCCCTCCAGTCCCTCCCCCACCTCCAGTCCTTTCTCCACCCCTTGATCCTCATGCCAGCGGAGCTCTGATTAATTTGCCACCTCCAAACCCACCATTGGTGGAATTTCATAGAAACATAGAAAATAGGTGCAGGAGGCCGCCATTAGGGCACTTCGAGCCAGCACCCCCCATTCATTGTGATCATGGCTGATCGTCCGCTATCAATAACCCATGCCTGCCTTCTCCCCATATCCCGTGACTCCACAAGTCCCTAGAGCTCTATCCAACTCTCTCTTAAATCCATCCAGTGATTTGGCCTCCACTGCCCTCTGTGGCAGGGAATTCCATAAATTCACAGCTCTCTGGGTAAAAAAGATTTTTCTCAGCTCAGTCTTAAATGACCTCCCCTTTATTCTAAGACTGTGGCCCCTGGTTCTGGACTCACCCAACATTGGGAACATTTTTCCTGCATCTAGCTTGTCCAGTCCTTTTATAATTTTATATGTTTTTACAAAAAAATCCCCCCTTATCCTTCTAAACTCCAGTGAATACAAGCCTAGTCTTTTCAATCTTTCCTCATATGACAGTCCCGCCATCCTAGGGATCAATCTTGTGAACCTACGCTGCACTGCCTCAATTACAAGGATGTCCTTCCTCAAATTAGGATACCAAAACTGTACACAATACTCCAGATGTGGTCTCAGCAGAGCCCTATACAACTGCAGAAGAACCTCTTTACTCCTGTACTGAAATCCTCTGGTTATGAAATCCTCATGTCGATGTCCATCATGTCTGTGTTGTGCAGCAACTCTGCACTGCTCGTCTTTGTTGGATCTATCTGCTCCATGAACTCCTACATTAAAACAACTTGGAGTCCAGCAGCCCTTACTGCCCTGAACCTTCAACATGGGAGCATGCAGAGAAATGCTTCTTCCCCTCCTGTATGCTATTTGATTAAAACATGTTTAATAACTTGAAACTTTGGTGCCGACATGTTATTGACCAAGTTGTGTATCTTGTCCCTCAGTTGATAGTTCCAATCAGGTATCTCATTTCAAATTGGTTGGTTAAAGTTCATCAGAAGTTTGAACCTGAAAAGGCATTATCTGCATGGACAACAGCTGAACCAACCTAAGGAAAAATTAAAGTTCTCCTCCCAATTCAATGGTTTTGAGCAGTGGTCCAATTTCCCATCAATCTTCATCAGCTAGCAGCAGGCAGGCGGGCAGGCAGCCTTTCCCCTGATCACTCTTACAATGACGTTTAATTTATCATCAGGTGTAGATCCCCACTGTGTCTGGTTGTCTACTAATTTTGTCATCTTGTTTAATTTGCTTCAGGGTCCTCCTGGTACAGTTGGGCTTCCTGGAGAGATTGGACGCCCAGGATCTCAAGTAAGTGATAATAGTTACCAAGCGCATGTTGGGCACCAAAGATCTAATTCTCTGGAGCAAAATGGGAAGCAGCAGTGACCATATCTGGCCAATCTGTTCATGCAGAAATTCTCCAACGTGAGCCTCAGTGAGGCACCTGCACAAGTCTGAATATCACGACTGAAAGCTGCTATCTAACGCAGGCACAAATAGAGGGGAGAGAATGGTTCTTCATCAGCTGACATCATTCTATTATCTCTGCTGTACTCACTCACCGCAGCTTCCTCTGGTTACACCACTGGTTCTGAACCACTCCCATTGTTCTCCCTAGTTTACCGCTCACACTTCCAATTCTCCAGAGATGCTGCCTGTCCCGCTGAGTTACTCCAGCATCTTTTGTGCACTCAAATTCACTTGGACCATCTCCGACATCTCCCTGCCTTTTTCTGGATCTCACCGCCTCCGTCACAAGAGACAGACTATTGACCGACATCTACTACAAACCTACTGACTCCCACAGCGATCTAGACTACACATCTTCCCACACTGCTTCCTGCAAAGATTCTATCCCCTACTCCCAATTCCTTTGTCTATGCCGCATCTGTTCCCAGGTATTCCATACTAGATCATCGGAAATATCCTAATTCTTTAGGAAACGGGGGTTCCCCTCTTCCATTATAGATGAGACTCTCACTAGGCTCTCCTCGATTTCCCGCAGCTCTGCTCTTGCTCCCATTCGCAACAAGGAAAGAGTCCCCCTTGTCCTCACCTTCCACCCCATTAGCCGTCGCTTACAGCATATAATCCTCCAACACTTTCGCCACCTCCAACGGGATCCCACTACTGGCCACATCTACCCATCCCCACCCCTTTCTGCTTTCTGCAGAGATCGTTCCCTCCTCAACTCCATGGTCAACTCGTCCCCACCCAAACCACCCCCTCCCCAGGTACGTTCCCCTACAACTGCAGGAGATGCAACACCTGTCCCTTTCCGTCCCCCCTCGACTCCATCCAAGGACCCAGACAGTCTTTTCAGGTGAGGCAGAGGTTCACTTGCACCTCCTCCAACCTCGTCTACTGTATCCGCTGTTCCAGGTATCAGCTCCTGTACATCGGCGAAACCAAGCGCAGGCTCACCGATCGTTTCGCTGAACACCTCCGCTCGGTCTGTCTTAACCTACCTGATCTCTCGGTTGCTCAGCACTTTAACTCCCCCTCACATTCCCAATCTGACCTTTCTGTCCTGGGCCTCCTCCATTATCAGAATGAGGCCCAGGGCAAATTGGAGGAACAGGACCTCATATTTCACTTGGGTAGCTTACACCCCAGCGGTATGAACATTGACTTCAAATAGCCCTTGCTTTCCCTCTCTCCATGCCCTCCAGCTTCCCTGTTTTCTCACCAGTCTAACTGTCACTGACTACATTCTATCTCTGTCCCGTGCACTCCCCTGACATCAGTCTGAAGAAGGGTCTCGACCCGAAACGTCACCCATTCCTTCTCTCCAGGGATGCTGCCTATCCCGCTGAGTTACTCCAGCATTTTGTGTCTACCTTCCAATTTACCTCTTGCACTTTGTGTATCATTCTGCTTGCCAGCTCCTCAGCACTTCCACCCTCCCCCTAGTACCATCCAAATCCATGCCACTCCATCCCCACCCCAACTATATTTTGTTCCACCAATGTATTTATTGACACTGACTTTTACACTCGTGTTGTTGAGCTGCTATCTATTTATTTTAAAGGGTGCAACAGGAAAGATTGGACCAATGGGCAAGGCAGGTCCTCAAGGTCTACAGGTACGTCACCAAATATACTATATCATAACATCTACACTTCATTCTGTGAGCACAGAGGTTTATTACTCAACACAAGGAAAGCCACCAGTAACATGAGGCCACTGGATAAAATAGGTCCAGTCAGGGCTGTGTGTTACGGAACAATAACCAAGGTTGAACCATGGACGTAAATGTACTTTGAGAATTTGGTTTAGTTTAGGTTATCCACTCCTGACACCTGAGGGGGAAATTTATAGAGGCCAAATTAACCTACAAAGCCACAGGGATCTGGGATGTGGGAGGAAACCAGAGTACCCAGAGGAAACCCACACAGTTACAATTAGAATATGCACACTAAGGTCAGAATGAAGCCTGGGCCTCTGCAGCTGTGAGGCAGCAGCTACCGCTGTGTCATTGTGCTGCCCTTTATAGTGCGCCAGTTCTCAAGAATGAGTTGCAGTTTCTAATTTAATCAAGATTATTGTTTGTAGTTTATATGTAAAATAATACAGACCTGGGAGTGAGTTGCAGGCAGGATCTAATCATCGGAGTGGATTAAAGGCTGCAGTCTGATTAAAGTGACTCTTGGTAGAATAACAGATACGAGGTAGTCAATTTCAGTCAGGCTTCCAAGCAAATCTCTGGATTGAATCCCGCCCCTCTGTGCTGGTGAGAATTGCCTGTGTGAAAAGTTCAATGTGGGCCATCATTTAGAAGAATGAGGGTGGCCTCACTGTACATACGAAGCTCTCACAGGGCATGTCAAGGTGGACAGTGATGCTGGTTGCCCAGGGAGGGGCGTCCAGGACCAGTGGTCACTGGCTTAACATAAGGGCGACAATCATTAAGGAATGAGCTGCAAATCAGAAGGCAATGCTGCAGCAAGCAGGCACTGTGGCTGAGTGTAGTCATGCAGGAGATTGATGCATTTGTGCATTTTGAGGGAGATCAGATGATTTGGGGTTTGTACAGGACAATGACCCTTCTGTGCATCAGGTGTGATCATATTGAATGGTGGAGAAATAATAATATGTGAACTGACCTGCTTCTAATTCTATTTCTTGTATTTATGTTTGTGTTTGTATAAATAGTTACAAGACTTGTGTATAAATGATACTAACTGCTGCGTGGTCTGTTTGCACAGGGACCTCCTGGTAACCTCCATGGTGCAGAAGGGAGTGCCGATCTTCTGGTGAGAATGACTCCATCCCATGTTTAATTGGGGTGTTACACTCTGCATATATGTTTTAACCACGGTGCCAATGCACGGTGGGCAAAGAGCTGTCTCTGCTCCCGGTGTTGCTGGGACTTGACGTTTCATCGGGACAACAATCCGACTCACTACAACGTGCCTTGGAACAAGGAGATCAAAATCTGAAAAATTGCAAATGTGTGCTTTCCAAAAAAAAAGGTTTTAAGATTGCATGATAGGTGTTTAAAAACACAAAGATGAACCAGTGTAAAGAGAAATGGACTCTACAGTTATTGCAAAGTCAGTGATAAGGAATTATAGCGACATGGCTAAAGGTTGGGAGGTTGGGAGCAGTTGATAGGATGGAGAATTGGGACTCTACCGTAGCTTATGGAAGAACCATTGAATAGTCTGATAATCGACTACAATGTCCATGCCAAACATGATGCCAGGTTAAATTAATCTCTAAATTAAACTAAACTAAACCAATCTTTGCCTGCACATGATCCATAACCCTCCATATCCAGGTGCCGATCTGAAAGCATCTTAACCGCCACTATCGTATCTGCCTCTGCCACCATCCCGGGCAGTTCGTTCCAGGCACTCGCCACCCTCTGTGAACAAAATCCCCCGGCATATCTCCTCTAAACATGGCCCCTTTCACCTTAAAGCTGTGCCCTCTAATCTTTGACATTTCCACCCTGGGGAAAGGATTTTGTGACTCATTTCGTACCCATGACCTCTAGCCCTTGACCCGTCCAATCACATGACCTTTCTCCTATTGTCCAATCTGCACCCATCCATCCTCATTTCATGTACGTTTATCGAATCTCCCCTTGACCCTCTCTTCTCCAAAGGACATAGTCTCAGCCTCCCTAATTGTCGCTTCTCATCCCAGGAACTATTATCATAAATATTCCTCTGGACTCTCCCCTACTCCCTCACATCCTTCCTGCGATGGCACAGCCAGAGGTGAACCCACTACTCCAGCTGAGGTTGGACCAGTGTTGCATAAAGGCTTAACATGGCATCCATGCTTTTGAAAAGGATACCAAACCAAAATGTTGTCTTATCCATTCACCTCCCCAGATGCTGCCTGACCTGTTGAGTTCCTCCAGCACTTTGTGCTTTGCTCATGATTCCAGCATCTGCAGTTCCTTATGTCTCAGTTCCCTGCCTTTATACTCTATGCCTCTACTGATAAAGCCCAGAATTGTTCTAACTTATTAACGACTTTCTCACCCTGCCCAGCCACACTTACTGACGTATAAACCCATACCCAGCTCCCTCTGCACTGCACCCCTTTTAGAACAATATCCCTTATTCTAGTCTGAAGTCTGAAGAAAGATCCTGACCCGAAATGTGACCTATCCATTTCCTCCAGAGATGCTGCCTGAGCCGCTGAGTTATTCCAGCATTTGGTGTCAATCCTTTACTCCATGTCGTTTCCCTTCATTCCTCCCATCAAAATGCATCACTTTGTATTTCCCGGCATTAACCTTAATCTGCCCGTTCCACCCACTTGTATATATCCTGCTGAAGTTTCTCACTGCCCTCTTCACAGTACACAATGCTGCCACCTTGTGTGCCATCCCAGATTTAGGAATATATCCCCGAGTCCAGGTCATTGATCAGGATGTAAAAACGCTCAGTACCTAACGCACGATATGTGTGAAGCTCAACCGTTTTACAAGCTCTGTTGCCTGACACTTGGCCTCTTGCACTTCCATTCTCTCATTCTGTTGCCAGGTGCTCTGATGTTGCTGAAAAGCCCGTTGGTGGCACTTTGAAAAAAATCTATCTAGAAGTCCATGTATATCACACCAACTGTAAAATCCTTGATAATTCTTCGACACCATTAAAACGCGTGACCAATTTATTTTAATGCGATTTTCCCTTGTACAAGCTACCTCCCCTTAAGTAATCCATTTTCCTCTTTAAAAATATTTTTTTAATCAAAAAATGTATTCAATTATTAAAAAATAATATTTACACTACAATAAAACAAGCCCGAGCCCACCGCCATAATACAATACAAACATGTATCCATAATAAACTACTATACAACTATGATACAATCCTTATTGAGGATACATTCAACACCCTGCGGAGCCCAGCGGTCCCGGAACTCCCTCAGGGTGCCCGTGGACAGGGCGTATTCCCTTTCTAGCCGCACCCGGGCACGGATGTAACACCGGAAAAGGGCCGGCAGCCGGCTCAGGTAGAGCCCTCCACCGCCTGGTGCCGTAACTCGCGGATGGCCTCTCCCCTACGCACAGGGTGTCCAAACACGAGGATGATGGGTGAAAAATGCAGCCAGGAGCAGCCCCTTTAGGTATTCAAACAGTGGCTGCAGCCTCACGCGCTCCATGTACACGTGGTACACAGACTCTTCCAGCCCTCAACAATGGCAGGCGGCTGGAGACTCTGGGAACCGTGAGAGAAACAGGTTGCAGGGAACACCTCGGTGCAGTACCCTCCACCCCAGGTCCCCAATGTAGAGGGGGGGAATCCCACCAGGGGGCCCCCTCGCAACCGGAAGGCAACACCGACCGCCACCTAGTGGCCGGACGGTGGACCAGGGGGAGGAAGTGCAGGGTGTGGAGGAGGCGCCCGTACTGGACACGCCTCCCTGCGTCTCGGAGGGAGATGAAGGGTGTCGAGGAAAGGCGGCTTAAATTACGTAGGACCGGCTCCCGGGAAGTGTTACGGCGCCTGGGTCCGATGAATACTTCTGGCTGAGGGGGGGTTTGCTCAACCACAAGTACTCCACACGTTTGAGCCTCCCGACACCCAGTGGGACGGGACAAGGACTGGCTGCTATCCATCTTCCTTTTGGCTTTGCCAGGACTGAGATTAGACTAACTGGCCTGTGGTCGTTGTGCTTATCCATTTTGAAGAAGGACGTGACATTGGCCACTCTGCTGTGCGCTGCTGCCTCTGTGTGTATCCAGAGACCAGTGAAAGATTATGGTCAGCTTCTTGGTGATTTCATCCTTTCAATGTTTGCAGATTTAAAAATGAGGAGGGTGGCAGGACACCATGGAAATTGGACCTCTCTGTCTCTGAGTTGGCATGGGCACAATGAGACACATTGTCTCCTTTAGAACAGTAGAAGAACAGGAACAGGCTCGTTGGCCCACGATGTCTGAGAAGAACATTACACTAATCTCCTCTGCCTGCATGTGACCCATATCCCTCCACTCCCTACATATCCATGTGCCTGTTTAAAATCCTCTTAAATTCCATTACAATTTGCCCCACTCACCTTATAGCTATGCCCTCTAGCCATAACATTTCCACCCTGGGAAATAGATTCTGACTGCCTACCTTATAAGTCTCATTATTTTATAGAATTCTGTCAGTTCTCCCCTGAATGTCCGGTGCTCCAGAGAAAACAGCCCAACGTTGTCCAACCTCTCCCTGGAGCCAACTCCCTCCAGGCACCATTCTGGCAGACGTCTTCTGCACCTTCTCCAAAGTCTCCACATCCTTCCTGTAATGTGGCGACCACAACTGCACTCAGTGCTACAAATGTGGCCGCACCAAAGATTTACAAAGACAACCTCTTTTCAGGCTGTCGCCAAAAATGCGCCCAAGTGGGACAGGCCCTTTAAGTCTCTGTGCCTTTGAAGCATTTCCCAGCCATGGAGCAAAGAGCAGCGCGACTAAACCGGGGGAGCAAAGCTCGGGTATTGAAACTGATCATCTGTCTCTACTCTTCCAGTGCCCCACCTCATGCCCCTCTGGACTAAAAGGACCTCAAGGACTTCAAGGACTCAAGGTGAGCCTTCTTTTCCACACAGTATGTTTTATAGGGTGTAAGAGATGCAATGTGCAATACATAGCTTACATTTTTACCAAAAAGAGCTCACTGTATTGTAGACGAGAGCAGGCCTGGTGGCAGCAACTCCGGGTAAACATTGCAGTTAATTGAAAAACTATTCATTTCCATTCACAGGGACACAGGGGAAAACTAGGACCGATGGGAGATGCTGGAGTACAGGGACCCTCGGTGAGTATGGAGCAGCCAAAGACCAGCGATGTTGGCGATCTATCACACACAAAGCACGGGACAAGCATGTTAAATGCCCAGATTTGAAGGCTTCTTCGGATGTTGAAGTTAATGGTGGGGGGGGGTAGTCTGCCACAGCTCATTGAACATTTGTCTGTGACATTGGAAGACGTTGTCACCGCAGAGATTTGCAGGTGATGTTATAAATCATTGAGGGGACTGAAGCAATTGGGCGAGGAAGGCAGAGGGGTTGAGGGGACTTGCTGTTTGGATAAGAGATGGACAGAGGTGAGGGGACTGAGCTGATTGGCTGAGGAGGGGAATGAGAGGACTGAGCTGATTGGGTGAGGGAGTGACGAGGGTTAGGTGGAGGAGAGCTGATTGGGTGCAAGAGGGGATGAAGGGACTAAACTGATTGGATGGGGCAGGGGCAAGGTATCGAGGTGGAACGGGTCGGTGCAGTTCAAGGCAGAAATCCTCAGCAGACTACTCCTTCGACTTTAGAAGGGTGGGAGGAAACGTGGTCAAAACATTCAAGCTTCTGAGATGAGGTGGCACTGTAGCATCTAGAACGAGGAGCACAGTTTCAGGATAAGGAGTGTGGAATGAGGATGGAGATGAGGAATTTCTTCCCTCAGAAAGGCCATCCATCTTTGGCTATCCCTATTGCAGAGAGCTGAGGTGGATGAGCCACAATCCATTAATAGCATGATGAAAATTTAGGGGAATTTATGGTTTTGGGTGACAGGAGAAAAACTGAAGCTTGGTTCAAATATCAGGTCAACCATTTCTCCTGTTGACCTGTGATGCTGGCCAATTCCACAGGCAATTCCCAGTGCTCCAAACCATCCCCTCATTTCCACATCTTTCTCACCCAAACCATTCAGTCCCCACATCCACCCCTAACCCCATCAGCTCCGACCCCATATCCCCCCTCCACCCCCCTTCACCCAATCACCAATCCTTTCAACCCATGCCTTCCAAAGCGCTAGAAGAGCTGAAGACCAAGCGGACCTTTCATGTTTCATGACTGCATTATGATGCGTGGCTCAGCATTCATCAACAAACTGCAGGTTGGATCAGTACAGTCATTTTGTTTTAATAAAATGTTCAAAGCTATTTCATCAGAGTCATTATCAAATCAAATCTGGCACTGGGTTGTGCATGGAGTTTTCATGTCAGATGACCAAAAGATTGCTGGAGAAGGTTCAGCACCTTGAAGAAGGTGAGAGAGGTGGAGACCCGGAGAAACGAGGAAGGAAAATCCAGTGTTGGGAGCTCAGGAAGGTGAAGGACAGTCCACCCACCCACACTTGGGTCTGGTCAAGGGAATTCCAGTACCGGTGGCCCTCTGATGTTTCTGGGCATTATGGAACGGGAGGAGACTGCAGAAGTATATGGATAGGTATATGGACAGGAAGGGAATGGAGGGGTATGGTCTGAGTGCAGGTGGATGGGACTAGGGGAAAATATATGGTCGGCACAGACTGGAAGGGCCGAGAAGGCCTGTTTACGTGCTGTAATTGTTATATGGTTATAAGTAAATTGCAGAAAAGCCAGGAGCGGGTTAAACAAGATGGACATGATTAAAATGGAATCATTGTCATACCAAATGCCAAGTAGACCAGTGAGCGTAGAATCGTACAGTGATGGGACCGTACAGCACAGGCACGGAGCCCACCTTGTCCATGCTGGCCATGATGCCCAACTACACCAATCCTATTTGCTGTCATTAAGCCTGTATCCATCTACACCTTTGCCATGTGAGTACCCTCAGTACAATATTCCATGCCATGTTGCATTAGTACCCCTGCGAATGGCAGCTCGTTTCAGAGAACCATCATCACCAACCTCCTATCTCTGCAATCACTCATGGTCGAGTATGATTGACTGCCTGGTGGGTGGGTTCTCCCTGTCCCTCCAGGTGGGTGCCTGTGTGTGACATTTTTTACCGTGGGCAGCCGGGTGGGCGGACAGCCACCACACAGTCCCTGACAGAGACAAACCCAGGTCCAATGGCACGGACTCCACCATGATTTGGGGGACTCTCCCTGCTGCAGCCTTCTTCCGTTGCGGCGCTTCACCTGCCATCCTCCACCTGTTCCACCATTGAGGTTGTCTTCTTGGGCAGCGCTTTGTCAGAAACCTCCCCTTGACCTGCCCGCCATGGGTGACCCTGTTGGACAGTTATGGGTGAGGCTATTGCCCAGTCTTCTGGTACCTCACACATGACTACCCAGCATTCTCATCCTTCTCTTGGTGTTGGAAGGAACTGCAGATGCTGGTTTAAACCGCAGATAGACACAAAAAGCTGGAGTAACTCAGCGGGACAGGCAGACATACCCTTTTATTTCCCTGGGGTACATGCCATCAGGCCCTGGGATTCATCCACTGAATGTTTGCCAATATTTAGAACACTTCCTTCTTCCTGATCCAGGCATACTCCAGGATATCAGTGTACATCCTCCCTAAATTCTCCAGCCACCTGGAATAAAATCTGTGCACTCCTTGGTGAATCCCAATGAGAAGTATTTGTTCAGGACCCTCCTGCATCCCCCTGGCTCCATGCATGAGTTAACCCTCTGATCCCTGAAGGGACCTATTTCTTGCTTGGCTACCCCTCTTGGTTCTCCTTAAGCCTACTTGCCAAGGCCATTTCATGACTCATTTTGCCTTCCTAACGTTTTTATACTCACTGCACTGTCCCTACGAATCTCAAAGGATTTGTTTGATACCACTTTGCTGCCAAGGACACAAGGACAAGGACAAGGACACAAGCTGCCTTCTTCACCCTAATCGAACTTCAATAGCGAGTGACGAGGTGATGGTTGGCGAGGTGGAGTGAGCAGCAGAAGTTTGAATCTCACCTCGAGGTAGTAATGTGACAGTTTCAGCAACAGTGTCGATAAAGAAAGGAGCCATGCTTGTTGAAATAAGTATTTGTTAGTGCTGAAAAAGAAGTCCAATTTGGGGGCAGATAGATGCAGTGTTGCCTGTTTGGTTCAGGTCTATTGATACACAGAGAGGGACATAGTCAGTGCTGGAACACAGGGTTTGTGCAGCAGCTTTGCATGTATTTTAATGATAGACAATTTCCATTCTAGCGTTCAGAATCAATGACAACTTGATGTTTGGTTTTGGATGATGCACATATATAGGCACTGACTGCCGGCTGTAAATCGATGACTGAGCTAGAGTGATCTTGATCCTGAAGTGGAGATGATGAAGGTTGAGTAGACTCCTTGTCGATTAGCTTCACTGTGTGAGGAGGATGTTGGAAATGAGGTGCAGTATTGGACTGAAGATGATATTGAAGATTGGGGTGATCATGTAACCTTGCTTGACTCCATCTGCACTGGAACTGGATCTGTATTGGTGAAGATCATGGCGTACAAGTCATTTAGGACTAATGTTCAGCTTTGGTCACCCTGTTATAGGAAGGATGTCATTGAGCAGAAACGGGTGCAGAGAAGATTCTACAAGGATGTTGCCAAGTCTCAAGGGCCTGAGCTATAGGGAAGGATTAGGCATGCTAGCACTTCATTCCTTGGAGGGCATTCCTTGGAGTGATCTTATTGAGGTGTATAAAAGCATGAGGAGAATAAATATGGCCAGTGCAGTATTTTACCCACAGTCGGGGAATCAATAACCAGGGCATGAGTTTTAGGTGAGAGGGGAAAGATTGAATCAGAATCTGAGGGGTAACAGTCATTAGGTACCTGCAGATCATCTTCCTTCCCTTGAAACATGTGGTTTTCACAGTTGTTGCAGCTAGCAGATACCAAGATGTTCTCATTAACCCAGTCCTGGGGCCTATTTTCAGAAGGGAAACCAAGAGGCTCTTCAAAGGCCTTGGCCTTTCCCTCTGCCTTGATTCTCACCTTTCTTTCAATGCTAACCCCTTCCCCCTTCTATTTTATCTCCTAGAACTCCCTGCTAAAGATAGAACATGCAACATAGAGCACAGTACAGCGCAGGAACAGGCCCTTCAGTCCACGATGTATATGCCAAACATGATGCCAAGTCAAACTAATCTCTGTTTGCACATAATCCATATCCCTCCATTGCCTACATTTCCCAGTGGCTCTTGAATGCCTCCACCACCATCCCTTGCAACACATTCCAGGCACCCACCACCACGTTAAAAACTTGCCTCTGCTTTAAACTTACTTTAAAGTTGTGCCCTTTGGTCTTTGACGTTTCCATCCCAGGAGAAAAGTTCTGACAATCTACACTATGTATGCCTCATATATTTTTATATACTTCTATCAAACTCCAGCAACTAATGTTAATTATCCATTATATTAATCTGAGAATTAGATTTTTGATAACTAATTGTAAGAGATCAAAGGGAAGAGAGATAAGAATGGAGGTCACTCACCGATGGGCCAAGCAGGGTAGGACTGGGCAAAATAATTTGTTCACAGGGTTAAATAGCCTGCTGCTGATTGCTATCTGCATGAGTCTCTGCGGAAACTTTTAGCGATGAAGAGGTTAATATTTCATTTTCTCTTTCTGTCTAGGGTATTGAAGGTGCAGCTGGTATCTCCGGAGAACAAGGCATCCCTGGCCCACCAGTAAAGTATTTTTGTTAAGTCCTACTGTGGTAACTCCCAACGTCTTGGCTGTTAAAAGATTAGTGGGGAAAAAGTCACAGGAACATTCATTAAATGGTGAAGACCAAGGGAGATGGACTTCACGTTGGTCTATTAGATAATGTTAACCAAGAACAATAGGGGCTTTGCTGGCCCATTCATTCAGGCTGCCAAGGGACAAGTAGATTAAAGGCTGGTGCACGATATGTGGGTCAGTTTAGTTTAGTTTAGTTTAGCGATACAGCGCAGAAACAGGCCCTTCGGCCCACCAAGTCTGCACCAACCAGTGATCCCCGCACATTAACCACTATCCTACACTAGGGACAATTTTTACATTTATACCAAGCCAATTAACCTATCAACCTGTACGTCTTTGGAATGTGGTCACGGGGAGAACGTACAAACTCCGTACAGACAGCACCCGCAGCCAGGATCGAACCCTGCAACTCTACCGCTGCGCCATCATGCAGCCGTTGGGTGGAGTAACTCCTTCATATAATTGAAGTTGAGAGCGCAGTGAACCAGGCATGTGTATAATAATATCTGTAGTGTTCAAGGCCTGATCAAAGACCTGAAGGATCAGCATTCAAATACTTGAAGAGCTTTCACTCCCTCTCAGATAGTGGTGCATGCGCATTCGGCTTCCAGGAGAAGCACGGTGGGCAGCACTGTGGCACAGTGGGTAGAGCTGCTACCTCACAGCACTAGAGGCCCAAGGTCAACACTGACCACAGGTGCTGTCTGAGTGGAGTTTGCACGTTCTCCAACCACTTGGATTTCCATCGGGCGTTCTGGTTTCCTCCCACAGCCCAAAGACATGTGAGTTTACAGGTTAACTGGTCGCTGTAAACTGCTCATAGTGTGTAGGGAGTGGACAAGATAGAGGAATAAGATAGAACCAATGTGAATGAGTGATAGATGGTTGGCATGGAACAAGGTGGGCTGAAGGGCCTGTTTCCATGCGATGTATCAATAAAAAAAAGTTACTACTTTACTGGTTCATTATTCTAATGATGCTAGGTAGTATCTGGTCAGGATAGTGTTGCAAATAGGGCTGCATGCAAAGATAAACTAAAAGTGCCTGTCCCACTTACGCGATTTTTTTCGGCAACTTGCCAAAATTGACAAAAATCCATCATAGTCGCAGCAGGCGGCCGAAAATGTAAAAAATGTTGAAAATCCAGCGGCGACCAGAAAAAGGTACGAATCTTTGGGTGACTACTAACTACCATACAGGCGTCACTCCACGACATGTCGCCTGTACGGTCGTGAGTAGTCTCCCAAAGAGTTGTACATTTTTCCGGTCACCGCTGGATTTTCAACATTTTGAAATGTTTCAGCGACCTGCTGCGATATTGACGGATGCCAGTAAGTCGCCGATAAAATTGCGTAAGTGGGACAGGCCCTTAAGACAACTAAATTAAAAGATAAAGATAAATGTATTGAATAATAGATACAATGACGTTCCCTTTTTACCATATCTGAACATCTGGGGGAATATTGGTAGAACTTAGTCCAGCTGAGAGTTGTGCCCATTGAAGAGCCACAAACATTCTTCCTTGGAGGTGCTCCCGAGATTGGTTACAGGACAGAAGGTTCTTCCAGATTTCTTCAACATCCTTGGGTCATGGATGGATTAGCCTGATGATGATCCAACCAGCAAAGTCTAACTGTGAGCTGGTGGGATGGGGTAGTGGATACCACACAGGCTTTGTAGATGACCCTGAGCCCGGGATTTGGGACAGAATCTAGAGCCTGTGGCCAGGAATATTGTTCTGAGCACCCTCACTGTTGGAATAGGATCACAGGGATTCCAGGGCCGAGGAAGCCTGGATCTGTATAACGGAAGTCTATGGTCACTGAGTATGACGTTGCGTTTGTTTTTCATAAGAATTTATGCATTTATACCTTCTTTCTAAACCTACAGGGACCTCAGGGTCTTCAAGGATATCCTGGTATGATGGGAGGAAAAGGTGACAGAGTAAGGAACGTTTTGAAGTATATCTCTTGATTATTTTGGCTAAAATGTAAGATATGGAATGGTAGATTATTTTCAGTGGAGGTAACACACCACAAGAATCTGTCGAATGTCACCACCTCTCAGTGAGCTGTGCAGAGGGTTTGAGGACCACGGTGAGTTTACCTCTCATGGCTTCGGCTTCGAATGACATCTCTGATTTGGTTTAAGAATTTTGAGTTATGAGAATAGCAATGGTCATGCAGAAAACAAGGGTGAGCCAGCTCTTCTGAGTTATTCTGGGGCAAACTCAACAGCACTTATTAAATGTAAAAGACATATGTTGTGGCTCACTCACAGTTTCTCCTTCTCCATAGGGTGCTAGAGGATACAAGGGCATGATTGGTGTCCGTGGCCCAATGGGCCTTCCGGTGAGTAATGAACCAATGTATCCCACACTTGTTTTGCTACCTTGTCCTCCCAACCAGTTGTTCTTGGTTCCCAACTGTTGAGGCAAGATTGCAGATGTTCTGCTTTGACAAATGTTTGAGTTTTAGAAAGAGTGTGTGCATGTATATGTGGGAGAGAAAATGTGTGCGTCAGTGTGTGCGCGTGTGTGCAGGTGTAAGAGAGAGCTGGGACACCCTCATACACACATACACTCACATTATAATCATAATAATGATAATCATACTTTATTAGCCAGGTATGTTTTGCAACATTCGAGGAATTTGATTTTCCATTCAGTCAAACCAATAAAAAGCAATAAGACACACAAAATACATTTTAACATAAACATCTACCACAGTGACTCCTCCACATTGCTCACTGTGATGGCAGGCAATAAATACGTTCATTCTCTTCCCTACTTTGTTCTCCCGCGGTCGGGGGCCTCGAGCCTTCCGTTGACGGGACGATCTTGGCTGCTGTAGCCGGCGGTCGGGCCCTCCGTGTCGGGGTAATCAAGCTCCCGCTTCGGGGGGGGATCTCGGCTCCCCCGCGCTGGCCGATCGGACCCCGGGTCGGGGCTAGTCGAATATCCTGCTACTTTGGAGCTCCCGACATCAATCTCAACCCGAGACTGCGAGCTCTTTGATGGTGAAATCCGCGGTTGGAGCATCGATCCCAGGCAAGGGATCGGCTCCGATGGTAAGTCCACGGCCCCGCGGTGGGGCTCAAAGTCAGTCCCGAGCAAAGCCTCCAGCTCCATGATGCTAGGCCGCAGAGGGGCCAGAGATACGATCCGGAAAACAATCGCATCTCCGGCAAGGTAGGAAATTGAGAAAATGTTTCACCCGACCCCCTCCCGCCCCCCACATAAAACAAACTAGAGAACATTAACACAAACTTTTAAAAACACACTAAAAATGATTTTAAAAAGACGAAAAGACAGACTGACTGTTGGCGAGGCTGCCATCGCTGACGGCGCCACCTGGTGGAATTGGTTAGGAATAGTTACAAACAGGAACATAGAAGATAAACCAAACTGGTTTTTAACTAGTTCAAGACATATCACTATCAATGGCAAGCGGAGATTGGAGAAACAAAAATCTCCAGGGAATCACCTCCAACAGAATATTGTTGGGAGTCCCTCTTTCTTTTGCAAAAAGATACTAATATCTCAATCCTCAAATCACCCATAAATGGTGGAATTAGTCTTCACAGGCCCAGGAACAGTTAAAGATAAAGTTAAGGAACTGTAGCAACTAGTGCTCCTTAACACAAGGACTTAAGAAATAGAAGTGAGGTCGGCCAAAGTGTTCTCAAGTCTGCTCCACCATCAAGGAAGATCACAAAGCTGAAGTGATCCGGGCTTCATCTGCACTCTCCTGCCTAGTCTTCATAATTGTGACTTCCCTTCAGGCTGAACATATCACCACCTTGACCTTGAATAATATAGAAGAGAACATATAACAGGAACAGGCACAGGAACGGGCCCTTTGGCCCATTGTGTCCGTGCTAACCCCAATGCCAAGTTCACCTAATCTCCTCCGCCTGGACATGATCCATATCCCCCCCCCCCCCTCTCTGCGTACCTCCCTGCCTATCTGAAAGTTAGTAACTATTCTTGTAAAATATATATTATTGTTCCATATTATTGTTCTTCTGAGGTACACAATTGCAAAGATTCATAAGGCTTTGAGAAAAAAATTCCTTCTCCTATAATATAAAAAGCAGAAGAAACTGTAAACACTCAGCAGGTCAGGCAGCAACTGCGAAGAAGAGAAACCATTAATGTTTCAGATTGAACATCTTTCATCAGAAGTGGGAAGGAAACTAAATCATTTTATTCTGAAACTATGGCCCTTTTTCCCAGATTACCCATGAAGTGAAACATTTTCTCAGCATCTCTTGTGAAAAGTCCACTTGGTCTTAAAGGATTTAAAAAGGTCCACTATTAAATTCCAGTAAGTAGGCCCAATCTGCTGAACCTTTCTTCACCAGTCCCTTTGTATCAGAATCCTACCATTTTGTCAAGCCATTGCCCAACTTGAACACATATCTTTAGTCTTTTCTCCAGATCATCAACATAAACAGAAAGTCATTAAGGGCCAGGAAATGATCCTTGATAGTCCATGAGTGGTTTTCTTCCAGCCTGGAGCAGATCCATCAATTCACATTCTACCTTCCGCAAGATAGCTAATTCCAAGCAACACAGCGCATCAGGCAGAGTCTCTGGCGGGAATGGAACCTGCTACTTGGCACCTCAAAATAAGAGGTAGCCCGCTTAAAACTGCAATGAGGGGAGAGGTCAGAGCATGATGTGGATGCAGTATTCCTGGTGATCATTCCCCTCGCTCATAATTCAAGGAAATAATTTTCCTCGATGTTTAAGCCTGAATGCATTACACCCGCCCGACCCTCTCTCTGACTGGATATCAGCCTCAGCCTGCGGTCAGCTGGGACTGGACAGCTCCTGTGTAATTAGACTGATGATGTGCATAATCCATGGACCTCCACACCTGTAGGACTGTTCTGCTGAGAAGTTGGCGAAAGTCCCACTGACACGTTAATCAGGATTACTGTTAATCATTTCTATCCCAGACATCAGGTCCTTCATCGTGCCCTCGAATTCCTGTCATGTTGAAAACTTTGCTGCTTTGACTGACTGTATTTCTTACTATTCTTCTTCAGGGTAAAAAGGGGCCTGAGGGGCCACTTGGTGACTTTGGCGACAAAGGAGTACAGGTGAGATATTTCAAATTCACTTCTCTTGATCCCATTGCATGCATGTTACCTCAGGAAGGAGTTTGGGTAGTAGAACAGCAGTCACCAGATCCCACCGGAGTTTTACTAGTAATGTGTGGAGTACTCATTGGGGTGAGAAGTGTGCACAGGCTGTCAGTTGTGGAGTATTAGTGTACAGAGGGTCAGTGGTGGGGTATCCAAATCTGAGGAAAGACATTCTTGCCATAGAGGGAGTACAGAGAAGGTTCACCAGACTGATTCCTGGGATGTCAGGACTTCCATATGAAGAAAGACTGGATAGACTCGGCTTGTACTCGCTAGAATTTAGAAGATTGAGGGGGGATCTTATAGAAACTTACAAAATTCTTAAGGGGTTGGACAGGCTAGATGCAGGAAGATTGTTTCCGATGTTGGGGAAGTCCAGGACAAGGGGTCACAGTTTAAAGATAAGGGGGAAATCTTTTAGGACCGAGATGAGAAAATCATTTTTCACACAGAGAGTGGTAAATCTGTGGAATTCTCTGCCGCAGAAGGTAGTTGATGCCAGTTCATTGGCTATATTTAAGAGGGAGTTAGATGTGGCCCTTGTGGCTAAAGGGATCAGGTGGTATGGAGAGAAGGCAGTAACAGGATACTGAGTTGGATGATTAGCCATGATCATATTGAAAGGCGGTGCAGGCTCGAAGGGCCGAATGGCCTACTCCTGCACCTATTTTCTATGTTTCTATGTTTCTATTAGTGTACACAGGGATCAGTTGTGGGGTATTAGTGTGCACAGGGTTGTCAGTGGTGGAGTATTATACACAGTGGGTCAGTATTGAGGTGTGGTCAGAAGTCAGTGGGGTGAATGTTAGTTGGTGTTATACAGTAGCGATCATAACCTCCGCAGACCACAGTGAAGTAATAATTCTACAGCACAGGGTTATGAGTGGAGTGAAGTGTTTATGTGTGGAGGGCAGGCAGTGGGTGAAATATTATCTCGTGTAGGTCTGGCTGTGATGTGATGTATTTGTGCAAACATTGCTGCCAAGAGGTGATGGAGGCAAACATTGCTGCCGTGACAGAATGGGCTGAATGGCCTCCTCCTGTTGTGCTTTACCTTGAAATCAGAAGTGGGTTGTTGTGACACTGTTGTTTGCATGTAATTGTGTTCTGTACGGGGCAATGTTGTGCTGTGTATCCTGCCCTCTGATTACTCACCCGCTTACTCTGATCGCCCTGACTGACGGTTCTGTCACCCACAGGGCGAGCGAGGCCAGCAGGGCCGGCAAGGACTCTCGGGGGCCAAGGGAGAAAATGTGAGTAATTTTACGTTCAATTAATAACAATCTGTGCCGAAATCACCTCGAAAGGTGCCCTTGGTTCGTGCTAATGGTCTCGGCTACTGTACTTTGGTACAGACACAAAATGCTGGAGTAACTCAGCAGGACAGGCAGCATCTCTGGAGAGAAGGAATGGGTGGCGTTTCGGGTCAAGACCCTCCTTCAGACTTTGGTCCAATGTCGTTGAGTGCAGTGAGCAGTGTGAGTTTTGTCTGGAATCTCACAGCAAGGCCGAGCTGTCATCTGGGCTCAGAGGGGTACTGAGTTGCGCAGGTCTGAGCGCCAGTGTGGGGTGTACACGTGCCAAGTCACGGCTGCTACGGGGTCTGGTGAAAGTTACAACTTCACAACTGTGTGAGAGACAACATCCTTCCTGTGAGGAAATGCAAATCAACATCTCTCCCAGGTTCCCCAGGTGAATTGTCAATGTTGTTCCCCCTGGTTCAGGGCTCTCTATTGGGACAATGTGTTGTTTCCGTTCTGCCCAAACAGTTCCACCTGGCAACTCCAATAGACCATCTTCAAATTCCATTCTGAAGAGATCACAAGCCTTCACATGCAGCTGGTCCTCAGAGTTAAGCCCCTGTCCCACTTGCTGCACTGTTTGAACTTCCATACTCTATCAAAGACTCCATCGAGCCTTCTGACTAAAGAAGAGTCTGACTAAAATCATGGCCTGGTTCAGTATCTCGAACACCTAGGAATGAAGGAGTTCGACAGAAAGTGATGGACACTGCCTGGTACTGACCACCCCGCATCAAAAGGATCTACAGGAAGCGCTGCCTCAAAAAGGCAGGTAGTATCATCAAAGAGCCGCACCACCCTGGCCACGCTCTCACCTCGCTGCTACCATGGGAAGGTGGTACAGGAGCTCGAGAGCCGTGATCTCCAGGTTCAAGAACTGTTTCTTCCCAGCAACCATCGGGCTCTTGAACCACCCTGCACAACCCTAACCACAACCCAACCTCAGCAACGGCCTCGTATCAACTGTGTTTAAGTTGCACTACTTTAGTTTGCACTAAGATGATTTGCTGATCTAGTATTATTGATAATTGTTGTACGTTTTGTTGATTATATTATATTTGTTGCTTTGGTGTTTTAATGTGCCTGAATGGCAAGTAAGAATATTATTATTCTGTTCTCGGTATGTACCACAGTTTAACATTCTTGACTCCTGACTGGGTTGAACTGAGTTCCCCTGATGCCAGTGACGGGGACTAGAGCTGATCTCTGTAAAACCGGACCTGGCAAATTCCTTGTCCATACACTCATTCCCTCCACTCACCACTCACTGTGTGTTTTATTGCAGGGACTGCCAGGCATCGATGGCAAGGATGGCACGCCCGGGGTTCCTGGTATGAAGGTATTTAATGGTGAAGAGGTTGGGCTCGGGCTTGGGTGAATTAACCAACGATCCACAGTGGATTAGTACCAAAACTGTGAATGGCAGGGGCCTGGGTAAACTAGTTGCCCACAAATATTGTACGCAAACAAATCAGCTTTCTCATATCAATCTAGCTCCTCCATAAAGATAGTGGAGTCAGGGGGTATGGAGAGAAGGCAGGAATGGGGTACTGATTGGGGATGATCAGCCATGGTCACATTGAGTGGCGGTGCTGGCTCGAAGGGCCGAATGGCCTACTCTTGCACCTATTATCTATTGTCTATCAATCTAGTTTGAAAAACTCATCGAAAATGACGCTGAAGCGCATATAGTGGAAATGAAATTGGTGAAGATCAATTAGACTTGCACTTCCTCCCTGGAACTTCACACTGGAAGATAACAGAAAAGCAGTAATTAAAGTATATAAAATGATGAGAGGCACAGGTTGGGTAGACAGTCAGAACCTTTCTCCCCGGATGGAAAATGTCAAGGATGAGAGGGCAGAGGTTTAAGGGCAGAAGAGCAAAGTTTCAAGGAACGGCACCGTGTAGCTTTTAGTATGTGGTTGATGTGGAACACACTGCCACAGAGGCAGATATAATAGTGGCATTTACGAGGCTGTTATATGGCACATGGATATGCAGGGAATGGAGGGATATGGATCACTTACAGGCAGAGGAGATTAGTTAAACTTGGCAACAGGTCCAGCATGGACAATGTGGGCCAAAGGGTCTGTGCCAATGCTGTAGTGTTCTATGTTCCAAGTAAACATTGTCTCAGAGGCTCTCCAGATCTGCAAAGGTTTGCTCCAAGTTTCCGTCTGACTAGGCACACAGGTAGGGAATTCTCCATCCCGGGAATTAACGGGGCAGAAAGCTCACAAAGGGATAGAACAGTTTGGCCAAGTGAAATAGGACTGGATGTGAAAGGCGAGGTAATGGACTAAAAATATATATGAATGCACAAAGTATTAGAAATAAAGTGGATGAGCTTGAGGCTCAGTTAGAAATTGGCAATTACAGTCATGACTGCAAGAGGACCAGTTCTGGGAGCTGAATATTCAGGGGTACACGTCCTATTGAAAGGACAGACAAGTAGGCAGAGGGGTGGGTAGTTCTGTTGGTAAGGACAGATTGGGGATGATCAGCCATTATCACATTGAATGGCGGTGCTGACTCGAAGGGCCGAATGGCCTACTCCTGCACCTATTGTCTATTTTCTATTGAGTACCACCTCTGTTTGTCCAAAGGTGATCCCTGACCCTCTCTCAGAGATCAGGTGTGGCTTCAATCAGCACAGGTCAGCTCGAACAGCAGCAGGCCCTTGCTAAGTGTGGAGTCAGGGGGTTGCCTTAAGGCAGAGGGGCAAGGGACAGCAGTCAGGAGCTAAGGACAAACTGCTGGAGGAGCTCAGCGGGTCAGGCAGCATCCCTGGGCAAGGGATTGGGGGGGGGGGGGAAGGAATTCAGGTAAGGACCCTGCATGGAGAGAGGGGGGGTAAAGAGGGGAGGGGGAAAGGGAGAGGGAGCAGAGGCCAGAAGATGATAGGTGGAAGCTGATGGGCGAGGGGAGCCAGGAGGGGCGGGGTTGCGAAGGGGGGGGGATAGTTGGGAGACAGGGACAGGTGTGGAGGGGCTGTGGGTAGGAGAGGTGGGAGATAGATAGCAACAGGAGAGTGACACATCTCTACCAGTCTCATTACAGCCGTTTTGAACAGACAGACAAAATTCCACCCCACATCCCCGCTGGCTCTATCCACACATCTCGGTGGTAGATCTACTTTCACGAGGGTAAACTCTCGGAAAACAGCCAACCCGAATGGAATTGCTGGACATGTTGTGAAATCATGTGCCTAGGAGCAACAATCTTTGCATCAGTCTGCGTCAGCGAATGTATTTAGCATTGTATCTATCACTATATACACCGTTTAACCTTGAGCTTCATGTGAACAAAGAATTTAATTGCATCCTGGTCTTTATCTCAATGCACCAACCAAACACAACGATATGAGGATAATATACAGATACTCCCCGACTTGCGTTATGGGCCTGTCCCACTTTCACGACTTTTTCGGCGTCTGCCGGCACCCGTCATAGGTTGTTGCAGGTCGCTGAAAATTTTCAACATGTTGAAAATTCAGCGACGACCAGAAAGACGCTACGACTATATTTAATACGACTAATATCGCTATATTTAAGAGGGAGTTAGATGTGGCCCTTGTGGCTAAGGGGATCAGAGGGTATGGAGAGAAGGCAGGTACGGGATACTGAGTTGGATGATCAGCCATGATCATATTGAATGGCGGTGCAGGCTCGAAGGGCCCAATGGCCTACTCCTGCACCTAATTTCTATGTTTCTATGACTCTTTGGGTGACTGAGGAGACGACTAACGACCATACAGGCGAAACCCTGGTGACATGTCGCGATGTGAAGCGTGTATGGTCATGAGTAATCGCCCAAAGAGTCGTACCTTGTTCTGGTCGCCGCTGGATTTTCAACCTGTTGAAAATTTTCGGCGGCCTGCTGCGGCTATGACGGGTGCTGGCAAGTCGCCGAAAAAATCGCGTAAGTGGGACAGGCTCATTAGGGTTACGTTCCACAGACTCTTGCGTAAGTCGGTAGTGCTACTGCGTAAGTAAATTTACTATTAGACGCGGAAACCAAGTGGGCACCAGTGGGCTTAAAGAATTACTTACATAAGTACAAGTTTGCATAAGTCGCCTTTTACGCATGTCGGCGAGTGCCTCTATATTGTTTTAAAAGGGGATGGATGGGTAGACTGGAGACAAGGCAGCAGCACACGGTCTCCCCGAATCCTTCATCAAGGGCAACTCTGCATGGCTGAAACTCTGGATGGAAGGAGGTAGTTGCTTACTAACCTGTTTGTTCCTCCCACTTTCCCTGCAGGGTGGGACGGGCCGAGCTGGTATTCCTGGACCCGCTGGTCCACGGGGTGGAGCGGTGAGTATCTCCACGCATCCGCGCTTATTCAAGACTGGGCGGGCACAGACCAGAGGCACGAGACCCAGCCGTGGGAAAGAATCCCTGCGTGCACGGATTCATGGTCCCAAACATTGATGTAGAAAGGGATCTTGGGGTCCAAGTCCATAGCCCCCTGAAAGTGGCAACACAGGAGGATTGAGCGGTAAAGGAAGCACATGGTACTCTTGTCTTCATCGGTAGGCTGCATTATATGGTCTAAGGATCAGAAGGTCATGTTGCAGCTTGACATGACTTTGGTTTGGCGCCGTTAGGCAGCGTAATACAAGCGTATTGTGTGCAGTTCTGGGCGCCCCATTACAGGAAGGAGGTGGAGGCTGTGGAAAGGGTGCAGGAGAGGTTTACCAGAATGCTTCGGAAGGAACCTCAGATGCTGGTTTCTACCGAGGATTGGCAGAAAATGCTGCAGTAACTCAGCAGATCAGGCAACATCTGTGGAATAAAGGACCAGGTGACGTTTTGGGTTGCAACCTTTCTTCAGACGGGTGCATGGTTTCAAATTCAATTCAATTCAAATGAACTTTATTTTTCCCTTTAGGATCTTTGGTTTCTGCAGCCATGCAACAAAAAGAAACAATTTTACAACTCAATTCACACAGACATGGGTATTAACTATAAAAAGAGGTTAGGCAAAGTTGAATTGTTTTCTCTGCAGCATCAGAGGTTGATGGGAACACTTGATAGAAGTTTGTGAGAGGTGTCGGCTGAATAGGTAGTCAGTATTTCTCCAAGGGTAGAAACGTCAAACACTGAAGGTCATAACTTTAAAATGAGAGGAGGAAAGATGCCTGGCAGGTTTTTTTAACAGAGTGTGGGTGGGCCTGGAATGTATTCCTGGGAATGGGGTTAGGGCTTGGCAGAGTTTGACAGCAGACAAGATAATGACATTCAAGAGGCATTTAGGCAGACACAAGAAAATGCAGGAGATGGAGGGATATGGATTGTGTGCAGGGCGGTGTGGTTTGCTCGATCTGGTGTCATGTTGAGCACAGTCATGGTGGGCCAAGGGGCCCGTTCCTTATCTGCATGGTCCTCTATTCAATGATGCATATTTTATTGCTATGTGTCAGAAGATTCAACAAAACTTTGGCAAAGATGCATCCGGCCATTGGGTGGTTAAAGTGGATGTGTGGACTGTTTAGGGAATGGAATCGATGGCAAGAGAAGCATACCGTGGGAGGAAAGAGAGGACTGTACTCTGGGGAGAGTGACACCTTCTGGGACTGTACTCCGGGGGAGGGGGGGAGGGGGAGTAAGCACCTTGAGGGACTGTACATAGGGGAGATTGTCGAGTGACACCCTCAGGGACAGGGAGAGTCACACCTACAGGGACTGTGGTATATTCTGGATCTTGGTACACTATCCATGTTTGTATGCGGTGAGTAATTGCTGCCATTTTCTTTTGCAGGGTTTACCGGGACAGCCGGGACAGAAGGGTGCTGCCGGCCCCACGGTAACTGAACTTCCCTCAAACTTTCCCATTGAAAACACATTTGTGCTGTTCAGGTCACATTTAAGTGAAATATGTTGCTCAATTTGTCAGCTATAAAGGCAGAAATACAATGTGAGTGAAGCCAGAACTCTCCGCAGCTTTGGGAATGGACGTACGTGTGTCCTGTGGTTCCAATGGACTGGCACTAGGATGCTGTTAGTGGAGAGATGCGGAGAGGAACCGTCCCTCACTGGCAGCTTAGAGTTTGTATTATTGATGTCCACATGTCTGCCCATCTCCTCCACACAATGAATTTCAGAGCAGTTGGACATCCCAGCGAAGTGGTGACGTGCACGTGGCTTGCCAGCTCGGGGTGACACTGCCACCCATCGCTCAGTTAAATCCTCCCTGGTCCTATCCCCCACATCATGGTCCCCGGGTCTGGTGCTGGGGCAGGATAGCTCAGCGATGCACAATAGCTCCTTGACTCGTATCAGTGCCTCTCCATCCCTTCAAAAGAGTCAACCAATCATTCCCACTCCCCCTCCAGGCCTGGAAATGCCTCCTTTCCAACAAGGTCCAATTCCATTCCTATTTAATGATCTTAGACCTGAAACATTAGCAGCCTGACCTGCCGAGTGTTTCAAGTAGGGTCCCTTTTTATTTTGGATTTCCAACATCTAGAGATTTTATTTCAATTCCAATTCCGTTACAAACTTAAAGCACACGGTATTGGGGGTTCAGTATTGATGTGGATAGAGAACTGGCTAGCAGACAGGAGGCAAAGGGTAGGAGTAAACGGGTCCTTTTCAGAATGGCAGGCAGTGACTAGTGGGGTGCCGCAAGGCTCAGTGCTGGGACCCCAGCTATTTACAATATATATTAATGATTTGGACGAGGGAATTCAATGCAACATCTCCAAATTTGCAGATGATACCAAGCTGGGGGGTATAGTTAGGTGTGAGGAGGATGCTTGGAGGCTGCAGGGTGATTTGGATAGGCTGAGTGAATGGGCAGATGCATGGCAGATGCAGTACAATGTGGATAAATGTGAGGTTATCCACTTTGGTGGCAAAAACATGAGGGTAGACTATTATCTGAATGGTGGCAGATTAGGTAAGGGGGAGATGCAACGAGACCTGGGTGTCATGGTACACCAGTCATTGAAAGTAGGCATGCAGGTGCAGCAGGCAGTGAAGAAAGCAAATGGTATGTTAGCATTCATAGCGAAAGGATTTGAGTATAGGAGCAGGGAGGTTCTACTGCAGTTGTACAGGGTTTTGGTGAGGCCACACCTGGAGTACTGCGTACAGTTTTGGTCTCCAAATCTGAGGAAAGACATCCTTGCCATAGAGGGGGTACAGAGAAGATTCACCAGACTGATTCCTGGGATGTCAGGACTTTCATATGAGGAAAGATTGGATAGACTCGGTTTGTACTCGATGGAATTTAGAAGATTGAGGGGGGATCTTATAGAAACCTACAAAATTCTTAAGGGGTTGGACAAGCTAGATGCTGGAAGATTGTTCCCGATGTTGGGGGAGTCCAGAACAAGGGGTCACAGTCTAAGGATAAGGGGGAATTCCTTTAGGACCGAAATGAGGAAAACATTCTTTACACAGAGAGTGGTGAGTCTCTGGAATTCTCTGCCACAGAAGGTAGTTGAGGCCAGTTCATTGGCTATATTTAAGAGGGCGTTAGATGTGGCACTTGTGGCTAAAGGGATCAGGGGGTATGGAGAGAAGGCAGGTACGGGATACTGAGTTGGATGATCAGCCATGATCACATTGAATGGCGGTGCAGGCTCGAAGGGCCGAATGGCCTACTCCTGCACCTATTTTCTATGTTTCTATGTTTCTAATTCCAACGGCAGTGTGGGCATTAGTGGTGATTATTGTCAGGATTTATCATTCAACCAGACTAGTTCTCTTCCACTGCAGTGTATATTAAATCCAAAAGGTATATAGTTGCTCGATTGCACAGTGCCTGGTTCTTATGTTCCATGTAATTCAATATTAATTATCACCAATGAAAACTGTCGGCTTATAGTGAGTTCCTCAAAGTCCGTGGTTTTCCTGGCAGGTTCTCAGAGAGATGTGTCGGTAACTTTCGCACAGCAGCAGGGACATGGGGAGAAGAGGAAGCCATTTGGCTCTCTGAGCTTGCTCCGCCATTTTATATGATAGTCCAAATATGGAGATACATGGCATGGGAACAGACTCTTCAAATCTGCACCAGCAGTCTAACACATGGTTAGATTAATCCCACACAAATCCCGTTTTATTCTCCACGTATTTCCATCAACTACCTCCAGACTCTGCACTCGCATGAAAGCCATGTTACCGTGGTCAATGGCCCTACAAAGCCGCATGTCTTTGGGAGATGAGAGCAAGCAGGAACACCCGGAGAAAACCTGCACGATCACAGGGAGAACATGCAAACCACACGGATAGTGCTGAGTGACCTGGGGAGTGCGACAATAGCTCTGCTTGCTGCCCACTGCCTGCACTTCCCCACATACCCCGATTGCTTTAGTCACTAAAACTTTATCCAGCTCTTTAATATATTAGCTGGGAAAGAATGCAAATGCAAGCCAATGGGACTGGCCTAGAATGGCAACTTGATCAGTATGGACAAGGTGGGCCAAAAGACCTGCTTCCGTGCTGACTCTCGATTTAACCATTTGGCCTCAACTGCTTTACATAGCAGACAAATTCACAGATTTACCACTTGGTAACAAAGCACGGAAACGCCATGTGGCCTAACCCGTGATCAATGCCGACCAAGATGCCCCATCTAAGCTTCAACTACCTCCTCCGGCATCTTGTTCCATATACCCACCACCCTTTGAGTGAAAAGGTTGCTACTCGGGTTCCTATTAAATCTCTCCCCTCTCACCATAAACCTATGTAATTTTCTTTGTAGCTGATTTCAGATGTGCCTTTATCTATCCAAATATCCTTCCTAAATGTAGAATTCAACCCCCTAACATCCGCCCATCCATATCTCCACGGAGCTCCTTAAAATTGACCATTTTGTTTATTGACTATGATGCTTCCTCTGCATCTTCAGTTGAATTGTCTGCCCTACACTCCTGAGATGTGTATTGGAACGTTTTACTCTTTAAATTGCCGTGGAAATTAAGCTGTTGTTTTCTCTGAACACGTTCAATGTGTTTTCTGCGCACTAACTGAGAGTATTTCTGTCACAGGGTGAAAGTGGTTTGCAAGGAATGACGGGCTCCTCTGGTCCACGGGGTAAACTGGTAAGATGACCGTAACTTGATGCGTTGACATCATTACTATTTGCACTTTCACCCTCTGCACGATGCCTGAGGTGGGTGGAAAGTTAACTGTGTGTTCTGGTGTTGGCAGGGAGAACCTGGACCACAGGGAGAGATCGGCCCTCCAGGACCTGAAGGTCTGAAGGTGAGTCACGTGCACCGCGGGCGCTCACTCTTAGCTCAGCGGCAGCATCAGATATTAAGGTAGTACTCTAGATCTTCATGAGCAGGCTCCTGGACAAGGATCTTCAGGGGTGTCAGGTCACATCCAACCATGCCCGCCCACCCGCCTGCACCAATAATGGGCTCTAAATGCACATGCATGTCACGCCTCACAGCAAGGCTCCACTGTTAGTGAGGGTGAGTGGCTGAGGAGTAATAAGAAGATAGCTGTGAGGTTTGCAGCTAATTGGTCAGTCGGTGTGACTGGAGGAGTTGGTGAGCAGATGGGGTTGAAGGAAATGGCCGAGATGCACGGATGTTATTATCTCCAATCTCGAAACTATCTCCAAACACACCCGTCCTTGAGTAATCAAGCACAGTGAAACTGACTGGACAATTGCTGCCAGTTTCGCAAACACTACTCCCCCCCCCCCCCCCGTTATATTTTTTTAATTCCCAAATAATTCTGTGCCTCGGTTGTAGGAATCGATCCATCTCAGGGAAGCGGACTGGTCTGCGAAGCCCATTGTGTGGTGTTGTGTGGCCATTAAATATTTAGCTGGCTCTACCAAGGATATCTCACAGTATTGCAGAAATACTTGCATCTGATCGCTGCAGTGTAGCATTTGCACCCTTTTGCAATGTCTGTCACGCACGACACTAACCAACATCCCAGTCATGTGCTTCAGGAACTCATCTCCAGAAAAGTTTGTTCACGGAATCATTTCTTCCAACTTATTCCCTAATTTCCAATTTATTCTGTCCCAATGCCCACCTTGGAGAAGCCGACCCCGGCGAGCATCTCTGTCAGGTGCCTCACAAAGGTGGAGGTTGCCTTGTTGTTGATGTTGTGTTACTGGCACTTGCAATAGTAACAAGAAAACGTTTTTCATGTATTGGGAGATTCTCACATTACTAAGCGATGTGAGAGTTGCTGGAGCAACTCGGTGGGTCAGGCAGCATCTGTGGAGGGAAACAGAAAGGCGATGTTTCGGGTCACGATGCATCAAATAGACTGAAGGGGTGGGGGCAGGTAGCCAGTGGACAGAGATGGAGATGTGAGGTGGGACAAGAGCCAGCAAGTGTTCGGTGGATGTAGGTGCAAACAGTTGGGGTGAGGGTTCCTCTCATATTCCTCAATTTGCAGCCTTTAGCTCTCCATTTATCAATAGTGCTTTATTTGTCACATGTACAGAGGTACAGTGAAATTCATTTTTGTGTACAGTTCAGTACACATAAGCACTTAGATAATCTTAGATTAGCATCTCAGATACAGTCCAAGGGTATGGCAGTGGTACACTGAGACAGTATACAGGGTCGCCATTGACATCATTTACAAGTCCCATTGGTTGTAAATGCAGGGTTCTTGACCTGACCATGAAGGCCCGTTGTCCTGGCAGCGTGACAGGGTTGGCCTGGCCATTTGTGTCCTCTTCCATCTCCCAGTATCCGTCGCCATCGCTGCCACCACCTCTCCCCCTCCTCACTACACCAGCTACCTCCCCTCTACTCCTTCAGTCCAGGTGGAGTCCCAACCCGAAACGTCGACTGTCCATTTCCTTCACAGTTGCCGCCTGACCCGCTGAGTTCTTCCAGCGGCCCTCTTGCATTCACTGCACCTTCCAGCCGCTGAGTCCCCAGTGCCTCCTCTCTGGCTGATAGACATGAGACATGTACCAATTGGTAACGTGAAATTTGTGGTCACCATACAGTCATACGAATAAAAAAGAGCACAGAACACGATAGTCTTTAACATAGACACCCCCACACAGCGGAATCAAAGTTTCCCACTCTAAGGGAAGGCACCAAAGTTCAGTCATCCTCCTCTGTTGTCCTCTGTTGTTCACCCATTGTCGGGGGGTTCCCGAACCCCTCGCTGTCGCCGCTAGTTCTAACATGGCAACGGAAGCCCTTTGCTGTCACACATCTCTGTGTTATTCGTCCCGCATATAACGCACTCTTCGTGTTTCTTTCTCAACAGGGTGACAGAGGAATGTCAGGCGAGAGCGGTCCCCCAGGGTCCAGAGGCAAGGCTGTAAGTATTGAGGCTCCACCAGCACTGACAGGGCTATCTGCCCCACGTGCAACACTTCACCATTGTAACACTTTTAGTCTCAGCTCTTTACAGTGTTGTCCAATTTCATTTAAGTGTGAATACGTTCAATCAAAGTTGTATTTAATTCTCCTCTCGTGGTGAAGAGAGACAGTGGTTCTGCAGAGGTGGACAAAATTGCTCGAGAAACTCAGCGAGTGAGGCAGCATCTATGGAGCGAAGGAAAAAGGCAACGTTTCGGGTCCCAACGAGTTCGGGTGCCTCACCCGCTGAGTTTCTCCAGCATTCTTGTCTACCTTCGATTTTCCAGCATCTGCAGTTACGTTCTTAATCACAACGTGATTATGCAGAAAGTTATTTTTATTCTTTCACCATGCCCGGTTTGAACCAGTTGATCGTACACAGGGAGCTTTGTCAAGAAGGAACTGGTTGCAGGACGACGCACGATAATCTCCTGCTGGATTTTCAAAGCTTTCCGCTAACTGTTTGATAATCCACTTCCCGCTGCTCACTTTGGAAGCCGTGGCTTTCTGTGTTCCAGCCACGTGTCACTGAGGGATAAGGGCTGGCTGTCTCTGTGTTACGGAACGGGACAGAATTGACACAGTAACCGGAGAACCTTGGGGGGCGTGGCGGGGGGGGGGGGGGGGTGGGGGAAGCACAACTCAAAGAAGTGTTTGTTAAATGGAATTTGAACGAGGAGGTGTTTAAAGTACGCTTGGAAATTAAGCTGGGCTTTTTCAGGCACAGTGTGAGACAGAAGAAATCTGTCGATTGCAAATTTGCTGACAATTTGCTGAGGGTCTCAAGTCATTGGAGCCTCCGTGATTCAGCCACACTTCTAGTTAGTTGAGAGAGAGCGTCAGTCCAAGCAGCCCCTCCTGTGTCAATCATAAAGCTGTGAGGATGTGGTCTCATCTCCACATCTGCTCTGGGCACTGCCAAGTGCTGAGGATATTCAGTGGTTCATGAGTTCAGATGCACAGATCCAGAAGTGAGTTGGGTAATTCGCGTCAATTCATGCAACCTCTGGACTATGAGACTCTATGAAGCCTCACTCTCCCTCCCCCCACCCCCCCCCCCCAACTCCCACTTCTCCTGCTATTACTGTTGTTTTGATCCATCTTCTCTCAGCCCACTGACTTTATCCTGATGTCACGTAAGCTGACACACAACTAAGCAAAAAGATAGACACAAAATGCTGGAGTAACTCAACGGGACAGGAAGCATTTCTGGATAGAAGGGTCTCGACCCGAAACATCACCCATTCCTTCTATCCAGAGATGCTGCCTGTCCCGTTGAGTTACTCCAGCATTTTGTGTCTATCTTCGGTTTAAACCAGCATCTGCACCCACCAGCATCCTACATCGCAACTAAGCAAAGTTGGGAAGCATTAGACAGAAATATCACTGAAATATTTATGCGAATATTTTTTTTATTCAAGTATATCAAATCAGTTGAAAGGTAGAGAGGTAGATTGTGAGGAGTTGCACATTCATCTTCCCCGGAAGATTGTTGACTGGGCTCCCAGCACTCGTTCAGCCAGTGCGTTCCACATCAGAACAAGGTGGCGCGTGAGAGCCCTGCGCAGTTGCTGCAGCCCTTCCTCCTGTTGCCCGTCTCGTGTAATGGAGTAGAGGGGCTCTGCACTGAGGGCAGCTGTGGGCACATCCTCAACGATGCCCAGACGACACTGGAGCTGCCACCAACGGGGGCGATTTTACACTTGGTGAAGAGTAAAACCCCTGTCCCAATGTACGAGGTAATTCACGCGTTCTCCCGAGTTTTCCCCTGATTCAAACTCGTAGAATGTCCGTAGCGGGTCCGTAGGAGTTCGTGGATGTCTCGTAGCGGTTCGTAATGCTAACGGTAGGTACTCGGGACATCCGGTAAACTCGTGATGTTTTTTCATCCGTGTAAAAAATGTCCACGAGTAAAAAAATACTCGTGATGAGAAAGATTGTTACTTTTTACTCGTACGAGCCGCTATGAGACATCCACAAACTCCTACGGACCCGCTATGGACATTCTCCGAGTTCGAATCAGGGGAGAACTCGTGAATTACCTCGTACAGTGGGACAGGGCTTAACATTTCTAACAATTGAAAGAAAATGAGTCATCCCCCTCAGTGATCGACTGTGCTTCAAAGGAAGAACCGATCACAATGGATTCGCAGAGCATAACGCCAATTGCTGGGAGGATTTATTTTGACATGAGCTCGCACTTTGGTAAATTCCTCTGTAATTCCACATTGAGTAACGGGCCACTGATGGGTAATCTTTACCCTAGCCTCCATGATAAAGTGCAACAAGCTGGTCTTTAGAAGTGACAAATGAAGCTATCAATCATTTTACTAACATGACCTTACAATGGGCATGGTGCTTCCCACAATAATCCAGTTCCTGATCAAATCTTGTTGACCCCAGCACAGTGAAGCATCAGCCCCAATATGATGGCTTGAGAGGCTGGATTCCTCTGTCCAATATATCCACTGCAATGTTATTCAGTCCCACAGGATCCCTCAGCCAACAAACTATGTACACGACAAGGCCCATCCCACTTTGAAAGTAGCATTCAATTGATCCAGTCATGGATATGGAATAAGCACTAATTCCCATGTTGTGGCACAGCGTGGTACCTCACAGTGTCGGAGAGCAGGGTTCAATTCTGACCTTGAGTGCTGTCTCGAGTGTGGAATTTGCACACTACCTGCGACCACATGGGTTTCCTCCGGGTGCTCCAGTTTCCTCCCAATCCCAAAGAAGTGCCAATTGGCCTCTATAAAATTCTCTTGGTGTGTAGGGAGTGAATGCGAAAGTTGGAGAACACAGAGCTAGTGTGAACGGGTGATCATTGGTCTGCGTGAACCCGTGGGCCAAAGGGCCTGTTTGCACTGAAACTAAAACATTTAAAAATGCTTTGTCCTCGGTCTTTTTCTCGGTACTCAAATCCCAGGAGCAGTCGTGGACAAATCGTGCAGATAGGCATTTCACAAGCCTGCTGTTGTCCCTGGTCCTCATTGAGACCCACTGTCGCTGGGGCAGAGCTCACACAGGGAGAGCCAACGGTTCAACATAAGCATCAGAACAGGGCCTGTGTTGGGTCGCAGTCTCCCTAGGGGGCAGTATATGGGGAGGGGGGGGGGGGGGGAGGGTAGGCAGTCATGTCAGCCCAGCTCGGCCAGAGCTATAGCAACAGGGTGGACCAAACAAAGCCCTGGCAGAAGCTGGTCTTTGGGCCCGTCGGGAGGCAACATGAGCAATGCTCCTCCTGACCTCCCTTTCCTGGACTCCTGGCAATCTCCCACTCAATATTTGCAGACCACTGGCCTGTCTTCCAACCAACACCCCACTCTCCATGTCCCCTGTCTCCCTCATCACCATCCTGGGCAGAAGGGCCTATTTCCATGCTGTCTCCTTCATTCAATCAATCACATTGAGTACCAGCTGCAGTGCGCTCCTTGCTCTGTGAAACCCCATCATCGTGAGGGTCTACATGTTCCCAGCTGCGAGTGGATCAATTGGTCACTTCTAATCACCGTGGTGTTGATTTACACAGTGTTGGGGCATGATGTTGAGGTGGATGATTTGTATCATCTGCCTGATGCTGCTAGAGAGAATGTGAGAGGCTTCGATATTGGAAGGGCATGCGTAGAGCCATGGAGGTATGCAGCACAGAAACAGGCTCCACTGCCCACATTGTCCATATCCACCAAGATGCAGTCACATCTGCCCACATTTGGTCCATACCCCTCCAAACCTTAACTATCATAAACCAGTCCAAATGCCTTTTAAATGTTGTAACTAAACCTGCCTCTACCACTTCCTCTGGCAGCCCTTTCCATATACCCGCTCGAGTTATTTTTAAACTTTGCTCTCTCAGCTTAAACTTATGCCCTGGAGTTTTTGACTTTCTTACCCAGAGGAAAAGAATGTGACTATTCACGGTATCCATGCCCCTCGTGATCTTATAAACGTCTACAAAGTCTCCCCTCAGCCTACTATGCTCTGGGGAATAAAGACCCAGCCTATCCAGCCTGTCATAGAATCATAATGCATGGAAACAGGCCCTTCGGCCCAAACCTTCCATACTGACCATCTTTTGGCCTATATCCCTCTAAACCTTTCCTATGCTTTTAAATGCTGCTGTTGTTGTTGTACTTCCCTCAATCACTTCCTCCGACAACTTGCACCATAAACTCAACACCCGAAACGTTGCCCCTCAGGATCTTATTAAATTATTCCTCTCTCACTTTAACACTATACCTTTCTAGTTTTTGATTCCCCTGCCCTTGGAATAAGACTCTTTTCATTCAACCCATCGCCTGTATAAATCAAGCCCTGTAGACTGAGTAAATCATTCTAAAACTTTTATTGCAGCTTTGCCAGTTGATGTAGGCATTTCCAGTCGTTCGATCATCCCAGCTCCCTTCTTCCTTGACTTTTCATTCCATTTTCAGTTGCCAATACAGCTCTTGCAATAGCAGTGAAACTGGGTAGAGGTTGTGAATTTTTAATGTAACCCCCTGGACGATTAGGCTCTGAAATTTCAGTCAGTGGCAGGGAGGTGGGCCGTTGACTTCCAGAAAGGATTGTGGATTCAGATCAGGTATTCACACTTAATTGACACCAAGGAAACAGGCCCTTCAGCCCACTGAGTCCGTGCTGACTACCAATCACCCGTCCACAGTATTATCCCACTTTTGCCCACATACGAGGGGCAATTTACAGAGGCCAAATAACCTACAAACCAGCACGTCTTTGGGACGTGGGAGGAAACTGGAGCACCCGGAGGAAACCCATGCAGTCACAGGGCAAACGTGCAAACTCCGCACAGAAGCAGCTGAGGTCAGGATCAAACCCGGCTCTCTGGCACCGGCTGCTCTGCCAGCTGCGCCACTTGAAAACGTATGTGCAGCTGAACATATTGCCTCAGACACACTGGGACCAGCTTGTTACCAAAGGACAGATACCCCATGGCATAGAGATGGCACAGGCCACAAGCAGGATAAGTACAGAACAGAGGAACACGGTGGATAAGAGTTTAACACAGCGTTGGCCAGAGTTCCAACATACCACCTGGCATGGCTTTCAAATGGGAAGTGTGACTCATGTTTCTGCACAGTTCAGAGTGCCAGTCACTGTTTAAGATCAATACTGTTCTTGTTTTCAGGGCACGAAGGGAGAACGAGGTCCTACAGGGTTGCCGGGACCTCAGGGGATCCCTGGGCTGAAAGGAGATAAGGTGAGGAATGGTCGGCACAATGTTGCTGGTGGGTCCACCGTGGGTGTGAGCCGTGGGTGTGAGCCGTGGGTGTGAGCCGTGGGTGTGAGCCGTGGGTGTGAGCCGTGGGTGTGAGCCGTGGGTGTGAGCCGTGGGTGTGAGCCGTGGGTGTGAGCCGTGGGTGTGAGCTGCGGGTGTGAGCTGGGGGTCCACCGCGCGGTGTGTGTGACCTGTGGACTGGGTAGTGGTGCGGCAACAGTGGGAACAGGGCAGAGGGAGCAACATTCCCAACTGTCCCGTGGCTTTGGTTTGGGAATGCAGGCGGTGCAGGACAGGTGGTGGTCAACTGCTCTAATCACAAATATTCTCTCTGTCTCCAGGGATTCCAAGGGAAAAAAGGGCCCAAAGGCGGTTTTGTAAGTACCTGTGTATGCATGTGTTTGTCTCTCTGTCTTTGTGTGTGTCTGACTGTCTTTGTGTGTGTGTGTGTGTGTTTGTGTGTCTCTATTTTTATGTGTGTGTGTGTGTGTGTGTGATATGTCTGCTACTATGTATGACCGTATGTCCTAGTGTATATGCCAGCATGTGTAACGTGTGTGCATGCACACATATGTGCGGGCGTGTTGTCTCCATG
Source organism: Raja brachyura (assembly GCA_963514005.1). The sequence goes on along the minus strand of OY740809.1, from coordinate 11,490,497 downwards.
CATGGGTCCGCTTCCTGCCAGGGTCCATGTGTTCTGAATGCTATGAACATTGGGCTTGTGTAGAATGTGCTGGGACTGGGTGAAGGCAGGAGCCGGAGTGTGGCAGAACCAGCGTCCGTGATTCCCGTCTCTCGCTACCTCCCACCGTGCTGCCGGGATCTCCCGGCCTTGTGCAGGGAATGGCTCACGGACACAGGCACCTCGGCCTCCGGAGACAATAGACACGCAGCGGGAGAGCGGGGCTGTGGAGAGGGTCACGGAGTGGTGGGTGGGGTTGGAGAAGTGGGGGTAGGGACTGAGTATTCATGGGAAGAGAGGATGCTGGGAGGAGCTGGGTGATTAGGGAGCTGTCCATCGGGGGGGAGGTGGGGTGGGGGTCTCAGAGAGGTGGGTTCAAAGAGGAAAGGATCAGAGCGGCGGCGTCAGAGAGTGGGGAGTTAAGGGCCTGTCCCACCAGCATGCAACTCGATGCGATTAGCGCAACCTAACGTGGTCGCTTGAGCCGTCCGGCGTCGCGGGGCCGGTCCCACTTCGATCGCCGGAGCCATGCGGAATTGTGCGGAGTTCGTCCCGACGCCGCGCGGGGCTCCGAAAAACCGACAATGTCCAAAATTCCCGCGCGGCAACGGTTTGTCGGCTCGCAGTCGCCGCGACATTTACACACCGCCCGGACATCGTGCCTCCGTGAAACTATTTGTAAGTGCCTCCGTGACCCTCTATGTGTGTGGCTCCGTGGCCCTGTATGTGTGTGTGTCTCGGTGCCCCTCTCTGTGTGCCCCTCTAAGTCCTGGCGAACTTACCTTGGACTTGCTTCAAGTTCGCCTCGCTTTGCGCCGCGTTGCGCCACTCACCCAACCTCCGCGCGGCCCCTACTGCCGGTTTAGTTGCGCTTGCCGCATGCAGGCGCATGCTGGTGGGACCGGCCCTGTACAGGGGATCACCCGACCTCCGCGCGGCCCCCGCTGCCGGTTTGATCGCGTTCATCGCATATAGTTGCGTGCTGGTGGGACAGGCCCTTTAGGGAGGCTGGGCAGAGAGGGAGGTCTCAGACCTGGCTCAGAGTGAGATATCGTGCTGGAAGGGGAAAGGCAGATGGTGCAGACCAGGGGAAGATGGTGGAGGCAACAACAGTCTCTGTAAATAACCCTTGACTCCCCTGCAATATCTCACTGCCACTCTATATACTGTACAATATATGAGCGGCACAGTGGCACAGCAGTAGAGTTGCTGCCTTACAGCGCCAGAGACAAAACCAAATTAACTAAAATACAACCTCCATGCTTCTCTTCATGCATTATTTAAATAACCCCTCAAATGCTCAGTGTTAGAGCACAGAAACAGGCCCTTCAGAAACAGGCCCATCTTATCCAGATTAACCACGTTCTCTACCTGAGTTTGTTCCATTTGTCCCTGTTCGGCCCATATACCTCTGAACAGATCCTATCCACATTCCTGTCTAAACATCTTTTAAATGTTGTAATTGTACCTGCCTCAACTACCTCGTCTGACAGATCGTGCCTTATTCCCATCTTATTCCCACCACCTGTGTGAATAAGATGACGCTCAGAGCCCTTTGAAATCTTTACATTTTTTCCCATCTCACTTTAACCCTCTAATTTTAGACTCTCCAGCACTTGGCAAAAGACTGATCTTTCATCCAATCGCCAACCCTTATGATTTTATACACCACTATGAGATCACCGCTCAGCCTCTTGCACTCCAGGGAGAAGATGCCTCAGCCTATACACCATCTCCATGCATCCAGTTCCATTTGCAGCCTCGTGAATCTTCTCTGCACCTTTTCCAGTTTAATGCATCCTTCCTGTGATGAGGCTACCAGAACTGCATACAATACTCAAAGTATGGTCTCACCAATGCTTTGTACAGCTGTAAAACGATGCTGCAATCCTTGTACTCAATGACTTGACCCATGGACATTGGACCTTTTGTAAATGGCACTAAAATATGGCGACTCGATCAACGCAAAAAGAATGTCACTGCGCAGAGCAGACATGACAATAAAGCACCAATGAACCATTGAACTATTGAAGGCAAGCATTCCAAACACCTTCTTCACCACCCCATCCACTTGGGTCCACACTTTCAGGGAACTATGGTCATGTAACCCTCGGTCTCCCAATTCTACAACACAACCCAAGGCCCTATCACTCACTGTGCAGGTCCTGCCTGGTTTAACATCAAAATCCAACACTTCGCACTTGGCTGACTCAAACTCCATCTGACAACTGACATCATACAATCTAACGCCTGAACCTTTCACTGTCGGCCTTGCTCATTCTGAATAAACAGTAACCCTGAAGCACGCGCTCTCTCGCTCTCTCGCTCTCCGCTCTCTCGCTCTTGCTCGCCCTCTCTCTCTCTCCATCTCTCTTGTGTCTCTCTCGCTCTCCTGTTGGCTGATTTCATTGTTTCATTGTGAAATTACTTCATGTGCCCCATGTCTTTATGCAAAATGGAACTGCTACTGTGGTTTGTGAAGAATCTGCATTTCCCAAGTAACCTGGCTTATTCCACCTCAATATTCTTGGCTGAATTGGAGAAGTTACATCAGCGCCACCAAGCCCGTTCTCTTTCCCTCGAGAAAAAAATACGAACTGCTGGAGGAACTCAGTGGGTCGGGCAGTCTCTGAGGAGGGAATGGAATGGAAATGACAGTTACACCATTCCCTCCACGGTTGCTGCCTGGCCCGCTGAGTTTCTCCAGCACTTTGTGTTTTGCTCACGATTTCAGCATCTGCAGTTGCTTGTGCATCCTGGTCTTCAGCGAGTGGTGAGGGTATAAGAACATCCTGACCTCTCAGTCTAGTTCACTGTCAATGTCTGATGGGGACTCAGCAAGGGACGGAGCAGTGAGGTAACATGGATCACGTAGTTGTTAACAACAGGCTTCATGGTTGACCATAGTGTGTGTAAAAATGTGTGTGTGTCTCTGCTTCTCTGTACATGTTTATTTGTGTGTTTTATGTCCATGTATCCTGTTTGTAGCGGTCAGGGGTTTATGTGAGTGGATACATTTCTGATGTGTGCGTCCATTTTACGCTCTTGCAACTCTTGCTCGCATGCTTTATTTCCTCAATGTCTTTCTATTTATGTATCCGTCTATCTGCGCTTGTGTTACATGTATAGAACATAGATCAGTACAGCCTAGGTACACGGCCTTCAGCTCAGCCAAACATGGTGCCAGGTTAAACTAATCTCCTCTGCCCGCACGTGATCCATACCCCTTCACTCCCTGCTTATTCAAGCCATTATCTAAAAGCCTCTTAAACACCACTATCGTATCTGCCTCCTCTACCACCTCTGGCAGCACGTTCCAATCCCCCGCCACCATCTATTTAAAAACTTCATCCTTTAAACTTTACCCCATTGACCGTAAAGCGGTGGCTTGTAGTCTTGGACTTTTCCATTCTGGGAAAAAGTTCTGACTGTCTACCCTGTCATTGTCTCTCATAATTTCATATACTTCCATCAGGTGTCCCCTCAACCTCCAACACTCCGCAGAATATAATTAAAGTTTGTTCAACCTCTCCTTATAGTTCATCCCCTCTGATCTGCCTGTAGGTCTCTCAGAATTTTGTTTCTTTCCCGAATGTGTTTCTGTGCATGTGCGTGTGCGTGTGTGTGTATGAGCATGCATGGGTCACGTGTGTATGTGCATGCACCTCTCTGTTTGCATGCATATGTGTGCATATGTATGCATGTGGTTTGCATGTGGTTGCATATGTATATGTATATGCTTGTGTGTGTGTGCGCGAGTGTGCGTGTGTCTGAGTGCGCGCGTGTGTACGTGCGCATGCCCGCGTTAGTGTGTGTGGGTGTGTGTGCGCTGGTGCATGTGTATGCGCGTGTGTGTGTCATGTTGCCCATGCTTTCTGGGCTCGCCACAGTTACTGTTCAGCTGATGAATGTCAGCACCAACTGACATTGTGTCTCTTGCTGCAGGGTGACCCCGGCGTGGAAGGCTTGGATGGCGAAGATGGAGAGAAGGTACTGTCCTCGGGGACCCCAGCTTGGATGCGGCACAGTGTGTCTGCTCAACGACAACTCTTCCCTTTCAGTGGAGCCCGTTACAAATGAACAGTGGAGCAGGCAACACCTGTGGATAAAGAAACAGAATTAGTGTTTCTGGTTAGACAAAAATGCTGGAGAAACTCAGCGGGTGAGGCAGCATCTATGGAGCGAAGGAAATAGGCAACGTTTCCGAAACATTGCCTATTTCCTATTTCCTTCGCTCCATAGATGCTGCCTCACCCGCTGAGTTTCTCCATTTTTGTCTACCTTCGATTTTTCCAGCATCTGCAGTTCCTTTTAAACATAGTGTTTCTGGTTGATGAGTTTTGTTGGACCCCTGTTTCAGTAACTCTGTTTCTCTCTCTGCAGATGCTGCCTGACATATTAAGTATTTCACATATTTGTTGCTTTTAGTTCCAGTTTCCAGTATATGCAATATTTTCTATTTGATTTCAAGAGCACACAGATGTAATATCCCGGGACTAATCATAGCTGCTTCGAGCCACTGCCTCACAGCGACAGAGACCTGGGTTTGATCCCCACCTCGGGTGCTGTCTGTGTGGAGTTTGCAAGTTCTCCCTGCGACCGTGAGGGTATTCTCCAGGTGGTCCTCCCACGTCCCAATGAAGTGGGTTGGGAGGTTAATTGGCCTCTGTATATCGCCCCTGGTGAGTGGTAGAATCTGAGAGGAGTTGACGGGAATGTGGGGAGGAAGACTGGGATTAGTGTAGGGATGGTGTGTGTGCTCAATGGTCGGCATGGGCAAGGTGGTCAGAAGGTCCTATTTCAGTGCCGGATAACTCTGGGGTCTGGACCCTGACCTCGGATTCTGCACCAGTCTCAGACTGTAAGGCCCAGGACCTTGTACCAGCTGTGGGACCAGGCCGAGCGAGGTCTGTCAGATCCCATTCTGTGGGCCAGAGGGTGATGAGGGTTTGAGGTCAATTGATTGTGGAGACCCGAGAGAGTTGTCTGAGGGAACTGATCACCGGGGGATGGGTCGGAGTGATCTGGATCACACTGGAGATGGTCTGAAAGGATCCAAACTATTCTGGACCTGACCGCCCTGTGAGTGGATCTGAGGGACCTGCACCATTCTGATGATGATCTGAGGAATATGATCACCAAGGGATGGTCTGAGAATCCGATCGCCCTGGCGATGGGCTGAGATCTGCACCTCTTTAAGCTCAGCTGGGTCCAGATAGTTTCCTGACGCACGGTCTTCAACCTGAAGCGTTTACTCTGTTTCCCTTCCCACAGATGCAGTCTGACCTGCTGAGTGTTTCTAGCATTTCCTGCTTTTTGTTTTAAATTTGTTTGATCTTACCTTGACGTGGCGACGTACATAAATCCACCTAACAACAATTTATTTCTCTGCAGGGTGACCAGGGGGAACCCGGAGTGAGCGGCCAGGTCAGTTAACATTTGTCTTTCCTCGGGCGTGCAGGGGAGAGTGTAATGTGTGTGTGGGGGGGGGGGGGGGGGGAGAATGGGGTCTCTGGAGGAGGGATAGTCGCCTCAATGTGCAAAGAGTTGGCAGAGGAAGAATCCAGTTGCAGTGGGATGAGATGGGAACTTTGCTGGGTAAGATGGAATCAATGATTAATCGAGCGAACAATGGGCGTCCTTTACAGGGTCAGTGGTCTATGTAGAGTCATTCCCAGCAAGGGGAAGAGCAGGGAGATTTTGGATGAGCTATGGTAGGCTGCTCTGGAAAGTTAGATTGCATGGGATCCAAGGAGAGATAGCTGAATGGATAGCAAATTGGCTTCATGGAAGGAAGCAGAGGGTGATGGTGGAAGGTCGCTTCTCAGACTGGAGGCCTGTGACTAGTGGTGTGCCTCAGGGTTCGGTCCTGGGCTCGTTACTGTTTGTATTCTGCATCAATGATTTGGATGAGAACATAGAGGGCAAGATTAGCAAGTTTGCTGACGATACAAAAGTGGGTGGTTTTGCAGATAGTGAAGATGGTTGTGAAAAAATTGCAGCAGGATCTTGATCGATTGGCCAGGTGGGCTGAGGAATGGTTGATGGAATTTAATAATATGAGGTGTTGCATTTTGGGACGTCAAGCAACGGCAGGACTTACACAGTGAATGGTAGGCCTCTGGGGAGTGTTGTAGAGCAGAGGGATCTAGGAATGCAGGTGCATGGATCCTTGAGTCGAGTCGCAGGTAGATAAGGTGGTCAAAAAGGCTTCTGGCACATCAGTCTGAGTATTGAGTATAGCATTTGGGAGGTCGTGTTGTAGTTGTATAAGACGTTGGCGAGAACGCAGTTAGAGTATTGTGTTCAGTTCTGGCCAGCATGTTATAAGAAAGATATTGTCAAGCTTGAAAGGGTTCAGGGAAGATTTACGAGGATGTTGCCAGGAGTCGAGGGTCTGAGCTATAGGGAGAGGTTGGGTAGGCTGGGTCACTATCCCTTGGAGCGCAGGAGGATGAGGGGTGATCTTATAGAGGTGTATAAAATCATGAGAGGAATAGATGCACAGAATCTCATGCCCAGAGTAGGGGAATCGAAGATCAGAGGACATAGGTTTAAGGTGAAGGGGAAAAGATTTAATGGGAATCTGAGAGATAAATTTTCATCACAAAGGGTGGTGGATGTATGGAACAAGCTGCCAGAGGAGGTAGTTGAGGCTGGGACTATCCCAACATTTAAGCAACAGTTAGACAGGTACAGGGAGGGATATGGACCAAACGTAGGCAGGTGGGACTAATGTAGCTGGGACATGTTGGCCAGTGTAGGCAAGTTGGGCCAAAGGGCCTCTTTCCACACTGTATCACTCTATTACTCTAACAGCGGGGATTTGGGAAAATAAGATCACATGAAACTAATTTGGCAGAATGTTCTGAATAACTAACAGAAAGGATGAGTGAGGGAAGTGTTGCTGATGCAGCATATATGGGCTTCCAAAAGATGCTTGATGAAGTGCCACTGACTGGTCTGTCAAACTGATTGAAGGTCGTGGAATGATGCACAGGCTGAAGCAGAAGGGGGGAAGTGAGAGGAAGCGGCGAGCAGCAGTGCAAAGCTGGAGGGAAGCATAGAATTGGGAAAGGAACACTGGTTTCATTAATCAATGTTAATTCCTTGTTCTTGGCTGTACAAGGCACAATGTCTAAATCTGTAGATTATACCAAATTTGGAATTGGCAAGAACAGTAATAAACCACAAGGAGATACAGATAGACTGATGCAATGGGCAGATAAAATGTAATGTGGAAGAATATTATGTGTTGCCTTTTGGCAGGAAGAGCTAGTGTGTGTGTGAATAGGTTTATTGGCCAAGTATTCACATACAAGGAATTTGCCTTGGTGCTCCGCCCACAAGTGACAACATGACATCCAGTGACTGTTAGGAATGCACATAAACCATTAAACATTAATAATAAAACATCGATTAAACATGTGAATTAAATAAAATACCAGAGCGTGCCAAATGCGTGTCAAATAAAGGGGCAGCACAGTGGCACAGCTGGTAGAGCCACTGCCTCGCAGCACCAGAGACCCGGGTTCGATCCGGACCGCGGCTGCTGTGTGTGTGGAATTTGCACATTCTCCCTGTGACCGCATGGGTTTCCTCCGGGTACTATAGTTTCCTCCCTCGCGCAGGTTTGTACGTTAATTGGCCGCTGTGAGTAGTCCCGAGTGTTGCAGGATGTGAATACAAAAGTGGGATCAAGTAGAACTTGTGTGAATAGGTGATCGATGGTCTGCTCTGCGTGGACTAGGTGGGCCAAAGGGCCTGTTTCCTTTCAGTGAACTAAATGAAAGTAAACTAAAGATTACAGTTATAAAAGGTGTGCAGGAACAGGGAGAGCAGGAGGCAGGGATACGAAGCACATCGACAGTGCAGGATGGGGAAGTAGTTGAGAAGTACACAGGGTCGTGGGTTTGGAGCACAGAGGCTGGAGAGCAACGAGCTAGGACATCATTGCTCTCTGTCACCTGCGGGACCAGCCACAAGTGAGGATAGTGTTCAGCTCTGCATGCCCCGCAGATGTAAAGGCTCCAAAAAGGGCTCAGAAGAGGTTTGCTGAATTAACTCCACTGTTGAGGGGAGTTAGCCGCAAGGTTGCAGAGTTGGGGATCTGGTGAGAGAGGGCACGTTTGATGAAGATAGAACAGAGCAGCACAGGGCAGGCCCTTCCGCCCATCGTGTCCATGCGGAACATGATGTCGAGTTAAACCAATCTCCTCTGCCTACACATGGTCCTTTCCCTCCATTCCTTGCATGTCTATGTGACTATCCAAAAGTTTCTGAAAAGCCACTCTCATGCCTGCCTCCAGCACCAAGGGACATGGGAAGGGGAAGGAGAGGCAGAGAATTGGGGGGGGGGGGGGGGTATGTGGTGCAGAGGGTGGGGAGTGGGTGTGGTGAGCTGGGTGGGTGGTGGGGAGGTGTATGGGTGGGGGTGAGGTGTATGGGTGGTGGGGAGGTGTATGGGTGCGGGTGAGGTGTATGGGTGGGGGTGAGGGGAGCCTGTGTGGATTGTGGGAATGAAGGGGGGAGGGCATGAAGTGGGGTGGCGGTGAGAACGAGGTGTGGGTGGGTGGGGGGTGGGTAGTTGAGCGTGTGTCATGAATGGATCCTGGCTGGGAGCAGGGAAGGTGGGAGGGTAGGGGTGGGGAGGTGCATAGGGTGTGGTGAAGGGAGCCTGGGTGGGGGGTGGGGATGAAGGGGGGGGGAGTGGGGTGGGGTGTGTGGTAGGAGCAGCATCATGGGGTGGGGAATGGGAGCGCCATGGACGCAGGCACTGAAACCCCGCCTTCTTGCTGCCCCTCCAGGAAGGTGTACAAGGAGAGCCGGGATACCAGGGTGCTCCCGGCAACCCAGGTGAGCCCGGAGCCCAGGGTCGCCGAGGACTGCCGGGGTCCCGAGGCCCCCACGGCAGACGTGGGATATCAGGAGTGATTGGACGCCAGGGAACTGTGGTAAGTTTTCAAGCCGTGTGTGTGGACTTGGGCAAGTGGAGGGGAGGCAGGAAACCGGCACAGAACCCAGACATGGACCGGCAAGCCTGCCTTCCCTCAGGAACGGGCTGCTGATGGTGCTCAGAATTCCAGCGACTCCTGGACTCCAGAATCCTTTACACTCGGACCTCTCACATCCGTAAGGTGAGCCAGAGACTGAGACTGACTGAGGAAGCCCAGACTTACCTGACACACAACGAACCCAGGCTGTACCAGACCAGAACATCCTTGTACTGTAGGGAACCAGGGATTCCTTGGACTGTACCGTGCCAAACCAGAGGATCCTTGTACAATAGCAGACTGGGGAATCCTTGTGCTGTACTGAACTAATACCAGACAAGAGGATTCTCGTACAGTAGCACACCGGGGAATCCTTGTACTGTACTAGACAAGGGGACCTTTGTAGAGTAGCGGACTGGTCAATCCTTGTACTGTACTGGTCCAGAGCAGGGAATCCTTCTACTGTAGGGGACTAGTGAACTCTTGTACTGTAGATAAACAAAAAGTGCTGGAGTAACTCAGCGGGTCAGGTAGCATCTCTGGAGAAAAAGGATGGGTGACGTTTCAGGTCTGGATCCTTCTACAGACTGAAGTCCATAGAAGACTATAGTTGCTGCGACTAGTGTTGTGTCGAGTTGCATGATGGTTGCTTGGAAGGTATTCTTCAATCTGGAGGTCACGGTTTTCAGACTCCTGTACCTTCTTCCCAACGGCATGAGTGAAATGAATAGTGGCAAGGGTGGTGAGAGTCATTGATGACGTTGTCTGATGTTCAGGCAGTGCCTCCTGTAGAACCCTTCGATGGTGGAGGCCAGTACCTGTGATGGACCATTCACAGGATTGACTGCGACTTGTCATGTTATGTAAGAACTGAGAGCGAAACCACTATATCCTTTAGTTTATCCCACTACCTCAGATAAACAATGGAAGGAGTTGGTTACTTTATCTGCCAATTCAGCTATGTTTTAGAGAAGCACTTTACTCTGCATCCGAAGTGCATCACCATCCTTGTTCCCAAATCATTACCTGTTCCTATACCTCCTCCCCTGGCTCTGTCCAAGGACCCCGCCAGTCCTTTCAGGTGAGGCAGAGGTTCATACACCTCCTCCAACCTCATTCAACCTGAGTGAGGCCCAACACAAATTGAACAGCACCTCATATTTCCCTTGGGTAGCTTACAACCCAGCGGCATGAATATTGATTTCTCTAACTTCAAGTTACCCTTGCTTTCCCTCTCTCTCTGTCCCTACCCCATTCCAGTTCTCTGAATAGTTTCACTGTCCTCCTGATTAATTTGACTGATTGTATGCCTTGCTGGGGGTAGTGGGGGGAGCATCAATGGAGAGAGAAATCGTGTTAATGTTTCACATTGACCTGATCAATATCAGCTCATTCTGATGAAGGGTTATGGACCTGAAATATTAGGTCCACTATGCACTCCACAGTTGCTACCTGACCTAGGTGGAGTGTTTCCAGCAATTTCTGTTTAATTTCAGATTTGTAATACCACATTCCCTCCATGTTCATCAGCATAGCTGTTGCTGAATGCCTTCTCTACAGCACCTGTGGGTGAGAGGTCTGTATTACCTGGACCAGCTATGTAAATGCCAGGGCTTGAGGGACAGCTCAGAGGCTGCTTACCTACCTACCCTGCCACGAGTGACTCAGTTCCTGATGTTCCAGAGTATTTCCACCATCTGCCAGGCAGGCCAGGAGTGTGATAGAACTCTCTGCCCTTGACTGAATGGACACAGCTCTAAGCACCCGAGGAGCTTGCAGTATCTGGGACAGAGCTGTCTGATCGCCCGAAGCATTCACCCCTTCACCACTGCTGTGTCTGCAGAGCGGACCACCCATGAGATACATGGCTGTGAGCCTCCACGCCCTGTACGTCCCGACCTGCCACCTCTGTCATCAGGGGGCATGATCACAGCACGACCCACAATCTCCATGACCCAAGTCACACACCATCCTGATTTAGAAATAGATCATTGACCCATTATCATTGATAAGTTTGAATCCGGGGACTCCTGTTGTGGGAGCACGTCACCAGAAGTACGATGCAGATTCAAGGAGGCAGCTCGCTCCCACCTCCTCAAGGGCATTCGAGGACGGACAATGATTGCCGGCCCTGGCAGTGCCACCCACATCCCTCAGAGAATAAAGATATGTTACATTTATATCTTGGTTGTACGAGGCAGGGAACAGTGGATCATGGAAGGTTCGCAAGAGATGCTACACTTGTCCCTTCACCTCCCCCATCCACTCCTTTCAGGGACCCAAGCAGTTCTTCCAGGTCCGACAGAGGTTCACCTGCACCTCCTCCAACCTCATCTACTGCATCCGTTGCTCCAGATGCCAGCTGATCTATATCGGTGGGACCAAGCGGAGGCTGGGCGATCGTTTCACCTCTCGGTCCTGGGCCTCCTCCACGGCCAGAATGAGCAACACCGCAAGTTGGAGGAACAGCACCTCATATTCCGCTTGGGGAGTCTGCATCCTCTGGGCTTAAACATTGAATTTTCTCAATGGCTGTCAACCCTGGCTGTCTCCTCCCCTTCCCACCTCTCCCTCAGCCCTTGGGCCCTGGCATCCCTTCTCTCTCTATCTCTCCCCCACCCAAGTTGAACTAGCTTCTCATTTTCACACTACAAACAGCTTACAATGGCCTGTTTCCTTTATCATCAATACTTTTTTGCATATCTTTAATTCATTGTTCTTTATCTCTCCACATCACCATCTATATCTCTCGTTTCCCTGATCCCTGACCAGTCTGAAGAGGGGTCTCGACCCGAAACGTCGCCTATCTCCTTCGCTCCTTAGATGCTGCTGCACCCGCTGAGTTTCTCCAGCTTTTTGTGTAACCCTCGATTCTCCAGCATCTGCAGTTCCTTCTTTAACAGTGGGTGATGGAATGTGTTTGTTCCCAACACTGCCTGTCTGGATGGGCTGGATCAGAATTGGTGTCACCCATTCTACATAACCTGTTCTATTTCCATTGGCAGGGCCGAGATGCAGGAGATCAACATATTGTCGAGGTGTGCTTGAAAATAATGCAAGGTGAGTGCATGATGGAGTAGTGCCATGTACTAACACTGGGACTCATAGATCATAGAGCAGAAACTGCACAAGATCAGGCCCTTTTCCCACAATGTCCACGTCAAACAAGATGCAAGAACTAACTTTTATCTACCTGGGCATAATCCATATCCCTCCATCCCCTGCCCCTTATGCCTTGAAGCTACGACTTCAATTGGTAAGTAGTAACCTGGAGAAGTTTCAGAGATAGTCCAAGTGAATGTGAGGGCAGGGTGGAAGTTTGTGGCAAAGATAATGAAATCAATAAGTTCTGCACGGGTGCAAGAGGCAGCCACGATGCAGTTGTCAATGTAACGGATAAATAATTGGGACACACTGTGGTGCCAGTGAACATTTGGAACAAGGACTCTTTGGTGTGCCCAACAAAAAGGCAGGCCCATGGCTACACCTTTAACTTGGAGAAAGTGAGCGGAGTCAAAAGAGAAGTTGTTGAGTGTGAGAACAGGTTCTGTCAGACAGAGGAGAGGGGAAATTAGGTATTTGTACAACAAAGCATTGGAGGGCCTTGAGCCCTTCCTGGTGGAGAATGGTGGCTGCCTCTTGCACCCGTGCAGAACTTATTGATTTAATTAGCTTTGCCACAAACTTCCACCCTGCCCTCACATTCACTTGGACTATCTCTGAAACCTCTCCAGGTCCTACTGCAGTTGTATAGGGCCCTGGTGAAACCGCACCTGGAGTATCGTGTGCAGTTTTGATCTCCTAATTTGAGGACAGACATTCTTGCTATTGAGGGAGTGCAGCGTAGGTTCAACAGGTTAATTTTCGGGATGGCGCGACCGACGTATGATAAATGAATGGATCGACTGTGCTTATATTCACTGGAATTTAGGATGGGAGGGGATCTTACAGAAACATATAAACGTCTTAAGGGATTGGACAGGCTAGATGCAGGAAAAATATTTCCCATGTTGGGGGAGTCCAGAACCAGGGGTCTCAGTTTAAGACTATGGTAGGCCATTTAGGACTGAGATGAGGAAAACGTTTTTCAGCCAGAGGGTTGTGAATCTGTGCAACTCTCTGCCACAGAAGGCAGTGGAGGCCAATTCACTGGATGGATTCAAGAGAGAGTTAGTTATAGCTCTTGGGCCTAACGGAAACAAGGGATATGGGGAAAAAGCAGGAACGTGGTACTGATTTTAGATAATCAGCCCATGATCGTATTGAAGGCTCGAAGGGCCGAATGGCCTACTAATGCACCTATGTTTCTATGTTTCTATCTGCTGCCTCAACATCAACCATCTCTACGTCTCCACTCCCCTCCCCCACTCCAACCTCTACTCCTCCAAACGCAGAGCTCTCTGCTCACTCACTAACAATGCAGTTGTTGACACCAAGCCCGCTGACCAGGGAGGTGCCATAGTGGTCCAGCAGGTTGACCTCTACCATGCTGCGTCCAGGCACCAGCTCTCGGACGCATCCTCAAACCGAACCCTTGTCCAGGAGAAAGGTTCCCACACCGAATATCGCCTGCCTATTCTCTTCCTGGATGCCGCCTGATCCACTGAGTTCCTGCAGCACTATGTGTTTTATGTGTATTCCTCATATCACTAGTGTACCTGACAATTAGGCATCATTAAATATTAGTGCCACTGTTTATTAGTTTCCGTAAATAACTGCAGGTTTATATCGGTGTTTGGGTATTTGTGTAATAGTTATTGGACCGTGTGTAATTGATTTTCTGTGGATTTGAGGGTTGTTTGCATAGCTAACACTGAAAATTAATAAACTACTTGTAGGAAATGTCTCAAGGGTTTTGGGCCAAATGTAGGCAGGTGGGACTTGTGTAGATGGGGCATCTGGTGAAGGATCTCTACCCAAAATGCCCCTATTCCTTTTCTCCAGAGTAACTGCCTGACCCGCAGAGTTACTGTAGCTTTTTGTGTCTGTAAACCAGCATCTGCAGTTAATTCCTACACCTTTGACCAATGTTTCCTGTTCCTTGTCATTGGAAATCAGTTCCCCTATTTACCTAACAAATGTTTGCAATAGAGGTCGCGCATCCGACACATTGTGCTGAGCGGCTTGTTTCCGTGCTGTAGGACTCTGGGACTAACACCTGACGCGGTATCTTTCTCTCGTGTAATGGGGCTGAGTGAACAAACCTGCAGTGGACAACATTTGGACCAAGCCCTGCTGGTTGCTGGCAACCTTGGTGCCTCACGCTGTCTGCCTTCCTTTGTTTGTTACAGAGCAGTTGGCAGCAGCAGCAGTCAGTGCCAACAGACAGGTACTGGGTGGAGCAGGGATGACAGGACCTCCTGGACCCCCCGGACCCTTGGGCGCTCCTGGTGAACAAGGAGACCACGGCGTCTCAGGAACTCGCGGTCTTCCCGGGCTGACGGGCGTTCAAGGCCAGATTGGAAACACAGGACCAAAGGGTAAGGTGACAACCTGTGCCCAGACATGGGCTGGAATAGTGAAGTTCCAATCAATGGTGAGGTCCAGTGGTGGCCTTCCAATGATCATCTCATTCATTGACTTCAACGATTGATCCTGCCATTGATCAATCCCAACAAACTGTTCCCTATTGATAATACATCCCAGTGACTCCCCACCCCCACCCCATTCATTAAGCAGCCCAGTGATTGACCCATATTGATGAAAACCTCCAGTGATGACAACCCATTCATTTAAAGCCCAATTAGTGACCCGCCATTGATTGAAGAAACTAATTGGCGGCCAACAATCCCCATTGATTAAGAAATGTGATGATTAACTTCTCATTGACTATGAAAGGTCGTGATTGATCCCCATTGATTACAAAGCTGAGTGATTGATCCCTAATCAACTACAGTATATGGTAGTTGATCCCTGATCAGTCACGGCCCCTCTATTGATCGCTGCATTGACTCTCATTGTTCTTCCAGTAAGAATCCCTGCCAATTATGCAGTGTATTTTTTGTTACATTAAGGCAAGCGAGGTGTGAAGGGAGATCGCGGTGAGACGGGGCGTGGACATCCTGGCCTTCCAGGCCCACCGGGAATTACAGGTAAGGGCAGGCTCCAGCTTTGGTTGGGGTTGACTGTGTGTGGTGTGAGACTGCCTGTTGACAAACCTTCCTTGGGTTTCCTGTTCGTAGAGTTACTGCTCTCTGCTGCCCATTCACATTCAGTCTCTACTACCATGAACTGGGTGTCACATCATGCCTGGGTCCGACCCCAGGATCCCTGCATCTGCCAGGGCCAATCCTCGGCTGCCCACTCCGCCAGCGATCTACCCTGGGGTGCTAGACCATGCTATTAGCTGATCCTAGGGTGCCCCAGCCTGCCGGGCTCCGACTCCAGGGTGATTACCCTGCCAGCGTCCCACCCTAGGGCAATAGACAATAGGTGCAGGGGTAGGCCATTCAGCCCTTCGGCCCTTCGAGCCAGCACCGCCATTCAATGTGATCATGGCTGATTATCCCCAATCAGTACCCCGTTCCTGCCTTCTTCCCATATCCCCTGACTCCGCTATCTTTAAGAGCCCTATTTAGCTCTCTCTTGAAAGTATCCAGAGAACTGGCCTCCACCGCTCTCTGAGGCAGAGAATTCCACAGACTCACAACTCTCTGTGAGAAAAACTGTTTCCTTGTCTCTGTTCTAAATAGCTTACCCCTTATTCTTAAACTGTGGCCCCTGGTTCTGGTCTCCCCCAACATCGGGAACATGTTTCCTGCCTCTAGTGTGTCCAAACTCTTAACAATCTTATATGTTTCAATAAGATCCCCTCTAATCCTTCTAAACTCCAGAGTGTACAAGCCCAGACGTCCCACCGTAGGGTGCCAGACCATACTATTGGTTAACCCTAGGGTGCCCTCCCCCCCCCCCCCCCCCCCAATCCGGGTTCGATCCAAGAGTGCCCACCCTGCCAAAGTCCCACCCCAGGGTACCGTGTATGTTGGGAAGATCTGCCATGTAACTTGATCATATTTCACGCAGAAAAATGCTGACATTGCACATTTGGATCTTCCCTCCCCCAACTTGTTACTCAATCTTGACTTTCATTTAGTGTTGCCTATGGTTTCAATTCTCTCAACCCTCCCATTGCCCAACCTGGTTCCATTTGCCCATCAACTTCCACACCCCCCCGACCCACATCACAATGGGTCCCAACTATCACCAACAGCCTCTATCCCACCCCCTCCCTTTAGTACTGCCATATACAGTTCTGCTCCCTCTCAGCCCTGATGCAGCATCACGACCTGAAACATCAACTCACTCTTTTGCCTCCGCAGATGCCAACTGACCTGCTGAGTTTCTCTAGCGGTCTGTTTTCAGATTCCAGCGTCTGCCGTCTTCTTTACCTTCAATCCCATCTTCTTGCCTTATTTTGCCCGTCAGAAAAATGTTTGAAAGAATCCATTGAAAGAGGATTGACAGTAGTTTCTGCAATTTTGGAAAGGTCATCCACACAACCCAGCTCCCAAAGTGGAGACACCAGAGACTGCAGGGGCTGGAATCTCCAGACCAAAGTGTGGGACAAATCACATAATGGTGCTGCATCTGCTGTCTGTCTTGGTCCCCTGATTAGCTCCCATTACCTTCCACCCAAATTTTGCAAGGACTCGGGCACTTGAGCTATAGGGAGAGGGCTAGGGCTTTATTCCTTGGAAGCTGAGGAATGATCTCACAGAGGTGTATAAAATCATGAGTGGAATAGATAGGGTGATTGCAGTGAGTCTTTTACCCAGAGTAGAGGGGACAAGAATCAGAGAGCATATGTTTAAGGTGAAAGGGGAAAGTTTTAATAGGGATTCGAGGGACAGCCTTTTCACTGAGAGGGCGGTAGATATGTGGAGGATATATAGCTGAATGAAGAGGTCATTGATGCAGGAACTGTAAGAGCAGGAAAAAGACACTTGGACAGGTACATGGATAGGAAAGGATTAGAGGGAAATGGTCCTAACCCGGGCAAGTAGGTCTAGCTTGGAGGGATATCTTGGTCAGCGTGGATGAGCTGGGCTGAAGCGCCTGTTTCCATGCTGTATGGCTCTACGACCCATGCCCTTGGGTTTTTAACATTTCATTCATGGGGAAAAGAGTCCGACTATCTATCGTATCTATGCCTCTCATAACTTTACACGTTTCCACCAGGCGTTCCCCCGCCCGTGACACTCCAGCAACAACTATCCAAGTTTGTCCAACCTCTTCTCATAGCTGAAGGTAGTTTGCACCTGGAATGAGCTGCCAGAGAAAGCTGTAGAAGCAAATATAATGATGACATTGAAAATACTTTTGGATGAATATATGGCCAGGAAGGGTTTTGAGTGACATAGGCCCAATGGAAATAAATGGGACCAGTCCAGAAAGTCATCTTGTCGGCATGAATGAGTTGAGCTGAAGGGCCTGTTGACTCTGACTCTCCTGTTGTCCGTGATCCAGCAGCCATGTTTTGAGTCCACAATTAATGAGAAACGTGACAGTGATGGGAGTTTTTTCTCTCCTCAGGACCGGCGGGAATGCCGGGCCGGAGTATCGACGGCAGACACGGTGAAATGGGCGTGCCGGGGGTGTCGGGACAGCCCGGGCGCCCCGGCCTACCCGGATCCCCCGGTATACCTGGTTTCTGCGAAGCTGCTGCTTGCTTAGGGGCCTCGGCCTACCTGGGCCCACCCAACTTCAAGGGGCCATGAAGTGACTCAAACTGACCACCCGCGTGCGCCCAAACATCCGAGCAGCAAGTGCCGCACGCACGATGCAGAGAGGGAGAGAGAGAGAGAGAGATGCAGACGGACACCACCAGGAATCAACCCCAGCCAAAAAGGGCATCTCTTGAAAACTGAACTGATTTTAAATATTTGGTGCATTTTATATAAAAGAAATACAAAGGAAATCCAAAAATAACCACAAAATACTAATTTACAGATTAAATGAAAGTCAAAAGAGTTTAAAAAAAAGTTTTTCTTTGTTATTTTATTTGAGCAATGATTGATGATGTACATTGGTTCCCAGCTTTTTATTTGGTTTAATTATTTTAAAATAACTTAGACAAACTATTAGGGAATGTTATCGTGATGTGAGTTTGCACCAGTCCCATGTGTGAATCTAATGTGCTGCAGTCTGTGTTTCTGTATAGAGTTCCATTTCTTTGTAGCCACTGCGCTTAATGTGGTATTGATGAGGCCACCCGATTATATGCTCTGGACTAGCGCAGGGACCGAGCCCATTGTTGAAATCCTTCCATCACGACACTAGTCTGGCATGGATCTCTGCAGATGTATTTCATGGCTCTGTCAGGGCGAGGCTGTTCCATTGCGGTGAGATGTGGTTTGCTGAACTCCATGCCAGCAGAATTTCACTTGAGATCTTTTACTGTCAACAAATGTGTACATAAAACTACAGAGCTCAATAGAGGCTGTCGAGTGGTGAATTAACCCTCTCTGGTGTCCCCCTCACATGTCTTTACTTGGAGGCTTCTTGATGAGAGGAGGAATGGAGTTGGGGCAGCACAGTAACGCAGCTGATAGAGCTGTTGTTCCACAGCGCCAGACACCCGGGTTAAATCCTGATCTTGGTGCCTTCTGTGTAGAGTTTGTACGATGTCCCTGTGACCGTGTGGGCTTCCTCTGGGTTTCATCGAAACATAGAAAATAGGTGCAGGAGGAGGCCATTCGGCCCTTCGAGCTAGCACTGCCATTCATTGTGATCATGGCTGATCATCCCCAATCAATAACCGGTGCCTGCCCATATCCCTTTACTCCACTAGCCCCTAGAGCTCTATCTAACTCTCTCTTAAATCCATCCAGTGACTTGGCCTCCACTGCCCTCTGTGGCAGGGAATTCCATAAATTCACAACTCTCTGGGTGAAAAAGTTTTTTCTCACCTCAGTCTTAAATTACCTGCCCTTTATTCTAAGGCCCCTGGTTCTGGACTCGGCCCACATTGGGAACATTTTTCCTGCGTCTAGCTTGTCCAGTCCTTTTATAATTTTATATGTTTCTATAAGATCCCCCTCATCCTTCTAAACTCCAGTGAATACAAGCCTAGTCTTTTCAATCTATCCTCATATGACAGTCCCGCCATCCCAGGGATCAGTTTCCTTCTACATCCCATAGTCGTGTGGGTTTGTTGGTTAATTGACCCCTGTAAATTACCCCCTAGTGTGTGGGGAGTGAGTGAGAAAGTGGGACAACATAGAACTGGTGTTAACTCTGTGTGAGGCAGTTCTGACGAGGTTCCGATTGGTTCCGATTTGTCTTGGATAGCGTGGATGTTGTCTATTGTCTATTGTTGCATCTCGTACTCTGTCCGCCTTCCATTGCCTGTATGATGCTGGGGTAGAGGATTGGTTAGATATAAACTTCCCAAGCTGGTCTTCACTTGATGGATCTGTCAGCAAAGAGAGTTGTACCCTACACGTTCCTCACCTCAGACCAGGAGTGCCACCTACTGAGCCAAAGCCCCCATGTCTGATGCTTTATGAAAGTCCTTTGTCTTTGGGTAACCTGCTGGATACTCCGAGCAATCTTTGGGATTCCCACATTGATTGGAGCAGTGCGGGCATTGAGCTGGGACTTGAACAGAGCCAGGCATCGTCTTTCAGAGAGCGGGTGGTTAGAAATCACATTCAGCAATGTAGGACTACAGCAGTCTGCTAACCTGCACTCTGTGTTTCTGTCGTGACAGCTTTGTATAAACTCTTGCTTCCCTGTCTTACCAATCTGAGAAGGTTTTAGCAATCGGGAGAAGGTCCCTGTAAAGGCCGGCAAACTAACCAATTTAGTGGTGGATTTTCATGGCCTTTTCCTCTCTGTAAATAAATAGATGTTGTTTACAAGACTAGCAGAGGAGAAAGTATTGTTCCCTAAAGCAAACTAGCAAAACAAATCACAAGATGAGGACACTGAGTAATCAGCGGGATATTTCACCACACAATTCGGCACCCATTCACCCAAATAAACCCACCTCCGGACGGATTAACTTCATGAACATTATTAATTTATTATGTTTGAAATCTTGTGCAACATGTAAAGACCGTGTGTTTGTCTCTCGTTGTACCGCAGCGCCATCCAATAAAACAGACATTTTGTAAAAGACAATGTTTTTCTGTCGCCTACAGAAATCCCCCATCCCCCTACCCCTGCTACACCGCACCCATGCTGGTGCTCAACACCACCACCCCTCCCCCCTCCCAGGCCACTCCACCTGGACCTTGCACAGGCTCCTTTCAGTTGGATTTTGTGCTTGGACCGAGCCGTTACATTTGACCTGTGCAGTGGGACAGAGCAGACTCGATGGACCAAACGGCCTAATTCTGCTCCTGTGCCTTCTGGCATGTGTCCCTGCACTTGGCCTGTGCACTTTGGCCTTGGGTTGGAAACCTACACCTGGACTCTGCACACTCACTTTGCTTTTGACTTCTCTTTGGTTACATTTGTTTTATTTTTATGCCTTTTACTGTCAATAAATGTGTACATAAAACTACGGAGCAGAAGTGTGGCTGTCGAGTGGTGATTTATCCCTCTCCGAGGTCCACCCACATGACTTGACCAGGAAGGTTACTTGATCGGGGGTTTCTTGATTGGGGTAGGGATGAACTTGTCATTGGGAATACTTTAAACAATTCCTAGCTGAGACTTGAACCACTGCCTCTAAGGGACCCATATGATTCCACTGTCTTCCCTTACACATTGCCCCTTGAGCAGATCCACCCTCTCCTGAGGTCATCCCTGAGATATAGCACCACTGATGTTCTCTGGTCTACTGCTGTTGGCTCACTTTATTGGTTGCAGTTGAAGAGGCAGCTCAAAGACTGACACTCAATCTTGAAACCAAGGAAATAATCAGTAGTTTAACACCATGGTGCAGCTGGGAGACCTGTTACCTCTCAGCACCAGAGACCGGGGGTTCAATCCTGACCTTGGGTGCTGTCTGTGTGGAGTTTGCACGTTCTCCCTGTGACCACTGGGTGCTCTAGTTTCCTCCCACATCACAGAGACCTGTGGGTTTGTAGATTAATTGGCTTCTGTAAATTGCCCCCTAGTCTGTAGGGAGTGGATCCGAAAGTGGGATAATCTTGATCTAGTGTGAACAGGTGATTAATGGTCGGCATGGATTCAGTGAGCTGAAGGGGCTGTTGCTATACTTATCTCTAGATAAACTAAAGTCAGCAAGGGGGTGTTAAGGAAATGATAGGGCTCTGAACACAGAGCATTAAGACAACACCTACACGAAGAGTGAGGGGTGCAATATTGAACAGTTATTAGACCTTGATTATGGGAATTACAGAGGATCTGTCGTCATATTGTGGACGTTTTAGGTTTAGAGATACAGCGCGGAAACAGGCCCTTCGGCCCACCAGGACTGCGCTGACCAGCAATCCCCGCACATGAACCCTATCCTACACACACTAGGGACAATTTTTGTTTACATTTATCAACCCAATTTACCTACAACCCCGAGTCTTTGGAGTGTGGGAGGTAACCGAAAATCTCGAAGAAAACCCACGCAGGTCATGGGGAGAACGTACAAAATCCAAGCAGACAAGCACATGTAGTCGGGATCGAACCCTGGTCTCAAGTGTTGTTACTTGCTTCTCAAGGTGGGCATTCGGTATCTAAATACCCCCCCCCCCCTCCCCCCGCACCAATCTGGTCTGCCTCAACTCTCATTCAAATAATGGCAGGGGATGGAAGTGAGTAATAGGGAGGGAGTGAATGCAAACCCTTTGTTCCCTATAGCTTACAGTATATGCTCAGTTCTCTATAAAATGTAATGCAGTTGAATGCTGAATCCCTTGTTTCAAGCTCCTACAACTCACTGGCAGAAATAGCCAGAGACTTCCTAAAGCAATGGGTATGAGGTTTGTGTCTTGGCATGTGAGGTTTGTGTCAAATGCACTGTTTAGAGGCCATCTACTGCCGCTTCAGTGTTCTGGTGAACTGGCCTTTCATCTCATGTGGCTGATGTGGTCAAGATTAGGTCAAAACTGTGTACTTGAGATCTTTGAACATTGACCCTGGACTTCAAAGAATCTTAAAACATAAAATTAAACAATGCCAAAATAAATATGAGAAAAGAACAGAGTACAGGAAGAACATGAAGCCCCTTCAAATGTTTAAAGTGGTCAAATGCAAATTATCCACTTCATTGACAAAGCAAAACAAAAGACATATTATTTGAATTATGTTAGATTGGAAAACTACTGAAAGTTCACGTGTATTGCAGTGTGTTAAGGCAAGTGTTACACTGGCCTTCGTAGCAAGAGGAATTTGAGTGTAGGAGCAGGTTTTGCTGTAATGACCCAGGACCCTGTTGAAACTATGCCTGAAATAATTGGTGCAGGCACGAGGAACTGCAGATGCTGGAATCTTGAGCAAAATGCAAAGTGCTGGAGGAACTCAGCAGGTCAGGCAATATCAGTGGAGGGAATGGACAGGCAACATTTTGGGTCGGGAACCTTCTACAGACTTCTTCAGAAGCGCGTGCTGAAATGGTTTCCTTGGCTTAGAGCAGGCATAGTTGGTGCAGAAGAATAAAACTGATTACTGAGGTAGTGGGACCCAGCAATATGAACATTGAATTCTCCAATTTTAGGTAACTTCTAACAATCCCACCTCCGCTTTCTTTCTTCCCCCCATTCCCCACCTAGACTCACAGCAATTTCTGCCCCCCCCCCCCCCTTCCCCTCCACTTCCACTTACTTCACAAGCACAATTCTTCAATCCTTTTGTCTTACACACTTTTTTTTCACCACTGCCCAACCATTTGCCTATCAACCACCTCGTATTCACCTCGTCATGCCCCTCCTCTCTTCTAGCTTTCTCTCCCTCCCCCCCCTCCAATGAACCTGAAGAAGGATCCCGACCCGAAACATCACATACCATTTTTCTCCAGAGCTGTTGCCCGACCTGCTGAGTTACTTCAGCTTCTCTACACCGTTTCGCTGAACACCTCCGCTCAGTCTGTCTTAACCTACCTGATCTCCCGGTGGCTCAGCACTTCAACTCCCCCTCCCATTCCCAATCTGACCGTTCTGTCCTGGGCCTCCTTCATTGTCGGAGTGAGGCCCAGAGCAAATTGGAGGAACAGCACCTCATATTTTGCTTGGGTAATTTACACCCCAGCGGTATGAACATTGATTTCTCTAACTTCAGATGGCCCTTGCTTTCTCTCTCCATCCCCTTCCCCTTCCCAGTTCTCCCACTCGCCTTACTGTCTCCGCCTACAATCTATCTTTGTCCTGCCTCCTCCCCTGACATCAGTCTGAAGAAGGGTCTCGACCCGAAACGTCGCCAATTCCGTCTCTCACGAGATGCTGCTTCACCTGCTGAGTTACTTCAGCATTTTGTGTCTACCTTCAAGTTGCTTTAGCACTTGTTTCCTTTTTTAGTAAACCAGCGTCTGCAGTTCCTTGTTTTGATGGATAAGGAAATATCTGGTCATGTTCAAACTTATTACAAACTCAAACCCATTTAAGTTGTGATTTCAGAAGAATGGAAGGAGATCTGATTGTATCTTTAAAGGTCTTGCGAGGGCTTGACAGACTGGTAGGGAGGATATTCCGAAGGTAGACACAAAAAGCTGGAGTAGCTCAGCGGGTCATGCAGCATCTCTGGAGAGAAGCAATGGGTGATGTATTCCCAAATCTGAGGAAGGACATTATTGCCATAGAGGGAGTGCAGCGAAGGTTCACCAGACTGATTCCTGGGATGTCAGGACTGTCTTATGAACAAAGACTGCATAGACTCGGTTTATACTCTCTGGAATTTAGGAGATTGAGAGGGGATCTTATAGAAACTTACAAGATTCTTAAGGGGTTGGACAGGCTAGATGCAGGAAGATTGTTCCCGATGTTGGGGAGTTCCAGGACAAGGGGTCACAGCTTAAGGATATGGGGAAAATCCTTTAGGACCGAGATGAGAAGGAATTTTTTCACACAGAGAGTGGTGGGTCTCTGGAACTCTCTGCCACAGAGGGTAGTTGAGGCCGGTTCATTGGCTATATTTAAGAGGGAGTTAGATGTGGCCCTTGTGGCTAAGGGGATCAGAGGGTATGGAGAGAAGGCAGGTACAGGATACTGAGTTGGATGATCAGCCATGATCATATTGAATGGCGGTGCAGGCTCGAAGGGCCGAATGGCCTACTCCTGCACCTAATTTCTATGTTTCTATGTTTCTATTCGGGTCGAGACCCTTCTTCAGTGGGGAGGATATTTCCCTGGGTGGCAGGTATGGAATGAGAGGCACAGTCTCAGGATTTATGGCTAAAGATTGAGGACTGAGAGAGGATGCGCGATTAGATTGAAAGACAGAATAGCTCAAAGGGCAAAATTGCCGACTCTTGCTCCAGTTTCACTGATCACAGTCTGGCAGAGCATGGGGAATAAACCCTGGGCACATCCTCACTGGTAACATTACAGGGGGGGACCCTCTGAAAGCGATATGCTGCTGTGGTGGAGATGAGTGAGTAAAGTGGAGGTTAGCTGAGCTGCTATATAACACAACACAGTCATCCATACAGGTGTCAGCGGTTATGGGGAAAAGGCAGGAGAATGGGATTAGGAGGGAGAGATAGATCAGCCATGATTGAATGGTGGAGTGGACGATGGGCCGAATGGCCTAATTCTACTCCTATCACTTATGACCATGATGTTATGATCTTAAGAGACATAAGATGCTGCAATCCTGAATTAAACATGACCGATGACCCCTCCCAGCTGGACCCCCCCATTGGCCCCGCCCCTGCTGGCCTCGCCTGATGACCCGCCCCTCCGCAAACCCCGCCCACACAGGCCCCGCCTCTGCGGGTGGCCCCGCCCCACGGGCGATCCGGCCCATTCGCAGCCCCGCCCCCACGTCCAAACCCCGCCCCGACACTGTGGGCGGTCCCGTCCAACTCTGAAGAAGGGTCTCGACCCGAAACGTTGCCTATCTCCTTCGCCCCTTAGATGCTGCCGCACCCGCTGAGTTTCTCCAGCTTTTTGTGTAACCCGTCCAACTCAACACCGCCCCACATCCAGGCCCCGCCCCCACACCAGGCCCCGCCCCCGCACCCAGGCCCCGCCCCACATCCAGACCCCGCCCCCACGCCCAGGTCCCGCCCCCACATCCAGACCCCGCCCCCACATCCAGGCCCCGCCCCCACACCAGGCCCCGCCCCCACACCAGGCCCCGCCCCCGCCCCCGCACCCAGGCCCCGCCCCACATCCAGACCCCGCCCCCACGCCCAGGTCCCGCCCCCACATCCAGACCCCGCCCCCACGCCCAGGCCCCGCCCCACATCCAGACCCCGCCCCCACGCCCAGGCCCCGCCCCCACACCCAGGCCCCGCCCCACATCCTGGCCCCGCCCCACACCCAGGCCCCGCCCCCACACCCTGGCCCCGCCCCCACACCTAGGCCCCGCTGCTGCCGCCGCCATGTCCGCGCTGCCCTCGCTCCGCCGCCCCGGGCCGCTGCTGGTCATTCTCGGCGCCACCGGCACCGGGAAGTCGCGGCTGGCGCTGGAGCTAGGCCGCAGGCTCCGCGGGGAGATCGTCAGCGCCGACAGCATGCAGGTAAGGGGAAGGGGTGAGGGATGGCAGGGCGAGTGGGGGTGTGGAGGGAGGGGAGGGTGAAGGGATGGCGAGGAACGTGTGGTGAACGGGGCGAGGGATGGTCAACAGTCCGAGGACACACAGCTAGTACATTCGGGAGGTGATAACCCACTGAATGACGAGATGGGCCAACGGGACAAGGGGTGAGGGATTAGATGGAGCGAAGGACGAGTTGGGCTGGAGACCAGTGGGATGAGGAATGGTGCTGATGAAAAACCCAGTGCATTGCTGGAGTCTGTGACTTGTGGTCTGACAGGTCGGCCAGGCAGAAACCATCCAGACACAGAAGTAGAATGTTAAAGAAGGAACTGCAGATGCTGGAGAATCCAGGGTTACACAAAAAGCTGGAGAAACTCAGCGGGTGCAGCAGCATCTAAGGAGCGAAGGAAATAGGCGACGTTTCGGGTCGAGACCCTTCTTCAGACTGGTTAGGGATCAGGGAAACGAGAGATATAGACGGTGATGTGGAGAGATAAAGAACAATGAATGAAAGATATGCAAAAAAGTATCGATGATAAAGGGAACAAGCTGGTAGTAGTGTGAAAAAGAGAAGCTAGTGCGACTTGGGTGGGGGAGAGATAGAGAGAGAAGGAATGCCAGGGCCCGAGGGCTGGGGGAGAGGTGGGAAGGGGAGGAGGCAGCCAGGGTTAACAGAATTGAGAAAATTCAATGTTTAAGCCCTGAGGATGCAGACTCCCCAAGCGAAATATGAGGTGCTGTTCCTCCAACTTGCGGTGTTGCTCACTCTGGCCGTGGAGGAGGCCCAGGACCGAGAGGTCGGATACGGATACGGAATGGGAGGGGGATTTGAAGTGCTGAGCCACCGGGAGGTCGGGTTGGTTATTGCGGACCGAGCGGAGGTGTTCGGCGAAACGATCGCCCAGCCTCCGCTTGGTCTCACAGAAGTAGAATGTTTTATTGTCGTATGTCCCAGATAGGACAATGGCATTCTTACAAATATGCCAGGGGATTACAGACGGTTGCAGGTCAAATAAGATAGTGTAGTAGGGGGTTTTAAACTTTCCCAATATTGACCGAGAAAATGGTGGTGCAAAGGGTTCAAATAGGGTGCAATTACTCAAATGTGTTCAGGAGGGTTTTCTCAAGCAGTATGTAGAGGCCCCCACACGTGAGAGGGCAACGCTGGTTCTAGGATTGGGAAATTGGGACGGGCAAGTTAATGAAGTGTTTGTGGAGGAGCCATTTGGGACCAGTGACCACAGTTCAATTAGGTTTAAGATATTTATGGATAGGGACAGAGAGGACCCACATGTTGAAATGGGGTAAGGCCAACTTTGAGGGTATGAGAGAAGGTCTCCTTCACATTGGCTGGAGCAGGTTATTTGAGGGGAAAGGAACATCAGCCAAGTGGGGTGTTTTTAAAAGTGTACTGACAATAGCTCAGGGTATGTACGTCCCTGTTAGAGTGAGGGGCAAAGCAGGCGACGTGAGGAAGCTTGGCTGACGAGGGAAATTAAGGCATTGGTCAAAAACACGAAGGATGCATGGGACGGGTATAGGCAGCTAGGATCAAGTGCATCCTTGGAGGAGTTTAAGGAGTACACTGAAAAGTAGCTTGGAAGGGTAAAAAGGGGTCAGGAGATAGCTCTGGTAGGTAGCTTTAAGGTCAATCCTAAAAGATTTTCTAAACACATAAGGGGGAAAAGGGTAACTCTTTGTGGAGCCACAGAGGATGGGCAGGGGTCCTTAATTAGTATTTGACCTCTGTATTTACCGAGGAGAAAGACAGTAGAATGGAGGAACTTGGAGCGGGCTATGGAAGTGTCTTGAGAGCAGCCAGTGTTACTGTCGAAGTCGTACTGAAGGTACTATCATGTATGAAGGGAGACAAATCTCCAGGGCCTGATCAGGTATATCCAAGGACATGTGGGAAACTAGAGAGGAAATTGCGGGAGCCCTGGTTGAAATTTACGAGTCGTTCTTAAATACAGGAGAGATGCCAGAAGAATGGCGGGTGGCAAATGTTGTGCCTCTTTTCAAGAAGGGCTGCAGGGAAAATGCTGGGAACTATAGGCCGGTGAGTTTAGCATCTGTAGTTGGAAAGTTACTAGAGAGTATTCTGAGGGATAGGTTATACAGGCATTTGGATGGACAAGGATAGTCAGCATGACTTAAGGATAGTCACCATGGTTTTGTATGTGGGAAGTCGTGTCTCACAAATCTGATTGAAGACGTGACCAAAAAGGTCGATGAGGGCAGAGTTGTAGATGTTGTATTCATGGATTTCAGTAAGGCATTCGACTAGGTTCTTCATGGCAGGCTGCTCTGGAAGGTTAGATTGTATGTGATCCAAGGAGAGATAGCTGAATGGATAGAAAAATGGCTTCAAGGAAGGAAGCAGAGGGTGATGGTGGAAGGTTGCTTCTCGGACTGGAGGCCTGTGACCAGTGGTGTGCCTCAGGGTTTGGTGCTGGGCCCGTTATTGTTTGTCATCTCCATTAATGATTTGGCTGAGAACATACAGGGCAAGATTAGCAAGTTTGCTGATGATACAAAAGTGGGTGGTTTTTCAGGTAGTGAAGATGGTGGTGAAAAATTGCAGCAGGATCTTGATCAATTGGCCAGGTGGGCTGAGGAATGGTTGACGGAATTTAAATCGGAGAAATGTGAGGTGTTGCATTTTGGAATGTCTAACAAGGGCAGGACCTACACAGTGAATGGTAGGCCTTAGCGGAGTGTTGTAGAGCAGAGGGATCTAGGAGTATAGGTGCATGGTTCCTTGACAGTCAAGTCGCAGGTAGATAAGGTGGTCAAAAAGGCTTTTGGCACATTGGCCTTCATCAGTCTGAATATTGAGTATAGAAGTTGGGAGGTCATGTTGCAGTTGTACTAGACGTTGGTGAAACCGCATTTAGAATATTGTGTTCAGTTCTGGGCACCATGGCACCAGGTTCGGAGAAGATTTACGAGGATGTTGACAGAGCTAGAGGGTCTGAGCTATAGGGACAGGTTGAGTAGGTTGGGTCTCAATTCCTTGGAGCGCAGGAGGATGAGAGGTGATCGTATAGAGGTGTATATAATCATGAGAGGAATCGGGAGAGTCTCTTCCCCAGAGTGGGGGAATCGAGGATCAGAGGACATAGGTTTAAGGTGAAGGGGAAACGATTGAATGGTTATAACAATTACAGCACGGAAACAGACCTTTTCGGCCCTTCCAGTCCATGCCGACCATTTATTTTCCTCTAGTCCCATCTACCTGCACTCAGACCATACCCCTCCATTCCCTTCCCGTCCATATACCTATCCACTTTACTTTTAAATGTTAAAATCGATCCTGCCTCCACCACATCTGCAGGAAGATCAATCCACACAGCCACCACTCTCTGAGTAAAGAAGTTCCCCCTCATGTTACCCCTAAACTTCTGTCCCTTAATTCTCATGTCATGCCCTCTTGTTTGAATCTTCCCTACCCTCAATGGGAAAAGCTTATCCACGTCAACTCTGTCTATCCCTTTCATCATTTAAAAGACCTCAATCAAGTCCCCCCTTAACCTTCTGCGCTCCAAAGAATAAAGACCTAACTTGTTCAACCTTTCTCTGTAACTTAGTTGCTGGAACCCAGGCAACATTCTAGTAAATTTCCTCTGTACTCTCTCTATTTTGTTGACATCCTTCCTATAATTAGGCGACCAAAATTGTACAGCATCCTCCAGAATTGGTCTCACCAATGCCTTGTACAATTTTAACATTACTTCCCTACTCCTATATTCAATGCTCTGATTTATAAAGGCCAGCACACCAAAAACTTTCTTTACCACCCTATCTACATGCGATTCCACCTTCAGGGAACTATGCACAGTTATTCCTAGATCCATCTGTTCCACAGCATTCCTCAATTCCCTACAATTTACCATGTACGTCCTATTTTGATTTGTCCTGCCAAGATGTAGCACTTCTCACTGATCAGCATTAAACTTCATCTGCCATCTTTCAGCCCACTTTTCCAAATAGCCCAAATCTCTATGTAGACTTTGAAAATCTACTTCATTATCCATAACACCACCTATCTTAGTATCATCTGCATACTTATCCAATTTTCCACCCCATCATCTAGATCATTGATGTACATGACAAACAACAGTGGACCAAACACAGATCCCCAAGGCACCCCACTGGTCACCGGCTTCCAACCTGACAAACAGCCATCCACCATTACTCTCTGATATCTTCCATTCAGCCACTGTTGAATCCATCTTGCTACTCAGCCATTAACACCCAAAGATTGAACCTTCTTAACCAACCTTCCATGGGGAACCTTGTCAAAGGCCTTACTGAAATCCATATAGACAACATCCACTGCTTTACCCTCATCAATTTCCCTAGTAACCTCTTCAAAACATTCAAGAAGGTTTGTCAAACATGACCTTCCAGGCACAAATCCATGTTGACTGTTCCTGATCAGACCCTGTTTATCCAGATGCTTATATATATTATCTCTAAGCATCCTTTCCTTTAATTTGCCCACCATTGACGTCAAACTAACAGGTCTATAATTGCTAGGTTTATTCTTTGAACCCTTTTTAAACAATGGAACAACGTGCGCAGTACGCCAATCCTCCGGCACTATTCCCATTTCTAATGACATTTGAAATATTTCTGTCATAGCTCCTGCTATTTCTACACTAACTTCCCTCAATGTCCTAGGGAATATCCTGTCAGGATCTGGAGACTTATCCACTTTTATATTTTTCAAAAGTGTCAGTACTTCCTCCTAGTTGAATCTCATAGTTTCCATAGCTACTCTACGTTTTTCCATTACCTCACAGAGTTCAACATCCTTCTCCTTGGTGAATACCGAAGAAAATAAATTGTTCAATATCTCCCCCATCTCTTTTGGCTTTGCAGATAGCTGTCCATTCTGGCTCTCTAATGGTCCAATTTTATTCCTTGTTATCCTTTTGCTATTAATATAGCTGTAGAAACTCTTTGGATTTACTTTCACCTTTCTTGCCAAAGCAACCTCATATCTTCTTTTAGCCTTTCTAATTAATTTCTTAAGATTTTTTTTACATTCTTTATACTCCTCTAGCACATTTACTCCATGCCTCCTATAATTATTGTAGATATCTCTCTTTTTTCGAAATTCGTGTCCAATTTCCCTTGAAAACCATGGCTCTTTCCAATTTTTACTATTTCCTTTCAACCGAACAGGGACATAAAGAATCTGTACTCTTACAATTTCCCCTTTAAATGTCCTCCATTTCTCTTCTACATCCTTCTCATAAAACAAAATGTCCAAATTCACTACTTTTAAATCCTTACACATTCCCTCAAAGTTAGCCTTTCTCCAATCAAAAATCTCAACCCTAGGTCCAGTTCTGATTCTCTCCATAATTATATTGAAACTAATGGTATTGTGATCACTGGTCTCGAAGTGCTCACCAACGCATTTATCTGAGGGGTAACGTTTTCGAGCAAAGGGTGGTGGGTGTATGGAACGAGCTGCCATACGAGGTAGTTGAGGCAGTGACTATTGCAACTTTTAAGAAACATTTGGGTAGGTACATGCATAGGACACATTTGGAGGGATATGGACCAAATGCAGGCAGATGGGACGAGTGTAACTGGGACATGTTGGCTGATGTAGGCAAGTTGGGCCAAAGGGTCTGTTTCCACACTATCACTCCATGACATTGAACAGTGTGTGAGTGAGCTTTGGATTGGCGTAGCCTGTGGTCCACGGGACAAGGAATGAGCAGTGGCTAGCATGGACACAGTGGGACAAATGGCCTCCTTTGCTTTTTTTTTCAACAGCTGCTGTCAGCATTGAAAATGCTGTCAATTTCAGCAGTTCTTCAACATTATGGGCAAAAGATGAGAAGGTTTGGATGCTATTTGTAGTTGGAAGGAGTGGAGTGGTGAGGTTGTTGAAGCACTAAAAGGTTGTCAGCTTTGGGAAGGGGAGCCATGTGATGGAGCTTTAATGCTGGTGATATGTGTGCTGCAGGTTTACAAAGGTCTGGACATCATCACGAACAAGGTGACAACTGAGGAGCAGCGACTCTGCGCTCATCACATGATCAGTTTCCTTGATCCCCTGGTGTCGTACTCAGTGGTGGATTTCAGGAATAATGCACTGCCCATAATATCCTTCGACCTGTGCCAGCTTAGAGTTGTGATATTATTTGTGTGGGGAATAGCATGCTGTGATTTCAATTGGCATGCTGTGGGGGAGATTAGGCAATGGAGGGGGTGTGAAGAGGTATGGGTAGGTGTCTTCTCAGAAAGCCAATGTCCATTCAAATATGGTCTTGCTGTGGGTTTGACGAGAGCAGATATGGCCGAGCTTATTTGGGTCATATAACTTCTAATATTCACATTGATTCCATTCATCAAACTGAAATAGTTGGAACTCTCCATTAACTATCCACATCGAAGATATCATTGACCGAGAAAAACTTCCGATTATCGTTGGAGGAACTAATTACTACATTGAATCGCTGCTGTGGAAAGTGCTGGTGGACACAAAGGTACGATGAAATAGAGGTACAGAGGGAGATACAGGTTTAGGTTTATAATTGTCATGCACACCGACATACAGTGCAAAGCTTTGCTCTGCATGCTATCCAATCAAATAATTCTATACATAAAGATTATCAATTCAAATTCAAGTACAAAAGATCGAGCAGTGGAAAAGATACTGAATGTGCAAAATAGTTGTCGGCATTGTAGCCCCTCAGGTATAGGTAAATGTCAATGTGAAATCAAGCCAGGCCATTTGTTGGGGGGGGGAACAAGTAGAATTAGTTGAGACAAAGCAGCACGGTAGCACAGTGGTAGAGTTGCTGCCATACAGCGCTTACAGTGACAGAGACCCGGGTTCAATCCCGACTACGGGTGCTGTCTGGACGGAGTTTGTACATTCTCTCCGTGGGGCTGTGCGGTTTTCCGAGATCTTGGGTTTCCTCCCACACTCCAAAGACGTACAGGTATGTAGGTGTGTCCTCCTACATGTCCTCCTCTTGTACACGCAGTGGGGGTGAAGCCAGAGGTGATTTATGGAAGTGACTGAACCCATGAAAGTTCTAAAACTCGACAATTCCTGGAATTATGACTCTTGATTGATGCTCTCACTTTGTGACCCTCTCACTGGCACCGTACTGTAGTTTAACTTCTGACATTTACCCACTGGAGGGTTTAATTTGTACTTCTGTCTGTGCTGCAGGACGGGACAACTGTTTGCTCTGCCCGAGATGCAGCAGTTGTGACTCAAACACCAGTGACCGATAGGAAAGAAGAACTGGAAAAACTGGACTTCCTAGAGCTGTACACACGACTGGTTGGAGTTGATCCTGAAATGGCAGAAAAATTACACCCACACAACAAACGAAAAGTGGCAAGGTTGGCTTAAAATGAGTGGCTGTTATTTACCAAATACCACTTACTCATCAGATGGGATTTACCAACCAACCCGTAATTTGACCTAGTACACCTCTTATTTCTCTACTTTCATTGAACTGCAAGATATGTTCGTGGATTGGAGCAGAAATGGAAGGCATAAAATATAATACCAGATATCAGAAATGCCTCGAGTTAGAGAGTTGCATTTGAGCTCTGCTGCAGGAACCTGGGGACGCAATCCTGGTTGCCACTTCAGTGGAGTATTCAGGAGGATACCCAATAGATGTGCCATCATTTGAATACAATATTATGTTGGGTAGATATAAAAGAGCTGAGAGGTTGCCACTGTGACCAGATCAGTATTAAACTAGTTGCTTTTTTGTTATTAGTGGGGCCTTTATTTACAACCAGGATGAATAGTATGTGTTTTGATGTCATCTGTTTTGCAATGTACTGAGGTCATGAATTACGTTAATCTAATGCCCGTCTTGGCACAATTAAATTAAGGAAACTGTTTAGATAGGCAGCATGTGGGCAATATTCTTTGATCAGTGGACCAACCTTTGAGAACTGTTAGCTCTTTCAAATAGGATTTAAGGTGTTCTCGGAATAGTGCATATTCACGGCTTCTTGCTCTGCACTCTGGATCTTCCAGGCTGAAATGAAATGAAGTATCATTGATAATAGAAAAATCAGTAAAGGTATATCCCTGGTAGGTAAGTGAACAAGCTGTTGCTGGAAATGTGGGCTGAAGGTCAGGAGATGACAGCTGATCCTTGTGGCTCCTCAAAGGGAAGCAGCGGTAACCTTCATGGGGATAGACCAAGATAGCTGCGGTGCTGGTCATAGGATTGTACCCGTTTAAAATTGTTTGATTGCATGAAGCCCACACAGTATACACGATAATGGTCGATACAACAAATGCAACGAAGAATGCGATAGCAAAATGGTGCAAAGATGTAGGACAATCTGAAGTAGTTTAAAAAAAAAACAAAAGTGTGCACACACACTAATGAATGCTGTAGTGTTAAGAGCAAGAGTACATGGCAGCATCCCCAGGAAGGGGGTGAGAAAGGTAATTTTTAAAATTCTCCTAGAGCTCTGATAGCAATGGATAAGAAGTTGGTCTTAAGTCTGGAGGTCCAAGCTTCTGAGCTTTCAAACGTTTCTATTTTCACCCAGAAGTTAGAAAAGGGAATGTCCAGGGATCCTTGAGGATGCTTCCAGCCTTCCTGATGCAATGCTGCTGACAACCTTCTACCGCTGCACCACAGAGAGCATCCTAACATATGGCATCTCTGTGTGGTATCACAGCTGCACGGAGGCGAAGAGGAGAGCGCAGAAGATAATTGGGATACAGCTGCCAGCCTTGGAGGGCATCTATAACACACAGTGCCTCAGGCAGGCCGTCAGCATTCACAAAGACTCCTCACACCCTTGCAATAGTCTGTTCGAATTTCTACCTTCCGGCAGACGTTACAAGGCCTTCTACGCCAGCACCTCCAGACTTAGGAACAGCTTCATCCCCAGAGCTATATTGGCTCTGAACCGGCCCTGCTGAGTGCCCCCCCCCCCACCCCCACCCCCACCCCATGAACTGTCTCCCTCGGATGGTCATGTCACACATCGACCCGGCGCAGACCTATTTGCACTTTATACTGTTTTTATTTTTATCTTGTTTCTCTGGGTGTCTACATTTTTAGCTAATTAAGTTATTACATCGGATGGAAGCTGCATACCAAATCGTGTTGTACCTCTGTGCAATGACAATAAAATATATTATTAGACTGAGCGCACAAGCCTGAGGAGTGCCAGTGTTGAGGGTCAAGATGGAGGAAATGTTATGGGCAATTCTGATTGACACGTCTGCCAGTCATGAAGTTACGAAGCCCACTGTAGATAGAGGCACCAAGAACCAGGAGATGAGCTTATTCAGTATTATGTGTTGAAGGCTGAGCTGTAGTCAATGAATAACATCCTGATGTTGGTGATTCAGAGCTGAATGTTGTGTAAGGGAGATGGTGCCCACTATGGACCTACTTTCCTTATATATTTCCTGTATATGCTTACGATTTCCAATGAACACAAAGTCGGTGAATGCTATTTGGCTTGTGAAGCCCAGATATCAGCCTGGCATTTAAAAACTGAAGGAAGTTCTAAATTTGTTGTGGAGAATCTGGCATTTGGCCCCTTAGACTGCACTGGTGTAAAACCTCTGATGTGCCCTTTTACCCCAATCAACATATCTATCTGTTTCATTTGATTTGTGCTTGTCATATGGTGTACGCCTGGGGGGGGGGGGGGGGGGGGGGGGGGGGGGTGGAGAGATCCACACTTAAATCGTGTAAAGTAATGGGATTTTACTCGAATCATGCATTGTACTTTAGTAATGCATAGCTTTGGATTTCATTGCTGCAAAAGCTATTTTAACAGAGGTGCATCCGGGTCTGTGGACAGACAGGCTGCACATTTGTCGTTGTGGTCGGACTGTCTGCCCCTCGGTAACCCTGGCTTTCTCCGACAGGAGTCTGCAGGTTTACGAGGAGACGGGAATTCCCCACAGCAAGCATCTGCAGCAGCAGCAGGAAGAAGAGGGGGGAGGACCCCTTGGTGGGGCGCTGCGCTTTCCACGGTCCTGTATTTTGTGGCTGCATGCTGACCTTGCAGGTAAGAGGAAGTGGGATTAAGCAAATCTGTTTGTATCAGTAATAAGAATCACAGGATTGGTATCACCTGCCAATCTCTCGAGAATTAAAGATCAGGAGTCACCCTTCTCCATCATTTTTAATAGTGGTAGGCTTAAGTTGTGGAAGTGAGCATATATAAATCAATTTAAAACAAGACTTTAAATCAAATAATTAATTTACTTGTTCGTAGGACATCTCTGGTTGCAGTTAAGATGTTTTGTGGGTTTGGAGCTGCACAGATGGTAACAATGGCAGATTTCATTGCCTGAAGGTTGTTGTTGATTCTTGGTAAACCTGACAAGCTTCCATGACCATATAGAGGTTTCATGATCACCATTATTGATACCAGTCTCTCAAGTCCCTTCCAAATCTTTCCCCTCTCACTTTAAACCTATGCATTTTAGTTTTTGACTCTCCTATCCTGGGGAAATAGCTGTGGCTTATCACCTTTTCTATGCCCCTCGTGATTTTATAATCCTTTATAAGGTCACCCTTCGGTATCCGATGCTCCACAGTAAAAAGACCCAGCCTATCCAGCCTCTGTTGCTCAAATGTGCTAAACACCCAGTATAACCTCCCCAATGCTATAGGGCCATGGCTTAGATGTGGTGGAATTAGTCAAATTTGTTAAATAAATTTTTTTCAGGCAATATATAGAGGGCCCTTCAAGGGAGTGGGCAAATCTTAACCTACTCTTCGAGAATTAGGTGGGGCAAGTGACTGAAGTATTGGTGGGCGAGTCTTTTGGGACAGCGACTACAGTTCTATTACCTTTAAAATATTTATGGATATAAACAGGTCTTACCCACAAGTGAAAGTTCTGAATTGGGGAAGGCCAACTTTAATGGTATTAGACTGGGACTTGCACAATTGGAGTATTTTATTTGCGGGCAAAAGGACAAAAAGTGGAATGCTTTTAAAAGTATGATAGTGAGAATTCATAGTGTGCATGAACCTATCAGAGTGAAGGGCAAGGTAGGTAGGTGTAAGGAACACTGGATGATGAGAAATTTAGGCTCTGGTGAGAAAAAAAGACATGTGTCAGGCATAGGCAGATGCGTTCAAGTGCATCCCTGGAGTACAGAGGAACATACTTAAGAAATAAATCAGGAAGGCATGAAATACCTATGACAGATAAATTAAGGAGAATCAAAAGAGATTTTATAAATATATTAGAGTAAAAACGATAACTAAAGAGAGAATAAGGTACCTCAGAAACCAAAGTGGTCATCTATGTGTCGAGATGGCAAGTCCTCAATGTGTTTTTCTCCTCTGCTTTTGTGGTGGAGAAAGACATGAAGACCAGGTAATTTTGAAAGTTATTGGGAAGGTTTCTTAGGAATAAGATATATATATATATACCTCATACCTCAGATCAGTGACGAGCAGGGAAGGAAGCAGATGAACGTTGGAAGGTGAAATTCAGTGTAACTTGTTCTAAGTAAAAGGAGTAGGAGTTAGGAAGAAATGGGTGTGAGATCAGATTTCTTGATGTCGTAGAGTTTGATGTGATGTTGATGTATTTACCTAGATCTGAAGATGGCTGTGACTAACATGAGCCGAGAAATTAACCATTTTATATATCAGTCAATAACATTGCAAGATTAACCTCATTTAAAGTGTTGCTAAACATATAACTCTTAAATGTCTCTTCGGTAGTCCTCGATGAGCGCTTGGATCGGCGTGTTGACGAGATGCTTTCCACTGGTCTTCTAGAAGAGCTGACTAGTTTTCACAACCAGTACAACCAACAGAAAGTAGCCAAGAACAGGTCAGATGTAGTCCCGTTAAGGATATAATCGTCAAAAAATGTATCCTTTCAGGACATCACAAGCAGTTTTTGGAGTTATAGAGAATCATACAGCATAGAAACAGCCCATCATGTTCATGCCCACCATCAAATACCTCTATATGCTAATCATGTTTAACAACAATGCCTTTGATGCATTGGAAATTTAAGTCCTTTTATATAAAACATAGAAAGTACAGCAGGGGAACAGGCCCTTCTGCCCACAATGTCTGTGCCAAACATATAATGCCAAAATAAACTAATATCTGCCCACACAGGATCCATTCTCCTCCATTCCCTGCTTATCCACGTGCCTATCTAAAAACCTGTTAAACAGCACTAACGCATCTGCTTCCCCCACCACCCCTGGCAACGCACTCCAGGCAGCCATAACCTGTAAATATAAATATATATGTGTGTGTGTGTGTGTGTATATACACACACACACATACACACACTCCCCCCGCCCCCCCCCCCCCCCCCCCCCCCCGTGCGTGTCTCTCTTAAATTTCATCCCCTCACTT
Source organism: Raja brachyura (assembly GCA_963514005.1). The sequence continues at coordinate 11,452,503 of OY740809.1, read as the reverse complement.
ACCCCTCGGGGTAAAGGTTTTGACTGTCTACCTTACCTATTTCTACATTCGACCAGTGAACAGACCATACCACACCCTGTTATGAGAAATGAGTCTGGTCAGGTGATTGGAATTTCAGTGGGAGAACATTTGTTAATTTATGTTCATCTTTTTCCATTGAGACACAGCCAGGACTATCAGCATGGCATTTTCCAATCCATTGGATTCAAGGAATTCCACGAATATCTGATCTCCAAAACAAGCTCCAGTGAAATGAGGGACAAACTGTTGACCCAAGGTACCATACTATCTCATGTGTTGTAATAGTAGTGTTCAGCAAGACTGGGCTTGGCAATGTGCAAGAACTTCCTTTAGTGTTCGAGGACAGCAGTGAATATGGGAACCATGCTCCAAGGAAACTGGTTACATAGGAGTGTGTATGTATCATGAGAACATGTTAGCATTTATTACCCATTCTAAATTGCTGTTTAGTAGACGGCTGTGAGCCTCTGAACCACAGTCGTGCCCTGGTTAAGATACTCCGACTGCGTTGATCACTAGCATGTTTCATGGTAAAATCTGATTAAAATTTGGTCCCCACTCTGAACATAAAGGGGACCTGGAGAAAACCATCTGTCTCTCCCTCTCTGGTCCCTTCGCGATTCTTGAAGATAGATGCTGATTTTTGTTTTTAAATGTTCCTCATCATTCTACATATTTCAATTTTTGTGCTGAATTCCAAAACGCTTCCTACCTTCAGATTTACTGTTATTTTTGTCAACTATATTAGCATCATCTTTTGCTTTAATGCTGTCTTCAATTTCATGTTGGATTCATCACTTTTCCAGAGCAGTTTTCTGCCCTAATTATTTTATTTTTGCAACATAAGCATTATACTTGTCCACAATCACAGCTTTCATTGTATATTTCCTGTCAACCAGAGCCAGCAGCCCTCATGTTCATAGTCTTTAGTATGGGTTTAAGACCCAAGTTTTGCATTGAACAATATCATTTTTAACTTTGTCAATTTCCATCGTGGCATTGCCATTGGACAAGTTTATCAGTTGATAATTTCTCAGTACAAAAAACAAGGTCCAAAATGTCCTTTTTGCTCAATGATATTCCATGAATTCATCTTCCACCTTGCTACAGTGGTTTTGATTGATTATGTTAGAATTACTTTTTTACACGAAATCCCAATGTCTTTTATGCCATATACAGCATACAACAACTATTTAATAGACTTTGGATAATTTCTTGTAGTGTTTTCTGCCCTTTGCTGTGTCTACGATAACCTTAAATCGATTATAATTCGATATCTTGATCAAGCCATGATCAAGTCTCACTACTGCATTGATCCCATTAGTAATAATGCTTCACCATAGGTTTCCCTGTTTGCCAGTTTGCCTGTTAGCTTTGATCACATCACAGGCAGATTTTTATGATGACAACTAGAACATACTCATTTACTTGTATTATATCATTAAGTCCGTTGCCTTGTTGCGAATGCTGCAAACATTCAGATACATCACCTTTAATGTTGTCATTTTAACATTTTTTCTTTATGTTGACCTCCTTCCAGCTAGATATAATTGTTGCTTAATACTTCTCTGATTTTTTTAATTCTTGCTTTGTATGTCAGTAGGTGGGGCCCTTGAGACAGCGTGAGACAGAAATTGGAAGGTTCTGAACCCAAGGGTTAGAATGATAGCAACTGAGTCCAATTGTGACTGTCAACCATCACTAGGCAGTGACTGCAACTCGTGTTTCAGTGGCTGCAACTAGTATATTTGTGTCGATTTGAAATGTGCGCAAGTACATTCCTCTTAGTCCGAGTAGAGAATTCCAAATGTATGAATCGGTGCATTACTGTATCAAACAAATCATGTTTTCAGAGCATTCGCAAACCATTCTTCTGACACATCTATGTCCTTCGAATGGTGAGTCAGTATGTTTATTATTACTATTTACATGCTGTTCTACTCTCGGCAGGTATCACTGCGCTGAAACAAGTCACAAAGCGTTATGCACGGAAACAAAACAAATGGGTTCGCAATCGTTTCTTGAAAAGTAAGTAGCAGAATATTTGAGGAGCAAACCCATGAACGCAGTGTACTGTATTAAAGAGCAAGTATGTCTTCAGGACTTCTATGGAGTTCTGTAATCATAATGTGCTATTATTCCTACATGAACATGTTTAAAACCTGTGCAACCACCTAGGCTTTGACCAAAATTCACTACTTCATGGGGTTTAGGAAGTTGATTAAATAGTAACTTGGTATAAGAAATTTGATATTTTGTTAAAATAGGAATGATTTGTTAGACCATGTGAAGCAAGAAAGGATTAGGACCATAGGAGACATAAGAATTTGCAGATGCTGGAATCGTGAGTCAAATACGGTGCTGGAAAAGCTCTGCAGTTTAAGCAGCATCTACGGAGGGAATGGATAGGCATTTCCCGTCGCGATCATTCTTCAGACTCTGCAGACGATGTTTCAATAGACAATAGGTGCAGGAGTAGGCTATTTGGCCCTTCGAGCCGGCACTGTTAAGCTGGGACCTTTCTTCAGACAAAAAATTAATGTTTAAAGAAGAGTAGCAATCCCATAGATGCTGCCTCACCCGCTGAGTTTCTCCAGCATTTTTGTCTACCTAGTAGCAATCCAAAACATCGTCTGTCTATTCCATCCGCAGATGCTGTCTGACCCGCTGAGTTCGGATAGCTTTTTGTCTTTGCCCCAAGGGCTGGGGCTAATTGGATATGTCCGGCCAAAGAGCCAGCACAGGCCAAAACTATTAACTCATGGAGTAGTGTCATAATATACAGGCCTCGCTACAGCAACACACTTACTGCATTCAGCAATTCAGTGTGTCAGCTGCTGGTCTAACTCCATTTAGGAAGTATCTTGGCCTGCACTATTTCCAGTAAGTGGAAACATTGCCAAGAGGAAATGAGCCTGTGGTGTTTACTCGTATCACATTTACTATCAATCCTTTCTTATAGACCCCAGTCTCTTAGCTCATTCTAGCATGCACTCTCCTTTCTTGGCTCCTATCTCTCTGACCACTCCCATCTCCTCTCTCACAATTCCGTCATTAATTGGCGGCACAATTACACGACTTACAGTTCATAACCTGAATGATACTTTTCGCGGATAAATCCGTTACATTAAAAAGGTGGTGTTGTTGGTGCACCAGACACGGCCAGATGCCCGGAGCAGCAACATGGAGGGAGATTGATAGCCGCTGTTGTAGACAGGGCACCAGCAATGCACAGAACTTGGGGATCAACTGAGGTGGGTGGCAAGCTTTTGGAACTTAGGGGAAGGGGCGGCTGGGAGAGATGTATTAGGAGGGGTGTTAAACGTCTTAGGAGAGAGGGTGAGAAACAGAAAAATCAGGGCAAACTGTTGGGTGACGAGGCCAAGCTGGGAAGTGACATTGTGAGGGAACAGATGTGGGACATTTTAAATAATCTAATGCTTGTTGTGATTAACCACTGCTTGTCCTTTATTATTTGGAAGTTTTAACGTGTCTTTCTTTTTAAAACAGCATTTGTGGTAGATAGTTAAATGGAGGAAGTGGTATTGGAAAATAACGGGAGAATTTGACGGAGGCGTGTGGTGGGATACTGGGCAGAAAGGATCATGTGAAGTTAACAAAGTAAACTAGCAGTGAAAATTCCAGTAAACATATGCAGGTTTATGGAATCCATCCTCTTATCTCCCAGTGAACTATCAGGGTGCTTTCTGACTGCTTTCCTGTATGATTCTATTTCTAAAGGGCCAGGAGCGAACATTCCACCAGTGTATGGCCTGGATGTGACTTTTGTCAACCAATGGGAGGAGACGGTGTTGCAACCTGCTCTGCAGATTGTCGAGAGCTTCTTAAAGGTACAGAATGCTGGGCCAAACGTGGTGTGTGTTTGTACGTCTCCTGTAGTCCTGATGCATGCACGTGGTGCATTCAGTCGTTTCCACTCCGACCATAAACTTTCATGATCAGCGGCACTCAGCAGGTTTTCTTTCTGGCTACATTATTTAAATGCTGTCTGCTCGTATTGGTTATAGCAATACTGATACATAGCTAGAAATCCACATTAAACCCATGTGTAATGCAAGATTACGCTGCGTTCTAAGGTTAATGCAAAGGATCGCGTGGCACGATTCAGATAAAACAAGGTATCACAGCGTCCTGGTAAAATTATCTTTCAACCAACATTGCTAATCTGGTCAGGTGTTATGTTATATGTTATAAAGTTATGTGCATATTGTTGGCTCTTGCCTACATTGTTGTGACTGTTATGTGATGGCTGTAGAACATCTTGGGGCACTCTGAAATGAAGATAGCCCATGTAATTTCTTTCAACTTTAAACTAGGATTGGGTGGGCAAAGTGGATTAACATCAAACTTGTGTGAACGAGTGATCAATGGTCAGCGTGGACTTGGTGGGCCGAATGGCCTGTTTCCCTACTGCATCTCTAAAACTAAAATTAAACTAACCCACACCTATGAAAATAGTGGCAAATAAATTGAGCATGCTTTGAAGGATTGAAATTATAACTCTTCCAAAATATATTGACATTTCTGGTGAATAAAAGATGATTATTTTCTTCAGATTGGTGATTTCAATCTCTTTTAGTTTTACTGGTGTTATATTCGTGTTTGTACTGTGAATCTTATTTGGTAACTGCGTCCATGTTTACAGGGAGAGCAACCTGAAGCATTGCCACTAACCGTGGCTCATGATCAAATTGATGGGAAGAGGAACCGGCGAGTCTGTGAATTGTGTGATAAAGTCATTCTTGGTGATCAGGAATGGAAAGGTAAGAAAAATTAGGCCATATAAAGAAAATAACCCAGGCTGCATGAGTGAGATGAAGCGAAGGAGTGTGAGGCAGCTGGGAGTGAAGACATTAGCTGGGTGCCAGATTGAGAATGATCGCTGAATGAACTCTTGACTACTTACCTTGCAGCTCACCTGAAATCCAAGAATCATCAGTACCGCTGGAAGAGGAAGAAGAGGGCTGAGGCGCAGTTAAGCACAGACACTCCCCCTGACACTGTAAACACTCCACAAGAAGTGTAGAGGGTTCCTCCAGTCTGCATTAATATCACAGGAACTTGCCCCAAGATGTGAACCAACTGGTATGGATGGTCCATGACAATAGCTGGCCTGAAGCTCTTGCCGATTGGAGACGATGCAGAATTGCTATACTCTGCCTCCATTCTTCTCTTTGTTCCTACAATCAACAGAGAATTTGTTGTTGATATTCTAGGTTGTGTGCTGGGAGCGTCCTGTTGGGTCATTGTAGGATAAACATTTTGCATCTTTTCTTTTGAAAGGTGGAATCAATTGACATAGGATTACTAAACGTGGCTGGATGTAGTCCTGGAAATGAAGCCGCATCTCTCGCCTCTAACCTCCACATTTAGTTGCGTATCTGTGTTCACCATCTCCAATATTTTAACTTGGAAGTGTGTTGAAATAGAATTAAAAGATGCATATTTTTTTAATGATCCAGTGAATGTTTCTGTACGGTTTGCTTACTGTGGTATCCTGAAGATTTGGTAATTGAAGAATTAGCCATCATGACCTGAAATTAGTCATCGGTCAACGGAGCAAGTATGATTTGAGGGAAGAGATATTTGGAATTGGGGTTTGTCCAGGGCAACACTTCACATGCCTGCACCAACAAATTCTGTATGATGGCCAGTAGTTCAACTGGAAGTTGGTGCTCATTCCTTAAAGATGACTTCTCCCAAGGGATGGTATGCTCCATGCTGAGCATGATAGCTGTCACAAGGAATAGATTGTTTGATGATAGTAACATCAAGGGAATTCTATAAAATGGGTGTAAACACACAGTTGAAATCTAGGACATGGTTGCCTTTGAATGTTTCTGCTTTAATTTTCAATTTATGTTCCGCATTTCCTAAACATTTGATGAATGTTCTTTACGAGATCCCACATCTATAGGTAAAAAAATCCCAGTGTTGGAGAGGCTTATCGGCTACAGTCAAACTGCTGCAGAATCACAATATTTTAGTACCGATTTAAAATTCCCACCACCCTAATATATGTGTCCTTGGAAATTAGTTTTCATGTTTCATTCTGGAATATCAGCCCTGTACTTCCTCCAAACTCTTTACATGGGTGTGATCATAGTATTCAAGATGTGGTCTTACCAAGGCTTTTGGAGCTGTACCATAATTTCTAACCAGGAGACACAAGGAACTGCTGATGCTGGAATGTTCAGTAAAACACAAAGTGCTGGAGTAATTCAGCAAATCAAGCAGTGTCTATGGACGGAATGAATAGGTGACATGTTGGGTTGGTACACTTAATTTGTAAAATTTCATTTCTAAACATTTATAGTTCCACTTTCTCCACTTGTCCTAAATATTTTACGTATTACATATTATATCTCTTCGTCTTTTTACACGTCTTTCTAGATTTTCGCAATTCAGAAGGCAGCCTGCTCTATCCTTTGTAGATCCCTCCTCCGGTTTATCAAGGCTTTCTCCTTATTCTTAATCAAGGTAATATCTTTAATTTTAGACTTGTGCTTTGCAATACAGTTCAGTTTGTGCCATTGGTAAACGTGGTCCAAAACTGTTATGATTTATTCTCCAACCCTTTGTCTTTAAGCTATTCCTCACAGGTTAGAGTATTACAAATGGATTTTCAGATTTGAAATTTGCACTAAATTTAAATCATGGGCAAACTATCTGGCCCCAGGCTGCTTTACATTATTTATTATGTTGAGTTGTTTGTGAGGCTGGGACTTCTCTGAGGGTCGCCACCTTGTAGTGGAGACATGTGCGTGTGCTTTAGATCCTGTAAGCTGGCCTCATGGCAGGAAGGTCGAGGGGGCGGTTCTTGATAAAGCGCGGCCCAAGTAGACGACGTCAGCGGTGGAACAGGCCGAGGATGGTGTTTGGCCGGCGGCTACGAAGGTGGAAGAAGGCTGCAGCAGGGAGAGACTCCCAACCGTGGTGGACCCCGGGACTGTCTCTGTCAAGGCCCGTGTGGTGGTTGGCCATGTACCAGTGAATGGTGTTCGAAAAGTGTTACCAATCTCTTTTGTTGGAGATGGTCATTGCCTGATAATAGAATTAGTCATACAGCACAGAACCATCCCTTCACATCCTTTTTACCCATCCGCACTAATCGCATTTGCTCAAATTAGGTCCTTATCCTTTCCCTGCCTTGTCTATTTACTTTAGAGAATACAGCGCGGAAACTGGCCCTTTGGCCCATCGGGTCTGTGCCGACCAGCGATCCCTGCACATTAACACTATCCTACCCACACTAGTGACTATTTTTACATTTACCAAGCCAATTAACCAGCAAACCTGAACATCTTTGGAGTGTGGGAGGAAGCCGAAGATCTCGGAGAAAACCCAAGCAGGTCACGGGGAGAACGTACAAACTCTGTACAGACAGCACCCGTAGTCAGGATCAAACCCAGGTCTCCGACGCTGTAAGGCAGCAACTCTACTGCTGCACCATCGTACTGCCCCCTACTTGTCCAGCTGATCTTAAATTATATTGTATCTGATTCTGTCTCCAATGGCAATGTTCCAGATATCAAACAATCTCTGTTTATAAAAATCTTTCTTCCCATTCCCCTTGGAATTCACTTTAAACCTCTGGTCTATTTTATACCACTCCCATGGGCAAAAAGCTGCCATTTACTGTATGTCCTACCCCATTTAGACTTCCAAAAATGCGTTCACCTTGCACTCGTTGGGTATAAATTCCATCTGCCAATGTTCTGCCCAACTTTTCATCTGATTGAAATCCGGCTGTAGGTTCAGACAATCTTCTATGCACAGCGCCGTCTTCTTTTGTGTCACGTAAAACTCACCAATCATTCCTCCTATATTGTAATATAAATATTACTTACTAATTAGCAGCCATTTCTGAATGTTGCCCAAATCGTGAACTGCTGTGTGTATTAATTGATTAGAATTCAGCTACACTTAACAATGACCAGCTCTTCCCATATGCATGACAACAAATAAATTGGTGAAGACGATTGGGTCAAGGGTTCCAACATGAGGAATGATCTGGAATTAAGATTATTGTCCAGGAACAAAAAGAACCATCAACACTTTCCAATGTACAGCACCAGCCAAGTGTTATTTCTACCTAGAAATGACATAAAATTGAGCTGAATTGGTTTGCTAACACGCCCAGTCTAAAACTGGAGTCATCTTCTTATAGGTCTCCTATGGTCGTGAGAGGTCTCCAAAGAGTTGTAGTGTCTTTCTGGTCACCGCTGACATTTCAACATGTTGAAAATTTTGGCGACCTATCACGGGTGCCGGCAAGCACCTGTAAAGGTCGCGAAAGTGGGACAGGCCCTTAACTTTTAACCTTTGATCAAATGTCCAGCCTATTTGGACGTCCAAGGTTCCCTTATTTTTCTTCCTAACTGCAACATGCTTATCCTGAGCTCTGATCAGATGGTCTTTAAATGACTCACAAGTCAATAGACAATAGGTGCAGGAGTGGGCCATTCGGCCCTTTGAGCCAGCACCGCCATTCAATGTGATCATGACTGATCATCCCCAATCAGTACCCCGTTCCTGCCTTCTCCCCATATCCCCTGACTCCGCTATTTTTAAGCCCTATCTAGCTCTTATCCCCTATCGTGTCAGATGGGGATTTACCCAAAAATGTTCTCAATTTACTTTCCTTAGTTCCTGCCCAATAATGTTGTGATTTCCCTTACCCCAGTTTAGTGCATTCCCCAAGGTCCTGACCTACACTTATTCAAAACAATCTTAAAACTTAAGGAGTTGAGATCACTATCTCCAGAGTGCTACACCTTACACCAGTCAATGGAGTTCTCCCCAGTTCCCCACGGATTCACATTCACCCGGGTTCTTTCATGGTCTCTCAGATTAAAGTGATCTTACTGTCAGCAGATCAGCTCCACACTGTGCTGCGTCAGGATTGAGAGATAGGCGCAGATAGTTCACTGAGTCTTGGTCCTGACCGAGAATAAACTGACCAGACCCTCTCACGACCCAACCCTTTCCACCAACCTTCCGTAGACTGCGTCTCCCATTGACCCAGACTGTTAACTCACCCCCTTGAGACTCCCAGGTCACACAGATGTGTCTCAGTAAAGAATTCATGTCTGGGATGTACAACTCAGTTACAACATTTCCTAAATACAACCGGAGTTGTGTTTTAGATTCTTCCCAAATCAGCAGTTCGTTGTCGGAAAAGCTCGTTGCATAGGAGAGCAAACTAAGAGTGAGTCGCTTCAGAGGCTGCCCTGAAACAGGCAGGCAAGGCGGTCAAACTTGTAAAGTCAGGAGCTTGAAACCTGACAAAGCTGTTGGATGTTTTGGTTGAGAATATCACTGATTTTGCATCCAATCCCGTAAAATGTGAAGAAATTGTCATATGTCCGTTTAAAGTTGCAGTTTTACCATCTGAGATGGAGCGCAGGGTAACTAGCGAGCAGTTTTCTGCAAAGGGATGTTTTATTTAAATCTGAGGGACAGATGTTTCTGTAATGTGTTCTGCAGAACCTGCTTTAAAGTCTGTTTCCAGCTCGTAAAGAATGGAGCTTTGCTGAAATTGTTCTGATGAATCAGCCGGAGCTCATGCAGCAAGTCATGGAGCACTGTGAAACCAGAGATCACTGCATCCCAAAAAGGGCCTGTCCCACTATACGAGCTAATTCAAGAGCTCTCCCGAGTTTAAAAACAAATCAAACTCATGGTAAGCACGTAGAATATACGTAGCGGTTACGTCGGAGCTCGGGACTTCTCTTAGCGGCTCGTAATAGCCCTGTCCCACGTTACGAGTTCATTTCAAGAGCTCTCTCGAGTTTGCCCTGATTCGAACTCGGAGATTTACGGTAATGGCCGCTCGTCGGTACTCGGGGCTCTCCTGGAGATTTTTCAACATTTTGAAAAATCTTCACGAGTCTTCCCGAGTTTACCTGCCGTTAGCGTTACGAGCCGCTAAGAGACGTCCCCGAGCTCCAACGTACCCGCTACGTTCATTCTCCGTGCTTACCATGAGTTTGATTTTTTTTTAACTTAGGAAAGCTCTTGGAATGAACTCGTAACGCTAACGGCGGGTACTCGGGAAACGCGGTGAGCTCGTGAAGACTCGTGAAGATTTTTCAACATGTATAAGCACAATTGTAACGAAGGGCTTCATCCTGTCTCCGACCTGTTGAAACAAAGAATCACCCATTCATTTCATTTCACTTGGAAACTGAGAACCAGCAGCCGGTCCCGTGTGAGAGCAACACACAAACTGTCCCTCTGGTACTCACTGTGTCCGTCTCCAACAAGCCGGTTTCACCTCAGGAGGGTCCAATACCCTGGGCACAAGCTGCTGCAATTTATATCCTGCTGAACACAGTCACTGCCAATCGCAGGAAGGAGCTGAGGGTGTGGAGATTGGCACCTCACCCCACTGATTCACTCCCGGGAATAACCAGCAAGTATAGTCCATCTCCTTCCTTCTCGTGGACTTTGATCAGATCATCTCTCGAGGGTCTCCTGTGAGAGTTCAAGTGTTCACATTTGCTTTGACACTGGGAAGGAGTGTCCAGGTTGCTCTCTGTAATGGCCGACCACTTCATGTGGGGAGTGCAGAGAGTGTATGTACATGTGTCTGAAGAAGGGTCTCGACCCGAAATGTCGCCTATTTCCTTCGCTCCATAGATGCTGCCTCACCCGCTGAGTTTCTCCAGCGTTTGTGTCTAGCTTCGTACATTAAAGTTATTGCCTCCGCTCTGGACACCCACGTTCAACCCTGACTTCCACTGCTGACTGCAGATGCCACTAGCAGCAGGTAACCCAAATAAAAATGGAAATCGATCACTGTTCCCCCTCTGTTCACAGGCCAACATCTCCCCATCCCCATCACCAACCCCTTGTCCCCTAGACGGGACATACATGGTCTTCTAGCTCTGATCTGTGCATGATGTTGATACAGAGGGAGAGTATCATTTAATTAAATGTTTAATCAAAGGATTCTTGGCATGAAGAGGCGGACTTGGCCTTTGACGGCTAATTTAAAACAAGATATTTGGATTCACACTGGGAAAGTGGTGTCTGTGGAACCTGAACTCTCTCCCCCCCCCCCCCCCCCCTTGGAGCAGTTCCTGGTCCCAGGCTCTCCGCACCTTGGAGCCCAGTCAATACCTCCCCCTCTCTCTTCCCACCTGTCTGATTGAGAGCCTGTGGACTTTGTGCAACACCCTCTGGTTTGCAGTCTTGCAGGTGGTCGTCACCAGTTCCACGGGTTCAGCCTGAAGTCGTGCGGTTGGGGGAAAACTGGACGCGGCTCGCAGGCAGCACAGCACGGAACTGTCTCCAACGGTGGTTCAACCGTCAATGCCACAGATAAAGTGATATCAGTACCGGCCCCCCCTGTGGTACCGGATACCACAAGGAACTGCTGAATTCTGCATGATATCAACTATTACAACATATAAACAAGCACAATATCTGTATTTCATTTTTTCAATTTTACAAATATTAAACATCAGAATAGGAAAAACTGACAGGTTAACAAAGTGAAGCAATATAAAAAAACTCAAGGCTGTTTGCCATATGTACAACAGAACAAATAAATCCTTGCAGCTGCACACAAGGGATGTAAGCACTATACTCATAGAGAGAAAATAATGAAGGGGAAAATCAACAAACGAATAACCTCAGGAACTGGTGCAAAATAGCCCAAAGTACTGAATAAAATTTGACTTGAGTTGAGACAGTTCATAGTTTAGTTAGAGTTTCATGGTATTCAAGAGGCTGGCGGTTGTTGGGAAGAAGCTATTGAACATGGTGATCATGGTTTTCAGACGCCTGTACCTTGTTCCTGATGGTAAAGAGCTGAGAGCATGGCCAGGATGGTCTGTGTTCATTGATGGTGCTGCCTGCCTTTTTGAGGTAGTTCCTCCTGTCGCTCCCTTCAATGGTGTGGAGGTCAGTATCCGTGATGGAGCAGGCAGTGTCCACCACCTTTTGTAATCTTCATTCCTGGGCATTCGAGTTGCTGAACCAGGCCGTGATGCAACCGGTCCATATGGTTTACCGTACACCTGTAGAAGTTTAAGCGAGTATTCGTCGACGTACCAAACCTCCTCAATGTTTGATTTGATTTGATTTGATCTTATTATTTGTCATTCGAACCTCAGAGAGGCTCGAACGAAACTCCGTTTCTACATGCCATACATAAATCATAAAAAAAAAAATACACAGACAATTCAATTCACACAAACATCCATCACAGTGAATCTCATCCTCACTGTGATGGAAGGCAAAGTCTTCTCTCTCCCCCGCACCATCTCTCTCCCGAGGTCGAAGCTGCAGGCGGGCGGTGTTAAGTCCCACGGCCTTTGAGGTAGCGCCGGGCGATGTACGGCCCCGCTCTAGGCCCAAAGGTCACAGTTGGAGCCCCCGGCGGGCGCTGGAATGTCCCGCGGCCATGAAAGCCGCGCCGGGCGATGTACGGCCCCGCTCCAGGTCGCTCCAACCCCGCGACACGAGCTGGAGATGTTGTGTTGCGGGAGCTCCGGAGAGCGGTCTCCCATCCGGACCCGCGAGCTCCCGATAGTCCACCGGTCTGCAGCTGGAGCTGAAGCTCCAGTCGGGCCGCAGCGGCGAGCCACCACCGCTCCCCACGCTCCGAGGCCAGCCAGCCCCATGACGGTGAGTCCGCAGCTCCGTGAATGGAGCACCCAGGTCGTCTCGGTCGAAGGCCGCTCCATGGTGCTAGGCCCCAACAACAACGGAGACCCGACAGGGAAAAAGTCGGGTCTCCCGTGCAGGGAAGAGATTTAAAAGTTTCCCCCTCTTCCCCCCCCCACCCCCCACATATACACAGTTACAAACAATACAAAAAAAACACGAACAACTACATTTAACTAGACAAAAAATAAAAAAAAGACAGACAGGCTGTAGGGGCCGCTGCAACGTGAGTCGCGCCCGCCCACTATGTACTGAATGTTCTCAGGATGTTGGGGCGTCTCTGGCCTTTCTTTATGATTGCATCATCCAATTCCTTTCATCCCCCAGGCACAGTGAGCGGACCCTCGAGACGGGATTCTGCAGCAGCTGAGCAACAGCGGAGCGGCCATGGTGAGAATGCTGAGGCCTTGGCGAGGAATCTGAGCAGTGGTAAGGTGAGGCACGGCCTTTTCCTTTCCTCTGCGGTCTTCGCGGCTGAGAGATGGCCGTCAGAGACTCCTCCTGCAGGAGAAACTGCCAGTGTCCCTGGAGACCGCCCTGCGGGAAGTACGTCCAACTGTAGTTGCTGAGCCGACCGCATAGTGTAGCTGGAACTGCGGTTGAACTCCTTGAGGAATAGCAGTGATGGTGAGGGCGGCGTAGACAGGAGCTTTAGGCAGGTGGGCACAAAGGGGCAGGCACAAGCAGTTGGACGGCCATCAGGAAAGGCAGAGGGAGTAGGCAGAGAGGGCAGGACTCCAATGTGGCTATTCCCATCACTCACAAGTGACACGATTTGGGTTCTGTTGCGGGTGGGTGGCCTTTCACAAGAGAGCAGCAGCAGCAGTTCTGTGGCACGACAACAGGCCCTGATGTACAGTACATAGAAGTAAGCAGAGTTGTGGTGAGTGGAGCCGTGATAGTCCGGGGACAGACGGGAGATGCTGGTGCAGTGAAGGAGACTTCAGCCTGCCAGGTGCCAGGGGTTTCTCCAAGAGGTTTCAGTACATTCTGCAGGGCAGGGCAGCACAGTGGCGGAGCTGGTAGAGCAACTGCCTCATAACCCCAGACACCTGGGTACGATTCTATCCTTCGGTGCTGTCTGTGTGGAGTTTGCGCGTTCTCCCTGCGACCGCATCCATTTCCTCCGTGTGCTCCGGTTTCCTCCCACATCCCAAAGATGGGTGGGTTTGTAGGTTAATGAACTCTCTGTAAATTGTAACGAGTGTGTGGGGATTTGATGAGAAAGTGGGATAACATAGAACTGGTGTGCATGGAGGATTAATGGTCGGCGTGGACCAAGGGGCCTGTTTCCATGCGGTATGTCTGAACTCTAAAATTCTCAATGGGAGGGTGAGCAGCCAGAGCATGTTGCATACATCAGGCCCAACGCCATGGGATAAGGTCCAGCAGAGAGAATGTGGGAAGGTTAGACAGAATGCTAAAAATCAGGCTGTAACCTCTCGATTTCTCCCAATGTGCCCATGTTAGTGAGGATGTGAATAGGAGGGAGGGGGAGATTAATGTGTGGCTGAGGAACTGGTGCAGGAGGGAAGGGTTCAGTTTCTTGGTCCAGTGGGGCACCTCTTCTGCTGCACAGATGACCTGTACAAGAGGGCCTGGTTGTACCACAACTGGCTGGGAGCAAACATCCTGATGACAATAGACAATAGGTGCAGGAGTTGGCCATTCGGCCCTTCGAGCCAGCACCACCATTCAATATGATCATGGCTGATCATCCACAATCAGTACCCCGTTCCTGCCTTCTCGCCATATCCCCTGACTCCGCTATCTTCAAGTGCCCTATCCAACTCTCTCTTGAAAGCATCCAGAGACTTGGCCTCCACTGCCTTCTGAGGCAGAGGATTCCACAGATTCACAATCCTCTGCGTAAAAAGGTTTTCCCTCATCTCCATTCTAAATGGCTTACCCCTTATTTATAAACTGTGGCCCCTGGTTCTGGACTCCCCCAACATCGGGAACATGTTTCCTGCCTCTTAAACTCTTAATAATCTTATATGTTTCAATAAAATCCCATCTCATCCTTCTAAATTCCAGAGTGTACAAGCCCAGCCGCTCCATGCTATCAACATTTGCAGGCGCTGCTCGGGAGGGTTTAAACTGGGAGTGAGGAGACAAGGCAGAATTGAATGCAAGATTCCTGACAGGGCAGATAAACTCAGCATCTATTGGTACAAGAGATAAGAATATAATGTTAGTGGCGCAACAATTGTTTGATGGAGGGTTAGGATACGTGGAAGACAGGATACGAGTGATTAGCACTTGTTTGAGTTGAAGTAATCGTCTATAGTTTCTATTACTTAGTTGATATCTACATAGTTACAGTACTGAGCAGTGCATACTGGTAGCATAGTTGGTGAGAACAGGTATTGAGGGGGATGGTTCTGGGATGCCAGAAGCTGTTGAGGTTTTGTGGACCGAACTCAACAAAACACCAGTGAAGAGAGGACCCACTTGATAAGTTGTGTAAAGCCATCTTAGATTTTCATGTGTCCTTGGGATTGGGTTTCTTTTGGTTAAACATTTGGCTTGTGTGTTTATCAGCCCAATAAGCTTATTACTGAATATGGAGTTAATTATTGTCCCATAGCATAAGCGTGCATAAGCAATTTAGATACTACTTTGGCATTGGGCATGGTTTTCCTGGCGTTATAGCACGTACTTTGTGCTTCAACAGTAATTTAATTTAGCTATTACGGAATTATAGCTATTGCGGTATTATAGCTATTACAGAAACAAGACTGCACAGTGGCGCAGCTGGTAGAGGTTAATGCCTCAGAGCGCCAGAGCCACAGGTTCGATCCTGACCTTGGGTTCTGCCTGTGTGGAGTTTGCAAGTTTTCCCTGTGACCATGTGGGTTTCCTCTTGGTTCTCTGGAAATCTACTAGATCCCAAAGACGTATACGGTTTGCAGGTTGATTGACCTCTATAAATTGATCCTATGTGGAGAGTTGATGAGAACGTGAGATTGCAGAGAACTAATGTGAGCAGGTGATCAATGGTCAGCGTGGACTCGGAGGACCAATCTTGTTTTCTAAATTAATTAAAGTGGGGGTTTATAGAAGGGCAGGACTGGCGGCTCAATATTCTGGGGTTCTCATGTTACCACTTTGATAGAGGTGGAGGTAAGGGACGAGTGACTGGTGGGTGTTTGATTAGGGACTACATCATGGCAGCATTTAGAGAGGATATTCATAGAGGATCATCCAGTGTGTGGACTTAGAAATAAGAACAGATGATCAATTTGATGGGATTGTGTTATAGACCTGCCAATTGTGAATAAAATGAGAGGAGAAACCATGTAGGGAGTTAGCTGTATGAATAATAACGCTGTCATGATAGGTGATTTCAATATGCCTCACATTGACTGCCTTTGTGCCAAGGGCTTGGATGGGGTAGAATTGGTTAACTGTCCAGGAAAGTAGATGTCTGGTCCAGGCCAGAGGAGGCTGCAGAGGAAACTACCCGACCTCTTGCCTGTACAACTCTGTGAACTGCGTGACACGATTCCTTCTCACTCCTGTGCCAGTCAATCAGTCTACTTTCCCCTCGAGAAAAAGCAATCCTGTTTGATGGTACCCTAAATGCCGGAGAAACTTAGTTGGTGCAGCAGCATCTATGGAGCGAAGGAAATAGGCAACATTTCGGCCCGAAAACCCTTCTGCAGTCTGAAGAAGGGTTTTGGCCTGAAACGTTGCCTATTTCCTTCGCTCCATAGATGCTGCTGCACCCGCTGAGTTTCTCCAGCATTTTGTGTACCCTCGATTTTCTTCCTTCTTTAACAATCGTGTTTGATGTTTGGTTCATTTTGACACACGGTCGCGTTGGATGCTGAGGTTCTGGGTACTTCAAAGGCTGATGATCGGACTTCACTCCATCAATGATTTGGGCATTGACCTTTCCAAAGGCATCCAGGGATGAATCCTGTCTTGGTGTAACCTGGCTGTTATTTCTCCATGAATTATAAGGTGTGTCAAGGGGCAAAGTGCTGAGGACAGAGATGACCAGCGGACACAAGATTCCAGTCAGCAACGTGTGGCCTGCTGATTTATTCCTGTGGCTCAGTGTGGTGTCCACAGAGCTGGTCAGTGTATGCACACATCTTTTCTCATCGTAGCCTATTTTTCGTAGTTCATTCATATAGTCATGGACCTATGAACAAGCCCTAACAGCAGATCAGCTCCACACTGTGCTGTCATGAATCAAAGTAGTGATAGATACTGAGCGTGCACTGTTAACTGGAGACAGATTTCACAGACAAGAACTTTGTTGCTTTGATGCTCGTTTATTAAGCTGATGAAACTGCAATGTTACAGTTCATTCACAATCACTGGAAGCACAGAACACATTGTGAGTTTTCCAAACCTTGGTGCAACAAACAATGTGAAATCAAGAGGTTAAATACAGAGAGAGACAGTAATAATTCCAATCAGCACAATCTAAATCAAGAGCAGGATCAGCCTCCACCACAGGGACTTTCCCACAGTCCGTGTCTGCCCATCACCACCACCCCCGTGCCCCTGACACTTTCTTGTCTACATGTGTGTGCCCGAGAGATGGCACCAAATGCCCTGGACACCGCTCTGTACTGCTGCACCTTTTAACTGGGATGTCCAACTGTTCCCGGTGGGATTTGAGGAAGGGCTCCAGCAGGATGGATGAGGAGGGGAGTCAGATTAAAGAGGGTGGACTTGTCTGTTCTGAGCAGTCCCAGGGCTTCAGTCAAGGGTCAGTGTGTGGGGCAGTGCCCTGGGGTTTACACCCTGCTGATCCCTGTAGACATCCACCATGGTTCCCCGCTCCCCATCCCTCTCTCAATGTGTGATGGAGAATGGCCGAGACTCTTGTGTTCTGAGTTTGAAGCCGTTACCCTGTCAGTGAGGGCGATGAGAAACTGAAGGACAGTGAGTTGTCCCTTACCCCGACGTGAACAGCCCTTTATTCTGGAATTAACATCACTACTTTTACTACTGATCTGGTTTATAGAAGAAAGATTGCAAAGCAAGGTCATATTCAGCTAGAGCAGTTTGAGGAGATTGTTTTCCCCTCTGCACATTTTAATGCTTTTTGTAGCTAATGTATTCAAAGTTTGCAGTCCATATTGTCTTCAATCCTCACATTCCCTGCAGCTGTATATCTTGTTCTTCCCCAGTTGATGATGTTGCCTCCGATTCCACAACACCCGTGACTTACCAATAATATCTCCCTGGGTTTTAGAACATAACTCCACATGTTAAAATTAGTCATCTCCCCAACAAAGGACTGACGACTGGAAAAACCTCCACCAACGCTGTCCTGCTCCTGACCAAGAATAAACTGACCACCACCTTTCAAATACAAACCCGTCTTGCCATGCTTCTGCAGACCGCGCTCCCCATTGACCCAGAATGCTACCGCACCCGTTCTCGATTCCCAGGTCAAACAGATATGTCTCAGTATGGCATTCATTTGGGGGAGGGGAAACTGGATATAATAATACCTTAAATACAGGGAGACCCAACCACTAGTCGTTTGCCAAATCAGCAGTTCATTGTGGTGGCGATTTGTTGCATAGGAGACCAAACTGTAGTCGCGGTAGGCATCTGATGCAGCCCTGAAGCAGATAGTGAAGGCAGTCAATCTGGAGAAATGCCTTTGGAATACTCTGATGTAGCTGGTAGATGTTCTTTTTGGAAAGATCAAGGACTTCCCCTCCAAGCCTGTAAAACACGAGGTTGTGAATGCGGTTAATTGAATTTGAAATGTAACCGGTTGCCTTTGTCATAAGGAATAGGAGCAGAATTAGGCAATTTGGCCCATCAAGTCTACTCTGCCATTCAATCATGGCTGATCTACCTCTCCCACCTAACCTCATTCTCCAGTCTGTTCCCCACAACCACTGACACCAGTACTAAATCAAGAATCTACCTATCTCTGCCTTAAAAATATCCACTGACTTGGCCTCCCCAGCCTTCTGTGACAAAGAATTCCACAGATTCACCACCCTTTGACTAAAACATTTCTCCTCATCTTCTTCCTAAAAGAACGTGTTTCTGAGTTGGAGCAGTTCAGGGAACCCGTGTTCAGGGAATGAGAAGTATTTTTCCTCAGAGAGGGAGGAGTTTGTCTTCAGCAGGAACTTGTGGCCTAATTGTCAAGTAGCATTGAGGGAAGCACAAAGTGCAGGAGTATCTAAGGAGTACCTTTTACAGATGCACCATAGAAAGCACACTGCGAGGGTGCATCACAGCTTGGTTTGGGCACGTCACAGCCCAAGACTGCAAGAAATTGCAGAGAGACTTGTAGATGTAGCCCAGTCCATCCCACAGACCAGACTTCACACTATCGACTCCATCTACTGAACACGGCCAACATTATCAAAGACTTGTCCCACTCCTGCATCTCTGGAGGGAATGGAAAGTGAAATTTCAGGGCTGGACCCTTTTTCAGACTGATTGAAGTGTGGGGGGGGGGGGGGGGTGGGGAGAGCTGGAAATGCAGTGGAAGCGGGACAAAGCATCTCTGGCCTTTCCCCACCCATCTGCCAATCAACCTCCCCCCCGCCCCGCAACCTCTCCTGTATCCACCCATCACGCCAGGCTTTGTCCACCCCCTCATCTCTCTTCCAACTTTCTCCCCCCTTCAACAATCAATCTGAAGAAGACCCAAAACATCACCTGTTCATTCCCTCCACAGATGCTGCCTGACCAGCTGAGTTATGCAGCACTTTGTATATTATTCAAGATTCCGGATTCTGCAGTTCCTCCAGCATTGAGGCAATGCATTGGAACAATAGTCATCCTATTCTAATGAAGGGTACTGCCAGGTAAAAGTATACATTGAAATGGCCATCATGCCTCTGCACTTTATCTAAATACTGCATTGCAATCCAAAAAGAGTCAAAACTAGATAGATCCCCGTAATCGATTCAAGCACTGAGTTTGGATGCCAAAACTCCCCCCCCCCCCCCCCCCCCCCCAGCCGAGTTGACCTTACAGTGTGCCCTTCTTGACACTCGGGCATGGGTAATTTTGGGGAGCGGTGCCACTGAGGGGCATGCAATGGGCTGTCATGGAGGCATTCACTGACTTCAACCAGGTGGAAAAAGCGTCAGTACACCAACACCTCTACTTCCTCAGGAGACTGAGGAAATTCAGCATATGTCCAATGACTGTTACAAACTGATGTCTACTGATGCACCCTAAAATACATCCCGCCGGGTTGCATCACAGCTTGGTTTTGGAACAGCTCTGCCCAAGGCCGCAAGAAATTGCAAAGAGTTGTAGCTGTAGTCCATCACACAGACGTCAGTCACACTATTGACTCCATCTACAGAAAGCAGCCAACATTATCAAAGACTTAAGATGGACACAAAAAGCTGGAGTAACTCAGCGGGTCAGGCAGCATCTCTGGAGAGAAGGAATGGGAAACCCTTCTTCACGTCTCGACCCGAAACGTCAGCCATTCCTTCTCTCTGCTCCCGTCAGGCTGAAGATACAGGTAGCTTAATAGTATGTAGCAACATTACAAAATTTTGTGATTAAAAAAATCAAGTCTGCAATTTATCCCATCATATAAAGCATAAAAAGAAGTTTAATTTGACACCTAATTTACTTTCATATCTTCAGTATTAAAAAGGTTATGGCCATCTTCATACTCAGAAATTAGCATCTTGTTCTCCATTGCCTTTCCATTGACTTAACACAAAAGCTGTGATAAAGGACAGTCAAAAGTCCATAACTTTCTTAAAAATTAAGATAACTCAATGAAAATTTCAGTTATTATAGATTGAAGCATTCTGAAACAAATATGAAACAATCTTACTTGGATGACCTGAAATTAAAGCATATAATTAGTTAGTTACCTAATTGGAGCTAATTACAAAATTCAATTACTAGATCTAACCATCTATCCATTTCTTAAGAAAAGATAAACTTTTTTAAATTGCCTAACTGTCCAAATAACATTCACACAATAATTCACAATATAACATGATTTTTAAATCTCATTTTCATGAATTCATAGGCCAAATGGAAGGAATTTAGTGTTTAATTCCTGTAAATTAATGGCCATTTAAATCAACTTGCGAGTGGGTTTTAGTGGAATGCGGTGGATTAGAACATTGCGGTTTGCGGTGAAGTCGGCATGAAAAACACTGCCGGTTCATACATTTTTTTTTTTTGTCCCCATTTCGCAACATGAAAATGTGATTAACGCCTTCCTAAAAACCAAGTTTCAATGTAAAAATAAACTGCACTCTATTTTCTCCCCTACGTAAAATCCTTCCCGTTGTCGGCGCTCACGGCTTTAGAAGATTATTTTTTAATTACTCTAGTTAATAAATAATCTAGCGTAATTTAAAAATACCTTCATGAATGAAATGTTGGAGCGATTTTTCTTCAGCAACAAAATCGCCCGACATGGATCGATTTGCCCTGTCTGTGGAAAAATGGCACTTTAAACACGCCCCCCTCTGAAAGGCGCCAAAGTCACGCACACGGGGAGCGGCAGAACTGCAGCGCTGCTCAAGGTAAGTTTTGTAACATACCTATAGTATGCACCACCATACTCAGGAACAGCTTCTTCCCCTCTGTTATCAGACTTGTGAACGGTTCTTCCATAAGCTAGGGTACAATCTCAAATTCCAACTTATCGCACTGCGGACATTGGACTTTTTTTCTGGCACCATCACACTACATTGCTCGGAAACTGTCTCCTGCTCTCTGGTATTTTGCTCTTCACTATACATGTTGTACTTGTGTTTGATTCAAGATTCAAGAGTCAAGAGAGTTTATTGTCATGTATCCCTGATAGGACAATGAAATTCTTGCTTTGCTTCAGCACAACAGAACATAGTAGGCATGACTACAGAACAGATCAGTGTGTCCATATACCATTATATAAATATATACACACATGAATAAATAAACTGATAAAGTGCAAATAGACAGATAATGGGCTATTAATGTTCAGAGTTTTGTCCGATCCAAGTTTAATAGCCTGATGGCTGTGGGGAAATAGCTATTCCTGAACTTGGTCGTTGCAGTCTTCAGACTCCTGTACCTTCTACCTGAAGGTTGCTTTGGTTGTATCATGATTTCGCTGCACCTCGGTACACTATTGTGTATAATAATAAACCAAAACATAATAAACTCCCCCATCATCAGACGTGGGTTGGAGCTGGCACAAGCCGGTAGGCAGAACCGTAATGGAACTACAGGAGGAGTTCCGGTTCAGACGTTTCAGATATGCCCTGTGCAGAGAAGTCAGATAACTAAAGCCAGAATTCCCTGGATGATCAAAAGTGAAGTGATTGAAGGGAAGGTTTGGAGATCATAGTTCAGGAAAGGCAATGTTCCCCCAATATCCTTCAACAACCTTGGATTGGAAATACACGCCGCACCAGGGGTTCAAGATTCAAGATTGAAGAGAGTTTATTGTCATGTGTCCCAGATAGGACAATGAAATTCTTGCTTTGTTTCAGGACAACAGAATGTAGAAGGCGTGAATACATTAATACTTAATGGTTCTTAATGCAATGGACGTATGGGTGTGGAATGAAGGGTCAGATGTAGTACTGTCGGATGCATGGAGAGGGCAGGAGATGGTGCAGAAGAGATTTTATGGGATGTTTCCTGGAATGGAGGATTTTAGTTTGGAGATACAGAATGGAAACAGGCCCTTCGACCCATCGATCACCAGTTCAATACTATTCCACTTTTGCATCCACTTCCTACACACTACGGGCAATTTACAGAGGCCAATGAAACTACAAACCTGCACGTCTTTGGGATATGGGATGAAACTAGAGAATCTAGGGGAAACCCACACGGTCACAGGTAGAACGTGCAAACTCCACACAGACAGCACCTAAGGTCAGGATCCAACCCGAGACTCTTGCGCTGTGAGGCAGCGGCTCTACCCGCTGCACCACTGTGCCAACCCATGAGAAGAGGTTGAACAAACTTGGATAGTGTCAGAAGCTGAGGAGCGACCTGATAGAAACATGTAAAGTTATGAGAGCGATGAATATCGTAGCTAGTCAAACGCTGGAGGGCATGGGTCATAGTCATACAGCACATTGTGATACATTGCCTTCAGCCCAACTTGGCCCTGCTGACCAAGATGCCCATCTAAGCTAGTCCAATTTGCCCATGTTTATCCCGTATCATTCTAAACCTTTCCAATCTATATACCTGTCCAAATATCTCTTAAATGTTATCGTACCTGCCTTAAGCACTTCTTCCTGTAACATTCCATATATCCACCTCCATCTGTGTATAAAAGAAAGTTGCCCCTCAGGTTCCTATTAAATCTTTCCCCTCTCAACCTAAATATATAGAAACATAGAAAATAGGTGCAGGGTAGGCCATTCGGCCCTTCGGCCCTTCGAGCCTGCACCGCCATTCAATATGATCATGGCTGGCCATCCAACACAGTATCCTGTACCTGCCTTCTTCCCATATCCCCTGACTCCATACCCCCTGATCCCCTTAGCCACAAGGGCCACATCTAACTCCCTCTTAAATATACCCAATAAACTGGCCTCAACTACCTTCTGTGGCAGAGAATTCCAGAGATTCACCACTCTCAGTGTGAAAAATGTTTTTCTCATCTCGGTCCTAAAAGACTTCCCCCTTATCCTTAAACTGTGAACCCTTGTTCTGGACTTCCCCAACATCGGGAACAATCTTCCTGCATTTAGCCTGTCCAACCCCTTAAGAATTTTGTAAGTTTCTATAAGATCCCCCCTCAATCTACTAAATTCTAGTGAGTACAATTCTAGCGATATGGCATCTACTTCGTGATTCACCCCATCTTTGCCCTCGTGATTTCATATAGGATTGCTCCTCAGTCTCTTAATTCTCCTTAATCTTCAATGCAAAAGCTATTCACCCAGATGATCTGCTAATAAGTCTATTTCTGCATCCCCCTTTCTACTGTGGGGATTCACTTTATATCAGCTACCTGCATCTGACCCACGCCTCCTGCTTTTTTTCAGACTGGCTGCTCAATATCTCTTGCTGTGCTCAATTTCATGCTGTGCCCAGCCTTGGGTGAAAGCTTCAAGGCAAGTTTTCCTTTCACAGAGAGTGTTGGAAGCCTGGTGCTTGGGGAGGTAGCGTAAGCAGATACAATAGCAATGTTTAAGGAGCATTTAGACAGACACGTGAACATTGACAAGGTTACAGACCATGTACAGGGAGAACTAGTGGGTTGAAGAGCCTGTTCCTGTGCTGTACTTTTTTATGTTCTACCCCTCACCACCTTTCACCTAAACAGCAAGCACCATTTACCGAAGACGTAGTTTCTCGACGAGGGGACGTTTTGAAGACCGTCAAGTGATTGATTTCATGGTTTGCCTGAAATGCGACATGGTTTGTCCTCGTATCACCTGACCTGTCACCTCTTCCTATTCTCGCTGTACTAAAGAGATAAAACCGGACATTCTTCACCACCAGAAATAACTACAAAGATCCCAATAATCTGGTGCAGGGAAGAACAACAAACTTTGGGAGTTGATGTTTTTTATACAGTGCACTCAATGAGTTCACTGGTTCCCACCCACCAAGTATTGCCAAAGTGTTGGCACATTCCTGTCCTATCAGACAGACTGAGGGGGGGGGGGGGGGGCGTGGGTCTTCCTGATGGTGACTCAGGACCACATGGAGAGATCTGCTGCCTCGGCACAGACCCAGAATGGAACCTGGGCTCCTGCTGCCCTGCATGCTCCTCAGTACCTCTGTCCTCAGATGCACCATGACTGATGCATGCACTCAGCAAGTCCTCACGTCAAAAAAAATACTAACCTGCACTGTCCGATCCTGACAGGTAAATGCACAACACAAGCACAATTGCAACAAAGGGCTTCATCCTGTCTCCAACCTGTTAAAACAAAGAATCCCCCAATTAATTTCATTTGGTGTCAATCCATTGAAACTGAGAACCAGCAGCCAGTCCCGTGTGTCAGCAACACACAAACAGTCCCTCTGGTACTCACTGTGTCCGTCTCCAACAAGCCGGTTTCACCTCAACTGGGTCCAGTACTCTGGGCACAAGATGCTGCAATTTATATCCTGCTGAACCCAGTCACTGCCAATCACAGGAGGGAACTGATGGGGTGATATTAGAGAGCCGTCACTGCTCTGTGTGTCGACATTAACGGTCTGCTCTGTTGGCATCAGGTAGTGAGGAAGTTGATGTGGAAGGAGACAATCTGATTTACTCTTCCTGGGAGATGAGAAACAACCCCCACCCAATCGCAGGTCTTCCCCTGCCCTCCCACAACTCTTTTGGGAGCCAATTCAAGGGATTTAGTCATAGTAGATGTAGGAACAAGTCGGACGAGTTGGGCCGAATGGCCTGATTCCCTGCTGTATAAAACTATGACTCTATGTAAGACGGTCTATGTAAATAAATGAGCCCATTATGCTCAGTGGGATTTCAATGGCTTGGATTCCTGATACAGAGTATATCAGGATAGTTTTCAATGCCTGGCATTGGCAGGTTATTGCAGTCCTGCTGCAGAGTCTCGACCTGAAGCATCGACTATCCCTCTGCCTTTACAGATACTACTGGATCCGCTGAGTTTCTCCAGTAGTTGGTTCTTTGCTCCAGATTCCAGCAGCTGCAGTCTCGATCATTGTTGCCGTTAGAAGAGGGAAGCCAGTGGGTGTTGGAGAGAGCCACAACTTCAAGTTCCTGGGCGTGCATATCTCTGAAGATCTGTCCTGGACCCAGCACATTGATGCAATCATCAGGTAAGCCCATCAATGCCTCGACTTGAAGATTGAAGAGATTCGGAATATCAACAAATACCCTGTGAATTTCTACAGATGCATGGAAGAGCATATTAACTGGCTGCATCGCAGCTTGGTGTGGCAAGTTGAATGTCCAGGAACAAAGATTATGAGAAGTGGTGGACATTGTCCAGTCCATCACAGGGACTGACCTCCCCACCATTGAAGGAATCTATAGAAGACACTGCCTCATAAAGGCAGCCAGCATCATCAAAGACTTGCACCACACTCGCATCTCACTACTACCATCAGGAAGAAGGTACAGGAGACAGAACTGTCACCAGATTTAAGAGTAGCATCTTCCCAACAACCATCGGGCTCTTGAAAACTACAAAAACACAAACTAAACTATGGACTAATGTGTTGCACTAATGATTTAAGGCCTTTTGTGCTAATATGAGGCTATTTATAAATTTGTTTGTGTATTACAGATTATCTATGTATATTGTCTTTTACAAGCTTTAGACTTTAGAGATACAATGCAGAAACAGGCCCCTCCGCTCACCGAGTCCATGCCGACCAACGATCACCCTGTACCCTGTACACTGGCACAATTTACCATTTCTACCGAAGCCAATTAACATAAACCTTTGGATTGTGGGAGGAAACCTGAGCACCTGGAGAAAACCCATGTGGTCACGGGGAGCATGTACAAGCTCCGTACAGACAGCACCCATAGTCAGGAGCGATCCCTGGTCTATGTCGCTGTAAGGCAACAACTCTATCACTGTGCTGGCTTTTGTAAGTAAGGATTTCATTGTCCCATTGTCAGAATATATGACAATTAAACACTCTGAGCCAACGTTTTGGTCTATTTCTGGGTATGTGGACTACACAAGGCTCGATGAATGCTCGAGGTGGACTACTTATGAGAGACTCTCAGTCACAACCAGGAATTGCAGCCACAGATAGTGTACCGCTATTATCAAAGATGTATTAGTGGCACGTTTGGATAGTAGTAACGGTATGGATATACGCAGGTGAAGTCATGCTTAGCAAACCTTCTGGAATTTTTTGAGGATGTAACAAGTAAAATAGACATGGAAGAGCCAGTGGATGCAGTATATCAAGACTTTCAGAAGGCCTTTGATAAAGTCCCACACAGGAGATTAGTGGGCAAAATTAGAGCACATGGTATTGGGGGTAGGGTAGAAAATTGGTTGGCAGACAGGAAACAAAGAGTAGGGACTAACAGGTTCCTTTCAGAATGGCAGGCAGTGACTAGTGGGGTGCTGCAAGGCTCTGTGCTGGGACTGCAGCTGTTTACAATATACTTTAATGATTTAGATGAAGGGATTTAAAGTAACATTAGCAAATTTGCAGATGCACAAAGCTGGGTGGCGCTGTGAACTGTGGAGAGGATGCTATGAGGATGCAGAGTGATTTGGGCTGGTTGGGTGAGTGGGCAGATGCATAGCTGATCCAGTATAATGTGGATAAATGTGAGGTTATCCACTTTGGAAGCAAGGACGGGAAGGCAGATTATTATCTGAACGGTGTCAGGTTAGGAAAAGGGGAAGTACAAACCTTTCTTTTTACAAACCTTGTTCTCGGGGTATCTAAAACTAAATTTTATTAGTCGTTTAAGTTAAGATCGGATGGAAGTTGCAAACCAAATCTCGTTGCACTTATGTGAAATGACAATAAAATATATTATTATTGTTATTATTAAGTACAACGAGACCTGGGTGTCCTAGTACAAAAGTCACTGAAAGTAAGCATACAGGTACAACAGGCAGTGAAGAAAGCTAATGGCATGTTGGCCTTCATAAAGAGAGGAGTTGAATATAGGAGCAAAGAGGTTCTTCTGCAGTTGTACAGGGCCCTGGTGAGACCACACCTGGAGTATTGTGTGTAGTTTTGGCCTCCTAATTTGAGGATGGACATTCTTGCTATTGAGGGAGTGCAGCGTAGGTTCATTTCTAGGATGTCAGGACTGTCATATGCTGAAAGAATGGAGCGGCTGGACTTGTATTCACTGGAATTTAGAAGGATGCGAAGGGATCTTATTAAAACATATAAGATTATTAAGGGAATCAACATGCTAGATGAAGGAAAAATGTTCCCGATGTTAGGGGAGTCTACAGTTTAAGAATAAGGGGTAGGCCATTTAGAACTGAGGTGAGGAAAAACCTTTTCACCTTGACAGTTATGAATCTGTGGAATTCTCTGCCTCAGAAGGCAGTGGAGGCCGATTCATTGGATGTTTTCAAGAGAGAGTTAGATAGAGCTCTTGGGGCTAACAGAATCAAGGGATATGGGGAAAAAGCAGGAATTGGGTACTGATTTTGGATGATCAACCATGATCATATTGAATAGCGGTGCTAGCCCGAAGGGCCGAATGGCCTACTCCCACATCTATTTTTGATGTTTCTATGTCAGAACACCCCCACTTCGTAGCCTGAATTCCCCGCCTTTAAACCCCCCAGGGAGTGGATGCGGGACCTGGCCTTCTTCCAGGAAGAGGTAAGCGTTTATATATTGGATTATTCTTGCACTGGGGATGTGGTCATGTCCTCTGACAACTGACAAAGTCATAGAGCATGATAACAGGCCCTTCGGCCAGCTCGTCCATGCTGACCTAGATGCTCCATCCAAGCTGATCCCACTTGCCTGCATTAGAACCTCTGAACATTTCCTATCTATGTACCTGTTCAAGTGCGTATGAATGCTGTTATTGTACCAGCCTCAACTACTTCCTCTGGCAGCTCTTTCCAATTACTCACCACTTGGTGAGTGAAAATGTTACTCCTTAGATTCCTTTTAAATCTTTCCGTTATCACTTTCAAACTACAGCTTCTGGTTCTTGATTCCCCTGCACTGGGTAAAATATTTTGCATTGATCCTATTCATGCCCTCCGAATTGAATACAGAAACTTGGTTGCAGTCTGTCCTAGCTCTCGGGAGGTGCGCATTCAGTGGTGTCTGTGGGACCTGGAGTTTCCCCGCAAGAGCAATAGTCCTGGTCCCCGGCTCTCCGCACCTTGGAGCCCAGTCAATACCTTCCCCTCTCTCTTCACGCCTGTCTGAATGAGAGCCTGTGGACTGTGTGCAACACCTGAAAGGAGCTGGCACAGAAGCATCAGAGTCTGGTGAATCTGCCAAAGTGTTGTCACCCAGACACCTTCTCCACTCACCACCTGCGTTGCAGCGTGCTGCCTCTGGAACTCTGGTCACCACCCCGGAAATGTCATCTGGCCCCTCTGAATCAGTAGCTCTTGCTGGATTTTGGGCCACCTCGTTTTGTGTGTCGCTGAACATGTACTTTTTGACGCTCGATACATTTCTCTTATAGTAGCAATGTTACAAAATTTTGAGATTTTAAAAATCAAGTCTGCAATTTGTCCCATCAGATAAAGCATAAAAAGAAGTTTAATTTGACACCTAATTTACCTTCATATCTTCAGTATTAAGAAAGTTATGGCCATTTTCATACTTGGAAATTAGCATCTTTTTCCCCATTGCCTTTCCATTGACTTAACTCAAAAGATGTGATCTAGGACAGTCAAAAGCCCATAACCTTCTTAAAAATGAAGAGAACTCAATGAAATTTTTAGTTATTATAGATTGAAGCATTCTGAAACAAATATGAAACAATCTTACTTGGATGACCTGAAATTAAAGCATATAATTAGTTAGTTACCTAATTGTAGCTAATTACAAAATTCAATTACTAGATCTAAACATCTATCCAATTCTTAAGAAAAGATAAACATTTTTTAATTGCCTAAGTGTTCAAATAACATTCACACAATAATTCACAATATGACATGATTTTTAAATCTCGTTTTCATGATTTATAGGCCAAATGGAAGGAATTTAGTGTTTAATTCCTGTAAATTAATGGCCATTTAAATCAACTTGGGAGTGGGTTTTAGTGGAATGCGGTGGATTAGAACGTTGCGGTTTGCAGTGAAGTCGGCTAGGAAAACACTGCTGGTTCGTATATATTTTTTGTCCCCATTTCGCAACATGAAAATGTGATTAAATGCTTCCTAAGAACCACGTTTTTATGTAAAAATAAACTGTGTACTTTATTTTCGCCCCTACGTAAAATCCTTCCCGTTGTCGACGCTCACGGCTTTGGAAGATGATTTTTAAATTACTCTAGCTAATAAATAATCTAGCGTAATTTAAAAATACCTTAATAAATCAAATGTCGGAGCGATTTTTCTTCAGCAACAAAATCCCCTGACATGGAATGATATGCCCTGTGTGTAGAAACACGGCATTTTAAACACGTCCCCCTCTGAAAGGCGCTAAAGTCACGCACAAGGGGAGCTGGCAGAACTGCAGCGTTGCTCAAGGTAAGTTTTGTAACATACCTACTTATAGATAACACCTTCTGGAGACTTGACAGTCACCATGCTGCGGCTCCTCGATACAACATTGTATGGCTGGCAATGGTAAGGAGTGTCTATCTTACCACCATCATCTCGCCCGACAGGCACATCATCCCCAGGAATTATTTCAGAGTGCCTGGCTCCTCGTTTCAAGTCGGCATACCATTATGCCGCACCTTTCTTTTCGGCATCACAGTCTCTCAGCTCCTGGTCTTCCATGATCTCTCGCACTGCTGGTATTTTAGTGCAAATTTTCCTTCCAAACAAAGCTTCTGCTGGACTTTTCCCTGATGTTGAGTGAGTGAGTGAGTGATCGCCCGATACACAGCTATGTATGCTAACAGTGCCTCCTTCAAGTTTTCCCCTTTGGCATGGGCGATTCTTCTCTATGGATTGGTTTTGTCTCTCTACTGCTCCGTTAGCTTGTGGCCATTTCAGAGTCACCTTGTGATGATGGGTGCCTGTGATTCTCATGCATTCAGCAAATGTCTCAGAAACAAACTGTGGCCCATTGTCGGGATACAATCTAACAGGCAACCCGTGTCTGGCCAAGATCTCTGCTAATGCGTGTGCAGTCTTTTCTGCTGTAGTTGACTTCATCACTGCATACTCATAGTACCTACTATAGTAGTCTACCACTACCATAACTGATTCACCTGTTGGAAGTGGTCCAAGAAAATCAACAGCTATGTCAATCCATGATCCTGTTGGCAACTTTGTACTTCTAGCTGGTTCTGGTGGGTTGCTACTGCCTGTGATTTGGCATCCGTGACAGGCCTTGACAATTTTTCCGGCATCTTTCTCACAACCTGGCCACCACACTTTGCTCTGCAAATTTGGTTTAGTACCAACGATGCCTAAATGTCCTTCATGAGCTAATGACACGATCCTTGGTCATAGTGCCTGCGGGATCATCAATCTGCTACCCATCAGCACACACTGACCAATTACACAAAATTCATCTTTTATGGGAACATATGCTTTGTAAGGGCATTGATCCCATTGCCCACTGTGTATACACTCTCTGACATGTTTGAGTTCAGGATCATGTTCTGATTCCCTTTCAACTTCCTTCATTGTCACGGCTCCTGGCATTGGCTGAATTGCGACAAAGCGCACAAAGTTCTCTGCTTCCATCTCCAGCGTGGATGTTGCTCCCAGCTGTTCATCCTTCAACAGTCTCGACAGCGGGTCCGCGATGTTTGCTTTTCCAGCAATGTGGACTACTTTGTACTTGTACTGTTGGAATCTCAGCACCCAACGTTCTATTCTGGCACATGGCTTAGACCTTAGGCTTAGACCCAGCGGCTTGTGATCTGTAACAAGTTCAAATTCAATGCCGTACAAGTATGCATGGAACCTTTCACAGGCCCACACTAGTCCCAGTGCTTCTTTCTCTGCTTGAGAATACCCTCTCTCCATGCTGGTTAACGATCGACTGGCATATGCTATGATTCTGGGTCCATCTGCATGTGTCTGTACCAACACTGCTCCTAACCCGGCCGGACTAGCATCTGCTATGATATTTGTTGGTGCAGCTGATCATAATATCCAAGGGTTTCTGCACTCATTAGACCCTGTTTCGGTGATTTGAATGCCTGTCTCTGTTCACTACCAAACTGGAATGGTACGTCTTTCCTGGTCATCTTCCTCAGTGGATCTGCCAGTGTAGCAAAATTTGGAATATATTTTGCACAATATTTGACCAGTCCTAGAAAACCCCTCATCTCGGTTGCATTCTGAGGTTCACGTGCATGCTCAACAGCTTTCACTTTAGCTTTGGCTGGGTTCAGCCCTTCACTTGTGAGTCTGTGTCCCATGAAATCCATCTCAGCGACGCCAAACTTGCACTTGTCTTCATTCACAGTGAGACCTGCTTCTTGAAGTTTAGTCAACACTAGCTTCAACCTCCTGTCATGCTCTTCACGAATTGATGCATGGACGATGATGTCATCTGATATGTTTGCTACTCCAGGTACAACTTGAATCTGTGGATTTCGTACTGATAGATCTGGGGAGAGGCATTGATTCCAAACATCAGTCTTTTGTATCGGTACAATCTGCAGTGCGTGACGAATGTTGTCACCTCTCTTGACTCTGGATGTAATTCCAACTGATGATATCCCCACTTGAGATCAATTTTGGAAAACACTTTACAGTTTGATAACTCTTGTAGCACCTCATCAACTGTAGGAATTGGGTGTCTTTCTATAATTATTGCCTCATTAGCTCTCCTCATGCCAACGCACAGTCTAAAGCCATCATTGGGTTTCGGCACAATCACAACTGGATTCACCCATGGTGCCGAACGTTCAACTGGTTCAATAATGTCCCGATCAATCAACTCCTTGAATTTAGCTCCTACTTTTCCACAAAGTCCAAATGGCGTTCTCCGCACCATTTGAGCTATCGGCTTGACATTTTCATCAATGGCTAACTTCACTTGCTGGCCTTTCAATTTTCCAACCCCTTGGAATACTGAATGAAATTCCTGCATCATGTCATCATATGACTGCACTGAATTGACATGCACTCCGATGTGAAGCACTCCCTGCTCTCGAACTGTATTTCTACTCAGCAGAGGTTCTCTCTTCTCCTCTATCACCATGAATTCTGCTTCAGTTTCTCTATGTCCGACTTCTATTTTAGCCGTGAAACATCCAATGGTCTGCAATGGTTTAGTTGCGGTGCATGGATATAACTTCCTACTGCACCTCCTTGACGTGCATTTGATTTTCTGCTGTTTCAAGCATTCCCAAAGTGATCTGTCAATTACGTTGCTGTCGCTACCAGAATCTACAAACACTGGCACTGTAACACCGCCGATGGTCACTGCAACTGTCTCGTGATGGCTCTCATTCAATGCAAACTGCTCACCAGCTTCATCACTGTCTTCATCACTTCCAAAATCACCTTCTACATGACGGACATGGCCCTTCTTTTTCTGCCAAGGTCCGTCTTTCTTTACACTGGACTTTCCTTTCTTGTTGTAATCACTTGTCTTGTCCCTGGTCTTACTTTTACATTTCTTTGCAAAATGATCTTTATCTCCACATTTCCAACATGTTCTACCTTTTGCTGGACAACATGCATCTTTCCCTATGTGACCCTTGTTGCCACACCTGTAACACTCGATCTCACGTTCAGGCTTACTTGGTCTACCGTAGGACAGCTGGTTAACTTGCCCAGTCTTGGAATCTTTCTATTTTCGTGCTGTGAAATTGTCCCTCAACAGCTTCCAGTGCCGCTGCAACCCACACAGCATCATTAAGGTTTAAATCACCCCCTTTTTCTAGCAGCCTTCTCCTGAGCTTGTCTGACCTGCAATGCTGGACAACCTGATCCAATGTCTAGTTTTCCACATCAGCAGCCACATATTTGCATCCCACAGATACCTGTCTGAGTCTCGTCACAAATTGAGCGACAGTCTCGCCCTCTTCCTGCATTGTTGTACGGAATAAATGCATTGAAATGTAGCATTTGGCACCACTAATGAATGTTTAAAGCATCAACGGCTTTCTTATAGTCTTCCTTCACTCCGGTAGTGCTTTCAACATTTCTCGAACTGCTGGCCCCGCGGTGAAAAGAAGCAATGCTCCCCGCTGCGCTTTCTGCCCCGGCGTACTCTCCTCAAGTAAGAACCCTCGACTGTCGGCGTAAGTTTACAATTCCTCCAGCCAAGCATTCCACTTCACGCTGATGGTAGTCACATCACCCATCTGATCGAAATGTGGAACTTCACGAAGTGCTAAGAAATCAGCTCCAGCGACCGCCATTTAAAAAAAAATATTTTTCCAGCTCGAAGCCATGGATTCACAATCCAAAATATCTAAAATATCCAAAATATCCTCGTCGCCAATGGCACATCCTGGCCTCAGATGTGGAATAATAATGATACTGACACAATATTTATGGTTACACTCCTTGTTTATTATCTCACTCAGCCATGGCCTCCTGCCTTGGCTTACACAGTGCACATGCGATCTGACCTCTTGGTCAGCTAATGCAAAGGTCATGATATTTGCATATCATCATCATGACACTGTAAGGCAGCATCACCGTGCTACCCAAGTGAAGCTAAATGAAAGAGTCAGGAATGTTTAATTACGAAGCGGAGGCTGGGCGATCGTTTCGCCGAATAATTTTAATGCCCCACCCACTCCTTTCAGGGACCCAAGCAGTCCTTCCAAGTCCAACAGAGGTTCACCTGCACCTCCTCCAACCTCATCTACTGCATCCGTTGCTCCAGATGCCAGCTGATCTACATCGGTGAGACCAAGCGGAGGCTGGGCGATCGTTTTGCCGAACACCTCCGCTCGGTCCGCAATAACCAACCCGACCTCCTGGTGGCTCAGCACTTCAACTCCCCCTTCCATTCCGTATCCGACCTCCTCGGAGGAGGCCCAGGCCGTATCCGACCTGGGCCTCCTCCACGGCCAGAGTGAGCAACACCGCAAGATGGAGGAACAGCACCTCATATTCCGCTTGGGGAGTCTGCATCCTCTGGGCTTAAACATTGAATTTTCTCAATTCTGTTAACCCTGGCTGCCTCCTCCCCTTCCCACCTCTCCCTCAGCCCTCGAGCCCTGGCATTCCTTCTCTCTCTATCTCCCCCCCCCACCCAAGTCGCACTAGCTTCTCATTTTCACACCACAAACAGCTTACAATGGCCTGTTTCCTTTATCATCGATACTTTTTTGCATATCTTTCATTCATTGTTCTTTATCTCTCCACATCACCGTCTATATCTCTCGTTTCCCTAATCCCTGACCGGTCTGAAGAAGGGTCTCGACCCGAAACGTCGCCTATCTCCTTCGCTCCTTAGATGCTGCTGCACCCGCTGAGTTTCTCCAGCTTTTTGTGTAACCCTCGATTCTCCAGCATCTGCAGTTCCTTCTTTAACACAGGAGTGTTTAATTGTCCAGTTCAGCAAAACAATGAAATTCTTACTTGTAGCTGGATGTAAACATATACTCACAGACAATATATAATAAATAAATAAAATCAATTAATAAATAACCTCCTGTACTAATCAAAAAAAGCCCAAAGTATTTTGTGGAAGCAGAGACTGTTTATAGTGTAGGTTGTGGTTTAGGTGTTCAGGAGCCTAATAGTGTTGGGCAGAAACTATTTCTGAACCTATTGGTCACGGATTCAATCTCCTGTACCTTGTTCCCGAAAGTTGGAGTGAAATGAGAGCATGGCCGGAGTAGTGTGTGTGCTTGATGATGTTAGCTGCCGATCCCTTCAATGGTGGGGAGGTCAGTAACCCGTGATGGATTGAGCAGTGTTCACCACTTTTTATAATCTGCTTTGTTCTTGGGTGTTCAAGTTGTCAAACCAGGCTGTGGGGCAACCCGTCATTATGCTCTCTCCCGTATACCTGTAGAAATTCAAGAGAGCATTCGTGAACATACATGCCCTTTGACAGCTGATTTCTTGCTAAAATCAATAAAGACCGTCTCAGGCATTGCCCTCATCGACCTTTTTGGTTACATCTTCAAAAACTCACAGATCTGTGAGACACAGTTTCCCACACACAACCATGCTGACTATCGCTCATCAACCCATCTAACCAATACCAACATATCTCATTCCTCAGAATAATCGCGGGTTACATGCCTACCATAGATGTTAGGCTCACCAGTCTGTAGTTCCCATGCTTTTCCTTGCAGCCTTGCAAATTAAGGCACAATATTAGCCACCCTCCAGTCTTCTGTCACCGCACCTGAATCTAATGATGAATCATATATCTCAGCCAGGATGCCTGCAATTTCATCACAAGCTTCCCAAGGTGTCCTCAGATATACCTGATCATGTCTTATATATATATATATTTTTTTTAATTTTATTTTTTATTGAAGGAAAGATACAATACAGCTGACGTAATGCATTACATTTCCCTCCATTTTGTTTTTCATATATAACAACAAAGGTACCCTCACCCACCCTCCCCGAACACCCCTGGGCAACTGATGTGTTCACAATACAACATGTCACAAATGCAGATGCACATTTTGACAGCAATACCTCTACATTCTTCCAAGGCGCAGGCCCATACATACCCACAACATGTCAGATGGTTCAGAATACACTCATTCGTTATGCATCAACCGTCCTGTGAGGTAATCAACAAAAATAAGTAAATAAATAAAAGTAAAACATAAATAAAGGAGGATCCCCAACTCCAATCAAGTGCCCTCAGTCAGTGGGTAGTTCTTTTAGACTCTCAAAGTATGACAACAAAGGTTCCCATTGCCAATAAAACTTTTTCACAGACCCCCTCAGTGTAAATTTAATCTTTTCTAGTTTTAGAAAAAACATTACGTCTTCCAGCCAAGCGGCAGCAGATGGAGGAGTGGTAGATTTCCAGTCCAGCAAGATTCTCCTGCGGACCAAAAGCGATGTGAATACAATGATGTCAGACTGGTTTGCATTTAAACCCAAAGTTTCATCTGCTACAAGCTACAAGCTACAAGCGGGCAAAGCCTCACTGTCACCCCAAGGATGGTTTTAAAAACCACTGCCCAGTAGTTACCAAGTTTGGGACAGGACCAGAATGCATGAGCTAGATTGGCTGGAGAGAAGGAGAACCTGTTACAGCCAGTGCCTGTCCCCAGATATATGTCAGCAAGCCTGGCTTTGCTTAAATGAACCTGGTGTAAAACTTTGAATTGTATGAGCCCCAATCTAGTACATGATGATGAGGAATGGACTCTTTTCAGTGTTTCTGTCCAGCATTCCTCAGACAGACCCATACCAAGGTCATCCTCCCACCTAGCTTTAACTTTGTTCAGGTTTTGATCTTCTAAAGACATGTTGAGAATATAATACAGAGATCAGTCCTTTATTTGCAAAGGTAAGAGTGAGTTTATCCAGCACTGTGACAGGCGGGAGATCCGGAAAGTAGGGACATTTTTTCATGACAAAGTGGCGGATCTGAAGATATTTAAATAAATGATTATGTTGTCGGTGTATAAATCCTTAATGCACATAAGACCATTCAAACCCCATTGTCTAAAGGTTGAGTCAAGTCTACAGGGGGGAATAAATGGTTTCTGTGAATGGGACCCAGAACTGAAGCTGATGTGAACTTATAATGGCAGAGAAATTGATTAAAAATTTTGAGGGTGGATAGTACAACGGGATTGGATGTAAATCGTGAGGGTTTCAATGGCAGGGAGGGATATGCTAAAGATGGGAGAGACGAGGAATAACAAGACTGTGACTCAAGCAGACACCAGTCTGTATCTGGTCGGTGGAGCCAGGATAATATCTTTTGGATATTGGATGCCCAGTAATAATGAATAAAGCTAGGAAGGCCCACTCCACCTACTTCACGACCTTTTTGGAGAGTGCATTTATAAGCCCTTGGAACCTTGGTACCCCATATAAAGGAGGTTATAGATTGGTTAACTGAGTTAAAAAATGACTTAGATAGGAAGACCGGCAAACATTGGAACAAGTAAAGAAATCTGGGAGTACAGTCATCTTCACCGACTGCACTCTCCCAGCCATAGTGAGAGGTAGACTACGCCATCTCTCAAAGTCAGCCTTCATTTGGCTAACTTGAGGCGTATAGTGAGCTTCAAACAAAGATGTGTAACATCCTACCTGATCATGTCTGGAAGAATTATCTATTTTAATACACTCTAGCACGTTCAGTATCTCCTCGACCGTAATACAGACTGTCCTCAAGACAGACTGAAAAATGTCTCGACCTGTAACTTCACCTATTCCTTTTCTTCAGAGATGCTGTCTGATCGTTGAGTTACTCCATTTTGTATCAATCTTCTGATCTCATGACACATGTATTAACTGTCCCAAGTTCCACAGCCTTTATGTGTTTCTCCACAGTAAAACCAGAGGTGAAATCCTCATTGAGGACTTTGCCCAACTCCTGTGGATCCACACAGAGATGACCACTTTGGCTTCTGAGGGGCCCTATCCTCTCTCTAGTCACCCTCTTTTCCTTAATTGACATAAAATCTCTTTGGATTTCCCTTAACTTTATCTAAAAGAACTATCTCCTGCCCTCTTTTATGCCCTCCGGATCTCCTTAAATATGCTTCTCAGTTCCTGAAGCTCCTCCAGGGATACACTTGATCCCAGCTACCTTCCTCTTCCACCAGCACCTCAATTTCTCTTCTGAATTGCTTCAAGCTTCTTCTGTATTGAATACAGAAACTTGGTTGCAGTCTGCCCTAACACTGGGGAAGGTGTGCATTCAGTGGTGTGTGTGGGAGCTGGAGTCTCCCCCCAAGAAGAATGGTCCTGGTTCCAGGCTCTCCGCACCTTGGAGCCCAGTCAATGCCGTCCCCTCTCTCTTCCCCCCTGTGTGAATGTGAGCCTGTGGACTTTGTGCAACACCCGCTGGTTTTCAACTTTGCAGGTGGTCGTCACCAGTTCCACGGGTTCAGCCTGAAGTCGTGCAGTCGGGGGAAAACTGGACGTGGTTCGCAGGCAGCACAGCACGGAACTGTCTCCAACGGTGGTTCAACCGTCAATGCCACAGATAAAGTGATATCAGTACCGGCCCTCCCTGTGGTACCGGATACCACAAGGAACTGCTGAACTTTATACGATATCAACTATTACAACATAAACAGCATGAGATCTGTATTTCTTTTTATCCAATGATATAAATATTAAAAGTTTGAATAGGGTAAAAATGGGGTAGATTAACAACATGTTTAGTTCAGTTTAGAGATACAGCATGGAAACTGGCCATTCGGCCCTCAGAGTTTGCACCGATCAGCGATCCCTGCACACTAACACGTTCCTACAGACACCAGGGGACAATTTATAAATTTGCCAGGCCGATTAGGCTACAAACCTGTAATTCTTTGGAGTGTTGGAGGAAACTGGAGCACCCGGAGAAAACCCACGCAGGTCACAGGAAGAACATACAAACTCCACACAGACAGCATCCCCAGTCAGGATCGAAGCCGGGTCTCTGGTGCTGTAAGGCAGCAACTCTACCGCTGCATCACTGTGCCAGCCAGGTGAAGCAAAATGAAAGAGTCAGGAGTGTTTGATTGTACAGTCCAACAAAACAATGGCATTCTTACTTGTAGCTGCATAACAAGGATGTAAACACAATACTTACAGATAATACATAATAAACAAATAAAATCAATAAACATATAACCTCCAGTACTAATGCAAAAAAGCTCAAAGCCTTTAGTGGAAGCAGAGACTGTCTACAGTTTAGGTTGTGGTTTGAGGTGTTCAGGAGCCTGATGGTGTTGGGCAGAAACTATTTCTGAACCTGCTGGTCACGGATTCAGTCTCCTGTACCTTCTTCCCGAAAGTTGGAGTGAAATGAGAGCATGGCCAGAGTGGTGTGTGCGTTTGATGATGTTAGCTGCCTTTTTGAGGCATTGCCTCCTCTAGATCCCTTCAATGGTGGGGAGGTCAGTAACCCGTGATGGATTGGACAGTGTTCACCACGTTTTATAATCTGCTTTGTTCTTGGGTGTTCAAGTTGTCAAACCAGGCTGTGGGGCAACCCGTCATTATGCTCTCTCCCGTTTACATGTAGAAATTCAAGAGAGCATTCATCAACATACATTCAGATTCAGATTCAGATTCAGATTCAATTTTAATTGTCATTGTCAGTGTACAGTACAGAGACAACGAAATGCATTTAGCATCTCCCTGGAAGAGCGACACAGCAAATGATTTGAATAAATAATAATAAGTGTCCGGGGTGGGGGGGGGGGTGATTGGCAGTCACCGAGGTACGTGTTGAGTAGCGTGACAGCCGCCGGAAGGAAGCTGTTCCTGGACCTGCTGGTTCGGCAACGGAGAGACCTGTAGCGCCTCCCGGATGGTAGGAGGGTAAACAGTCCATGGTTGGGGTGAGAGAGGTCCTTGGCGATGCTGAGCGCCCTCCGCAGACAACGCTTGCTTTGGACAGACTCAATGGAGGGGAGCGAGGAGCCGGTGATGCGCTGGGCAATTTTCACCACCCTCTGCAATGCCTTCCGGTCGGAGACAGAGCAGTTGCCATACCAAACTGTGATGCAGTTGGTAAGGATGCTCTCGATGGTGCAGCAGTAGAAGTTCACCAGGATCTAAGGAGACAGATGGACCTTCTTCAGTCTCCTCAGGAAGAAGAGACG
This sequence comes from Raja brachyura, assembly GCA_963514005.1. Next base: position 11,412,533 of record OY740809.1, on the reverse strand, counting down.
CTGGTGAGCCTTCTTGATCAGAGTTGAGGTATTGTGGGTCCAAGAGAGGTCGTCGGAGAGGTTGACTCCCAGGAACCTGAAGCTAGAAACACGTTCCACCTCCGTACCGTTAATGTGGATGGGGGTGTGCGTGCCGCCCCTGGACTTCCTGAAGTCTACAATGAGCTCCTTGGTCTTCTTGGAGTTAAGGGCCAGGTTGTTGTCAGCACACCATGCTGCTAAGTGCTGGACCTCCTCCCTGTAGGCCGACTCATCGTTGTTGCTGATGAGGCCAATCACCGTTGTATCATCTGCATACTTGATGATGGTGTTAGTACCATGTACAGGTGTGCAGTCATAGGTGAAGAGGGAGTAGAGGAGGGGGCTCAGCACACAGCCCTGTGGAACGCCGATGTTCAGGGTGAGGGTTGAAGAGGTGTGCTTGTCTAACCTGACAGACTGGGGTCTGTTGGTTAGAAAGTCCAGTATCCAGTTGCAGAGGGAAGGAGCGATGCACAGGTTACCGAGTTTGGTGATCAATTTGATGGTATAATGGTGTTGGAGCTGTAATCGATGAACAGCATTCTTACGTAAGTGTCTCTGTTGTCGAGGTGGGAGAGGGCGGAGTGAAGTGCCGTTGAGATGGCATCCTCTGTACTCCTGTTCTTGCGGTAGGCAAACTGATAGGGATCCAGTGTGGGGGGTAGGCAGCTTTTGAGGTGTGCCAGGACCAGCCTCTCGAAGCACTTGGTGATGATGGGGGTAAGTGCAACTGGGCGGAAGTCGTTGAGGCTTGCCGCAGTGGACTATTTTGGCACTGGCACGATGGAGGTGGTTTTAAGGCACGTGGGGACAACTGCCTGGGCAAGTGACAGGTTGAAGATATCAGTCCAGACGTCTGCCAGCTGCGCCGCACAGACCCTGAGCACGCGCCCGGGGATGCCGTCAGGGCCAGCCGCTTTACGTGCATTAGTCCTACTCAGTGCCACGTATACGTCGTAGGGGGTGAGTGTGAGGGGTTGGTGATCGGCAGGTAGCACAGCCTTGATGGCTGTCTCTAGATTGTCCCTGTCGAAGCGGCCATAGAAGTGATTGAGCTCCTCAAGGAAGGAGGCGTCGCTGGATGTGGGGGTGGTGTTGGCGGGTCTGTAGTCCGTGATGGCCTGGATGCCTTGCCACATGCGTCGGGGGTCGGAGTTGCCCCCGACAGCCCTTACTTACATGCCCTTTGACAGCTGATTTCTTGCTAAAATCAATAAAGACCGTCTCCGGCATTGCCCTCATCAACCTTTTTGGGTACTTCTTCAAAAACTCACAGATTTGTGAGACACAATTTCCAACACACAAAAACATGCTGACTATCGCTAGTCTATCCAATGCAAACATACTTATCCCTCAGAATAATTTTGGGTAATGTGCCTACCATAGATGTTAGGCTCACTAGTCTATAGTTCCCAGGCTTTTCCTTGCAGCCTTGCAAATTAAGGCACAACATTAGCCACCCTCCATTCTTCTGTCACTGCACCTGAATCTAATGATGAATCAGATATCTCAGCCAGGATGCCTGTAATTTAATCTCAAGCTTCCCAAGGTGTCCTCAGATATACCTGATCATGTCTGGAAGAATTATCTATTTTAATACACTCTAGCACGTTCAGTATCTCCTCGACCGTAATACAGACTGTCCTCAAGACAGACTGAAAAAATGTCTCGACCTGAAACTTCACCTATTCCTTTTCTTCAGAGGTGCTGTCTGATCGTTGAGTTACTCCATTTTGTATCAATCTTCTAATCTCATGACACATGTATTAACTGTCCCAAGTTCCACAGCCTTTATGTGTTTCTCCACAGTAAAACCAGAGGTGAAATCCTCATTGAGGACTTTGCCCAACTCCTGTGGATCCACACAGAGATGACCACTTTGGCTTCTGAGGGGCCCTATCCTCTCTCTAGTCACCCTCTTTTCCTTAATTGACATAAAATCTCTTTGGATTTCCCTTAACTTTATCTAAAAGAACTATCTCCTGCCCTCTTTTATGCCCTCCGGATCTCCTTAAATATGCTTCTCAGTTCCTGAAGCTCCTCCAGGGATACACTTGATCCCAGCTACCTTCCTCTTCCACCAGCACCTCAATTTCTCTTCTGAATTTCTTCAAGCTTCTTCTGTATTGAATACAGAAACTTGGTTGCAGTCTGCCCTAACACTGGGGAAGGTGAGCATTCAGTGGTGTGTGTGGGACCTGGAGTCTCCCCCCAAGAGGAATGGTCCTGGTTCCAGGCTCTCCGCACCTTGGAGCCCAGTCAATACCGTCCCCTCTCTCTTCCCACCTGTCTGATTGAGAGCCTGTGGACTTTGTGCAACACCGCTGGTTTTCACAACTTTGCAGGTGGTCGCCACCAGTTCCACGGGTTCAGCCTGAAGTCGTGCGGTCGGGGGAAAACTGGACGCGGCTCGCAGGCAGCACAGCACGGAACTGTCTCCAACGGTGGTTCAACCGTCAATGTCACAGATAAAGTGATATCAGTACCGGCCCTCCCTGTGGTACCGGATACCACAAGGAACCGCTGAACTTTATACGATATCAACTATTATAAAATACCATGACCACCGTGAGCTTTGTACTCGAACACAGCTTTAACTATTTAGATTAGTTTAGAGATACAGAGTCCGCACTGAGCAACAATCCGAATGGCCTACTCCTGCACCAATTGTCTATTGTTTAAATATGATACTCGTAGATAACATAATAAACAAAAAAAAACAGTAAGTTAATAACCCCAACACGAGTGCTAAAAAGCCCGAAGTCCTTAGTGCAACCATGACAGATGATTGTTCATAGTTGAGGTTAGTATTGTGTAGCGTTCAAGAATTTGATAGTTGTTGGGAAGAAGCTGTTCTGGAACCTGGTGGTCATGGTTTTTATGCTCATGTATCTTCTTCCAAATGGCAGGAGTGAAATGAAAGTGTGGCCAGGGTGGTGTGGGTCTTTGATGATGCTGGCTGCCATTTTGAGGATGCACCTTTTATAGATCTCTTCAATGGTGGGGAGGTCAGTACTCATGAAAACAACGTACTACAGAAGCTGCCGATGCATTTCCCATGATGGACTGGGCAGTGTCTGTCACTGGGTAAGGATGGGTGACGTTTTGGGGCGGGATCTTTCTTCAGTTTGAAAGTAGGGTGTGGATGGGGGGCAGGAACTGAAGCATCACCTACCCATGTTCTCCCGCGATGCTGCCAGACATCTCTGAGTTATTCCAGCACATTGTATCTATCTTTAGCATCTTGATTGTCTGTTTATAGGTAGGTCTCCAGTGACTAATGTTTTTTCCAGGATCCCATTAACTGCCAGCTCAAGATATGGCTGCAATCATCTGCTTTCTCTCATTTAATCTAATTTGAAACCAGAGGACCTTTCCATGGATCATAAGAGGTTTTCCTTCCCTGCTTTGTCAGCCACATTGGACATTGTCAGGTTCCTAGTAAAATTCATGTTGACAACATTTAGTACACTATCCTCGTTAACATTCCTCTTCTTTTCATCCCGGGCCTTTGTTTATCCATCTGCCAATTAAGTATCCCCCTCCCCCACCCCCACCCCCCTCAACTATATAAGGTTATCACTTACCAAGCTTGGTCTCATCCCACGTCTTTTCCAGCTTTCTCCCCCCACCACAATCAGTCTGAGAAAGGGTCCCAACCCAAAACATTACTCACCCTTGATCTGCAGAGATGCGGCAGAACAGGCTGAGATACTTCAGCACTTTGTGTCTGTCTTTGTTATAACCCAGCATCTGCAGTTCCTTGTTTCTGCAGTCCCTTGCTTTTGTATCCCTTATCGATGGATGGATATGAAAATATTAATAGATCCAGTTCCTAAGAACAACTTACCTTTACTCAGGTAGACAAAAATGCTGGAGAAAGTCAGCGGGTGAAGCATCTATAGAGCGAAGGAATAGGTGACGTTTCGGGTCGAGACCCTTCTTTGGGTCTTCAATTTTTCCACATCAGCAGTTCTTTCTTAAACACTTACCAATTTGTCAGGTTTACCGGCCTGCAGTTCCCTAACATGTCCTTGCTGCCCTTCTTAAAACAAAGGTACATCAGCCAAGCTCCTAAGTTCTACCCACTAGCATCACTGGATGATCAGAAGAACATCCTCTCTGGGCACAGTAGTTATGTCCCCTCCTCTCTCACCTGCATCTCTATCACACCTGCAGCATCTATACCCTGGAACATTGAGCTGCCAGTTCTGCCATTCTCTCCGCCATGTTTCTGTTATGCCTAAAATATCCCAGTCTCCTGAGTCAGTCTACATTCCTTGTTAAGTCTCCAGCATTAAAATAAATATTTTAAACCACCGGTCTTTCCTCTCTCTTTGCCCTCCATCTGCATGTTCAGTCTATTAATCTTGCTCTCTTTGACTACAGTAGTTGCCCCAACTTCTCATCTGCCCCCTCCCTGTTCTGGTACCTATCCCTGCAATCTAGTTAAAAAATCTCCCAAGTAGCACCAGCAAATCTCCCTCCCGGGATATTTCACCCTCCATTTCAAGTGCAACCCATCCCTCTTGCACAGGACACCTCTGCTCCAGAAGAGCTCCTCATGGTTTGAATCCCTGCCGGTTGCACAAACTCCTCAGCCCATCATTCTATTCCTGTTTCCGTGCTGTATGACTCTATGACACTATGAACTGCAATGATTGACATAAAATTCTCGGTCTCTTGCCCTCATTGGCTTCATCCTTTCCCCAGAGCACGTTTCCCAAGGACATATCTCCCTAAGGGTGGTAAGGTGGCGCAGCGGCAGGAACCCGGGTTCCATCCTGACTACGGGTGCTGTCTGTACGTTGTACGTTCTCCCCGTGACCTGCGTGGGATTTCCCCAAGACCTTCAGTTTCCTCCCACAGTCCAAAGACGTAGAGATTTGTAGGTTAAATGACTTGGTATAAATCTAAATTCAAAGGGCCTGTTTCTGCGCTGTATTGCTAAGAATTGTCCTCGGTAGCTCCTCCTCTACCAAGGTTCCTTCACTTTGGAGCCACTTTTTACTTGTGGTGTCACAGCACCATCCACCACTATCTCTTGCCTTCCATCATTGTCTGGTTTTTGTGACGAAAACGCATCCAATAGGGGGAAACCATTTTACAGTCACTTACCCAGATGGAGATGCATCTGGTTCCCCTGTTGCATCTTCGCTCCCTCCCTCGCGGCCTACCAACTGGATTGGTGCAGCCTTTCCCACTGGAGACCGGCCAGAGCATCAGCAGTGGCGCAGCACTGAAGTATCCTCGCGGAGCGGGCGATGCCTTGCCGGGGATCGCCTGTACTGGAGCTCTGGAGTGTTGGGCCTGCTGACTTTAACACCGCTGAGCTGTGGTTTTCGGTAAGAAGCGGCCGATTCGGAAACTCCAAGCCGCGAGTGTGTTCCGATCCTTTCCGACACCCGAGTTCCAATCATCCCGGCAAGAGGGCCTGTACACCGGGCGACTGTGGAGGGCCCAAAGGCCCCGACCACGGGTGACCAATGAGGAAGTTGACTGAACTTTATTGCCTTCCCTCACAGTGGGAAACGTTGATTCCGCCATAGCGGATGTTTAACTCTATCGTGTATTGTGTTCTTTTCATTGGTATGGCTGTATGGTAACTCAAATTTCACAGTACCAATTGGTGCATGTAACATTAAATGTGAACTTGAACTTGCTTAAAAGACTCAATCAAATTTGTGCAGCAGGACCCGGCCCACACAAATCCATTCTCACTGTCCTGAAAATGTCCACAAATTCACAACTCTCTGGGTGAAAAAGCTTTTTCTCACCTCAGTATTAAATGGCCTCCCCTTTATTCTAAGACTGTGGCCCCTGTTTCTGGACTCGCCCAACATTGGGAACATTTTTCCTGCATCCAGTCCTTTTATAATTGTATATGTTTCTATAAGATCCCCCTCATCCTTCCAAGCTCCAGTGAATACAAGCCTAGTCTTTTCAATCTTTCCTCATTTGACAGTCCCGCCATCCCAGGGTTCAATCTTGTGAACCTACGCTGCACTGCCTCAATCACAGGGATGTCCTTCCTCAAAACTGTACGCAATACTCCAGATGTGGTCTTACCAGAGATCTATACAACTGCAGAAGAACCTCTTTACTCCTATACTGAAATCCTCTTGTTATGACGGCCAACATTCCATTAGCTTTCTTCACTGCCTGCTGTACCTGCACGCCAACTTTCAGTGACCGGTGTACAAGGTCTCGCTGTACCTCCCCCTTACCTAACCTAACTCCATTGAGATAAAATCTGCCCCCTTGTTTTTGCCACCAAAGTGGATAACCTCACATGTATCTATATTATACTGCATCGACCACGCACCTGCCCGCCCACTCAACCTGTTCAGGTAAATCCTGTCCCTAAGAGTAATCTCCAGTGATTTCCTGACCATTGATGTAAGGCTCACCTGTCTTTAATTTCCTGATTTGTCACTGTTGCCCTTAAACAAAGATCACGTGAGGTTTTGCATTTTGAGAGGTTAAGAGTAAGAGAAAGGTGTGCAGTGAATGGCAGGACCCTCTGGAGCATTGATGTGTAGGGGGAGGGTACACAAAAGGCTGGAGAAACTCAGCGGGTGCAGCAGCATCTAAGGAGCTAAGGAGATAGGCGACGTTTCGGGTTGAGACCCTTCTTCAGGTCTAGGGGGATGTGGGAGTACAACCACTCCCTGGAAATAGCAACACCAGCAGATAAAGGTGTACATGCTTGCCTTCATCAGTAAGGACACCCGAGTAAAAATGTGGGGAAGTTACAGTATGCTGCAGCTGTGTAAAGCAGTGGTGCTGTGGCACAGCTGGTAGAGCTGCTGCCTCACAGTGGCAGAGGCCTGGCTTTGACTGACCTCAGATGGTGTCTGCGTGGAGTTTGCATGTTCTCTCTGTGATAATTTGGGTTTCTTCCTGGTGCTCTAGTTTCCTCCCACAACCCAAAGACATGTGTCTTTGCAGATTATTTGGCCTCCCGTACATTGCCGGTGGAGTGTGGGGAGTGAATGGGTAAGTGGGATGAGATAGAACTGCTGCCAAGAAGTCTTCTTCTTATCTTCTTATCGAGTCCATTTTAAGAATAAGGAGTAAGCCATTTAGAACGGAGACGAGGAAACACTTTTTCCCACAGAGAGTGGTGAGTCTGTGGAATTCTCTGCCTCAGAGGGCGGTGGAGGCAGGTTCTCTGGATGCTTTCAAGAGAGAGCCAGATAGGCCTCTTAAAAATAGCGGAGTCAGGGTGATATGGGGAGAAGGCAGGAACGGGGTACTGATTGGGGATGATCAGCCATGATCACATTGAATAGCGGTGCTGGCTCGAAGGGCCGAATGGCCTACTCCTGCACCTATTGTCTATTGTCTATCGTCTGTTGTCTATTGTCCACATACAAGATTAGACGTTGTTCAGCCAGAGCTGAACACACTTCTCAACATCTGCACAATGGTGTCTGTCTTGTGCTTCTTGTGCGTGGTGGTGGAAAGATTGGTGGAAACAGCGATGTGAACGCACTTTCCTTGACCCCGCTGTAAAGAAGTGATCAATGGCTGGCTTGGATCAGAGCGCCTGTTTCCATGCTGCATCTCCAAACTATACACTAAAAAATGAACTGGGTTACATTTGGAGTATTGTGTTTATTTCTGGTCCCCACATTGCAGGAAGGATGTGGAGGCTTGGAGTGGGTGCAGAAGATGTTTACCAGGATGTTACCCCGATTAGAGAAAATTCGTTTTACGTAGAGGTCAGATAAACTTGGATTCTTTTCCCCAAAGCATTGGAGGCTGAGGGGACAACGAAAAGATGTATATGAAATGATGAGAAGCGTAGATAAGCAAGATAACCAGACTCTTTTTCCAAAGGCAGAAATACTCAAGGGGAAAGGTTTTAAATGAGAAGGAAGAAGTTTAAGGAAGACACACAAGCAAGCTTTTCAGGTACCTGGAACATGCTGGTAGAGAGGTGGTGGAAGCAGGTGTGATAGCAATGTTTAAAAGGCACAATAACAGGCAAGGAATAAAGGGGAAGAACACATTGTGCTGGAGTAACTCGGTGGGTTCGGCAGCGTCTCTGGAGGACTCAAAGGTTATGGGAGAAAGCAGGAGATGGTTATTTCCGCATTGTCGCTGTCAATGTCTCTGACTGCCCTCACAGTCATGAGCACCTTTGGTTATAAAAAAGGCTTCCATTAGAAGATGAATGAAAAAATAGTATAGAAGAAAGGCATAGACAGTGACAAAATGGAACAACCATCGCAAGAAAGACGGACCCGAGTTAAAAACTGAGAAAAGACTACCCCCTACCCAGAGTAAGTCTGGCCAATTTCATTCATACAGGTAAAATCTACATCCGTCATGTCTTTTTACAATACAATACAATATACAATATTTATTCATTGTCATTTGAACCTCAATGAGGCTCAAATGAAACTCTGTTTCTACAGCCATAAAAACAAAACAATTCCTGCAAGACACACGAACAATGCAATTCACACCAACATCCATCACAGTGAATCTCCTCCTCACTGTGATGGAAGGCAAAGTCTTTTCTCTCCCGTGTACCACTTTTCTCCCGATGTTAAAGCCCCCGGCGGGCGATAGTAAGTCCCACGGCCGTCATGGCCGCGCCGGGCGATGTACGGCCCCGCTCCAGGTCGTTCCAACCCCACGACACGGGCGGGAGAAGTTGCGTTGCGGAGCTCCGCAAAATGATTTAGTCAGGGGATATGGGGAGAAGGCAGGAACGGGGTACTGATTGGGGATGATCAGCCATGATCACATTGAATGGCGCTGCTGGCTTGAAGGGCCGAATGGCCTACTCTTGCGCCTATTGTCTATACAGGTGAAACCCAGCCCCTGATCAATATCCTTCCTCTTCCTCCAAAGCCGTTAAGGCCGCTCCTGGTGATGTAAGGCCCTGCCCGGGTCTTGATGTTGGAGCCCCGGCGGGTGCTGGCAAGTCCCGCGGCCGGGCGATGTAAGGCCCCGCAACTCGGGCAAAAGAAGTTGCCGTTGCGGGAGCTCCGAAAAGCGGTCTCCCACCAGGGACCCGCGAGCTCCTGATGTTACCATCCACCGGGCCTGTGGCCGGAGCCACCGAGCTCCGGAGTCGGGTCGCAGCCGCGCGCCACCACGGCTCTCCACGCTCCAAAGCCGGCCAGCCCCACAATGGTAAGTCCGCAGACTCCACGCCTGGAGCCCCAGGTTGTTCCGGTTGGAGTCCGCTCCACAGTGCCTGGCCCCAACGACAACGGGAACCCATCAGGGAAAAGGTCGGGTCCCCGTACAGGGAAGAGATTTAAAAGTTTTCCCCGCTCCGCACACATCCACAGTTAAAAACAATTAAAAAACACTACTAACTATACACTCAACGGGACAAACAAATAATAAAAGACAGACAGACTGCAGAGGCCGCTGCAACAAACGGTCGCGCTGCCAACCCAACCCAACGAGCCGTTACAAGATATCCACGAACTCCTACGGACCCGCTACGGACATTTTCCGAGTTCGAATCAGGAGAAATCTCAGGGGAATTCTTGAATTACCTCGTACAGTGGGACAGGCCCTTTAGAGACAAGGGAAACGAGAGATATAGATGGTGATATGGAGAGATAAAGAACAATGAATTAAAGATATGCAAAAAAGTAACAGGCTGTTTGTAGGGTGAAAATGAGAAGCTAGTGTGACTTGGGTGGGGGAGGGACAGAGAGAGAGGGAATGCCGGGTCTACCTGAAGTGAGAGGAATCAATATTCATATCACTGGGATGTAAGCTGCTCAAGTGAAATATTGTATTAGATGCCGTTCCTACAATTTGCATTTCGACTCATTCTGACAATGGAAGAGACCGAGGACAGAAAGGTCTATGTAGGAATGGGAAGGAGAATTAAAGTGTCCAGCAACCCGGGAGATCAGGTTGGTTCATGCGGGCTGAGCAAAGGTGTTCAGATAACGATCGCCCAGTCTGCATTTGGTCTCGTCGATGTATAAGAGTCCACATCTTGAACAACGGATACGGTAGATGAGGTTGGAGGAGTTGCAAGTGAACCTCTGACTTGCAGGAAGCAGGGTGGGAAGAAGTGTAGTCGAGATAGTGTGGGAGTCAGTGGGTTTGTAATAGATGTCAGTCAATAGTCTTTTTCCTGTGATGGAGACTGTGAGATCAAGAAAGGGGAGGGAGATGGTCCAAGTAAATTTGAGTGCAGGATGGAAATTGGTGGTGAAGTTGATGAAGTCCATGAGTTCTGCACGGGTGCAGGAGGTAGCACCGATGCAGTCATCAATGCAACGGTGATAGAGTTTGCGGATAGGGCCAGTGTATGCCTGGAACAGGGATTGTTCAATGTACCTACAAAGAGGCAGGCGTAGCTGGGGCCCATGCGGGTGCCTTTAGCTACGCCGTGGATTTGGAGGAAGTGGGAGGAGTCAAAGGAAAGGTTGTTACGGCTGAGGAGGAGCTATGTGGAGTAAAGTGTTAGTAGAGGGAAATTGGATGGTTCTGCGGTTGAGGAAGAAACAGAGGGGTTTAAGGCCTTCCTGGTGGGGGATGGAGGTGTAGCGTGACTGAACGTCCATAGTAAAGATGAGGAAGTGGGGGATCGGAAAGCGGAAGTCATTGCAGAGATGAAGGGATGCAAGGTATCTTGAACATAGGTCAGGGGAGGACCAGGGGAGGATAGGATGGAGTCAAGGTACGTGGAACTCATTTCCGTGGGACAGGAGCAGGCAGAAACAATGGGTCTGCCAGGGCAGTTGTGGTTGTGGATTTTGGGGAGGAGGTAAATGCGGGCTGTGCCGGGCTGGGAAACAATAAGGTTGGAGGCTGTGGACGTCAGACAGCCAGAAGTGATGAAATCAGTAATGGTATTTGACAAGGGAGGTGCCGTGGTAGTCTGGCACGCTGACCTCTACAGGGCTGAGGCCAGGCGACGATTCTCAGACACCTCCTCCTACTTACCCTTGGACCATGAACCCACAGATGAGCTCCTGGCCTTAATCTCACACACCATTACTGATATCAGAGAATCTATCTCTGACTGGTTTACAAAAGCTTGATGTAAAACATGAGGAATCAATAATTCAGTTTCGCCAGAAACAAACAGAAGTGCAATACTGTTGGTGTGACTTCAGCTGGAGGTACACCAACAGGATTGGTGTCTCACCACGGCAGTGTCTGAAATATAATGATGCAGCCCCAGAGTTATCAGACTGAGGACATACATGGGATGTGAAATAACACAGGCTATGTTTTTGGCTCCAGTGGTGGGAACAGGACCAGCACGGTAACACGGGGAAAGAGCTCCCTCTGGTGTTGTAAACTGATAACACTCTCTGTGTGCTGTCCGGCAGCTGGTGAACAAGTTGACCAGTCAGATACCCGTGAAAGAGCAACACCAGGAATAGCTTTACTCTTTGTGCATTCTGAAGCAGAGACACATTCTCCCAGTGGTCTCCCACCATCATGTTGAGGCCTGTATCCAGAACCAGGGGCCACAGTTTAAGAATAAGGAGTAAGCCATTTTGAACCTTATTTTATTTGAATTTTATTATCTAAATGGAGGCCGATTAGGAAAAGGGGAGATGCAGCGCGACCTGGGTGTCATGGTGCACCAGTCATTGAAAGTAGGCATGCAGGTGCAGCAGGCAGTGAAGAAAGCGAATGGTATGTTAGCTTTCATAGCAAAAGGATTTGAGTATAGGAGCAGGGAGGTTCTACTTCAGTTGTATAGGGTCTTGGTGAGACCACACCTGGAGTATTGCGTACAGTTCTGGTCTCCAAATCTGAGGAAGGACATTATTGCCATAGAGGGAGTGCAGAGAAGGTTCACCAGACTGATTCCTGGGATGTCAGGACTGTCTTATGAACAAAGACGGGATAGACTCAGTTTATACTCTCTAGAATTTAGGAGATTGAGAGGCGATCTTATAGAAACGTACAAAATTCTTAAGGGGTTGGACAGGCTAGATGCAGGAAGATTGTTCCCGATGTTGGGGAAGTCCAGGACAAGGGGTCACAGCTTAAGGATAAGGGGGAAATCCTTTAGGACCGAGATGAGAAGGACTTTTTTCACACAGAGAGTGGTGGGTCTCTGGAACTCTCTGCCACAGAGGGTAGTTGAGGCCAGTTCATTGGCTATATTTAAGAGGGAGTTAGATGTGGCCTGTGTGGCTAAGGGGATCAGAGGGTATGGAGAGAAGGCAGGTACGGGATACTGAGTTGGATGATCAGCCATGATCATATTGAATGGCGGTGCAGGCTCGAAGGGCCGAATGGCCTACTCCTGCACCTAATTTCTATGTTTCTATGAACGGAGACGAGGAAATACTTTTTCTCACAGAGAGTTGTGAATCTGTGCAATTCTCTGCCTCAGCGGGCAGTGGAGGCAGGTTCTCTGGATGCTTTCAAGAGAGAGCTAGATAGAGCTCTTAAAAATAGCAGAGTAAGGGGATATCAAATCAAATCAAATCAAATCAAATACGTTTATTTGTCATTGCACATCAACTGTACAACAAAATTTCATGTGCACCCCCTTCAATGGTAAACAATAAAAGACACAGGATAAAAGATTAAAAAGAACAAAACACAATAACACAAACAACCATTTACTCTCACATTTACATTTACTACAAGATCAATGCATGGTCGTTGTGGTCATATATCGGGAGAGGGCAGGAACGGGGTACTGATTGGGGCTGATCAGCCATGATCACATTGAATGGTGGTGCTGGCTCGAGGGGCCGAATGGCCTACTCCTGCATCTATTGGCTATTGTCTATTGTATCGGTCTGCGATCGATACATCATCAGTCTTCAGAAACTGCCCATCCAGTCTCTATCTGGGATACGACTTCCACTCATTGAACTCCCAGAGTGTGCTCACTCATTGATCTTACCCCCAGCTCTACATTTTGATACACTTCTTCTTCTTGCGCATGGCGTGCACAGCCTAAAGTTGTAGGACAACTTGTTCTATTTGATCTTATTTGATTGCGCACGCCGGGTTGATTGCGTTTGTCGAAACAGGGTGGACCACGTGAAGGTTGCAATCTCCCACCTCGTTTTGATACACTCAGTGACCCCACTGCTTTCTGTCTATTTACAACATTTGATTTTCAAACATTCTCTTTTTGAACCACATACAGTTTGAAATAAATTTCCCTTCACAAGTACGTGGTAGGTTCACTGTATTACATAGGTACGGAGCATGGAACAGTACAGCAGGAACAGGCCCTTCGGCCCACAATATTAATGCTGAGCATGATGTAAACATAAACTAATATTATCTCCGGCACACGATCCACATCGCTGCATTCCCAGCAAATCCATGTGCTTATCTAAAAGCCTATTAAACACCTCTAGCGTATCGGTCACCAACACCAACCCTGTAGCGTGTTCCACTCTGTGTAACAAAAACTCACACACATCTCCTCTAAACATTGATCCCCTCACCTTAAAGCTGTGACCTCTGGTCTCTGATATTTCCACGCTGAGAATAAAGTTCTGACTACACATCCTGTCTATGCCTCTCCTAATTTTATATATTTCTATATCAGGTCTTCCCTCAACCTCTATCATTCCAGAGAAAACAATCCAAATTTGTCCAACCTCTCCTTCTGTGTTCTTCACAGTGGGCACCTTGAGTTTCGCTGAGCTGGTGATGAAGATTTCCGAGAAGGACGTGAGGGTGAGTTACCGCAACGGCGGCGGCGGAGACAGACCTGGGGGGACGGGTAGACGGGACCATCACTGGGCCTCCATTGAACCCAGTGGTGGGGGATATGATAGACAAGTTACTGTGAGGAGGGAAGAGAGGAGTTTGTGAGTGAGGCGGGACAGGCCGACGCCGGTGGGGCAGAAAGCGGCGTTGCTATCCCGACCCTGGCGTTGACTGACAGGAGAAGAGATCAATCTGTGTGCCGCTTGCTGAAGGACAGTCTGAGCACAGGCGGTTTTTACGATTTTAAACCTTGATAACTTTTACAATATACCTACGATCTGAACAAAACGTGTTGCACTCGCAATGTAGGAGAACGGCGAGTAACCTAATGAAGGATCTTCGCGCTAGAGCGTACTGTTTTTGTGCAAATAGAAAAATCCCACAAACTGGAAGAGCACAAGATCAGGATAGATAGATAGATAGATAGATAGATAGATAGATAGATAGATAGATAGATAGATAGATAGATAGATAGATAGATAGATAGATAGATAGATAGATAGATAGATAGATAGATAGATAGATAGATAGATAGATAGATAGTTGTCCTGACCAATGAAGGGAAGCACACCGCACGCCTCCTTTACAACTCTACTGATTCTAACAAGTACGGTTTGCGTGCCTTGAATGCTCTCAGCGGGCTGTAGAGAAGTCACTACCGGGTGTGGTTGCAGACACCAGCGACTTCCAAGTAAGTAGGCAAATCGAGTTGGCCACAGGTGAGGTCAGGCTGTTCTTGCACCAGGCAGCAGCCCTCATTGACATGCCACGTGGCAACAGAATGGGCAACGTCTGGCAGTGAGGCGTAAAGAAGGGGACAGCAGACGCTGATTGTCCACACAACAGATTGTCCAGACAAAGTGTGTGTGAAGGAGAGTGAAGTCTTCACTGGAGCTGACTGACTTAAAACTGCCACTGCCTTGTGGGCGTATCCAGTCATGGAAAAGGCTCCAGGAGTAAACCTCAAGAAAATCCGGAGTCGGAGCCCCTAAGGCAGTTCGTCGTTGTCTACAACCTCGCCTTGGCAGCTCCTGTGACGGGGCTGGTGCCAAACTGTAACGGCCCTGCTGTTCCTTTGGATCGATCAGCGACGTGGAGAGGGGGGGACGTGCTGCATGGGCAACAGCCTGTCCTCCATATGACATCGCCCAGGCTTGCATGCGACCAGGATGCATCACCCATGGTCAGTCATGACCTGGAGGGGCCTACTACTACCTAAAAGCCTCTACAACACCACTATTTTATCTGCCGACACCACCAACTCTGGCACCCACTGTGTTAAACACGTTGTGAACACCTCCTTTAAATCTTTCCCTCTGATCTTAAAGCCATGCCCTCTGTCTTTGACATTTCCTCCCTGGGAGAAAGTTCTGACTTGCAAACTTCTCTGTGCCTCTCATTATATATACATTAGTGAGGTCTCTCCTCGACCTCTGGCTTTCTGGAGAAAACAGATGTCCGTCCAGCCTATTCACATGGTTAATGCTCTCTAGGCATGATTTCCCACACATAAAGCCATACTGACTATTGCTAATCCATCCTTGCCTTTCCATGCGATGCCAGATACTGTTCCTCAGAATCCTCTACAGTAACCTTCCCACCACTGACGTTAGGCTCACTGGCCTGTACAGTGGTGGGCTGGGTCTAAAAATATTGGTTGCCAGGAGACAAAGGGGGCCCACCCACAACTACTATGCTATTATTTAATTTTCATAACGAATGAATAAGATTTTCAAAAAATACATATGGAAAAAAGGGTACAATTAACATTTTTGTGGAAAAAATGTGTATTTCTTAGTAATTACAGTGTACATGTACTGTACATATTACTGGCAGTAGATACCAAATGTAAATATAGAATGTTATAATTGTTTTTTTTAATTTTTATCTTAAGTAATTGTTTGATATTTTTAAATAGTTTACTGCATAATTTATACATTAACAGATAGTTCAAAAGCACAATAGAGCATTGCATGCAGTCCACTATATTAAGAGCAATCGTTTGTGTTCGTTGATGATTGTGCAAATCTGCCAATAATTGCTTCTGCATCCATTTAATCTAACAATTCCTTTTCAATGGCTAGCAACATGTATGATTCCAATTTCTCCTCAGACAGCGAATTTCCTAACCTTGTCTTTATGACCATTAGCTTTGAAAATGTCCTCTCACATTGGACTTGAGTAACTGATAGTGTGCAGATGACTTTATAAACACACGATGAACAAGTGCTGCAGATTTTACAATTGTTGCAACTGGAATTCATATTCTCACCATCATTAAGCAATAGCTTTAATACATCAAAGTTTGAAGCAAAAGAAAACAGTTCCAATATTACTTGATCTTTGCTGATTTGTGGAAACAGCTTAACAATACCTTCCAATGCTTCATCTTCAAGGCCCTTCTCTGCAATACTTTTAAACTTAGCTGGGTCCAAGCAGGACAAATCTTTATACAACTGCTTGTGTTGTACAAAGCGTGATTCTAGTGACTGGACAATGTGATCCATTATTGGGTTAAACACATTTACTGGAAAATCAGCTAGAGAATCTGAGGAATTTCTTTCATCATCAATAAGCTCATCTGCCATTCTTTTCTTCTTCCTCTGCCTCTTAACTGGCAATGCTGTTTCCGACGCGTCAATTTCCAATGTTTGATTTTCATCCATATTCATCTGTGAAATCCTGTCATTACATTTATTTACTAATTCAAAAGCCTTGATGTGAACGTTATCAAATGTTCTTGTCTGTTCCTTCAATTTTGTTGTAGCTGAATCTACCAAACTCCATGCAGTAAACATATCTAAACCACTTGTCTATAGATATCTTGATGACGGGGTTGTAGTTTCAAATATATACAAGTAAGTAAATGCTGTCAATATGGTTTCAAACTCTAGAAGTCTTTGAAGTAAAACATTTGCTTCATGTTTTTTTTGCATCAAACATTTCTGAATCATGTATCATTGATAAGCTTGTCAATAGATTTATGAAAGTACTGGCAGCGGCATCATCAAAACGTCCAAATATAATTGTTGCTGCATTGGCTTTTCCTGACCATCTGGTCTCACCAATTAGCTTTAATCATTTCATTTTTCAGTGTCCTAGATGTTTTCCAACAACTTGTATCCATACAGCCATTCTCTTGTATGATGCTTTCACAAAAGTTGCTATATTCTGGAGCAAATTGAAAAATGAAACTGCAGGCACACAACATTTTATTGTTTCAGTTATCACCACATTCAAGACATGGGCATAGCACATGAGCATTTCTTTATTTTTTAAATATATTTTTATTAGAGGTAAGCAATAAATTGGCAAACATATCATGGTAGAAGTATCAATCATACATTATTAATATTATCAATTAAATCATTCTGCCTCTAATAGTTTTTTTTATAGATTAAGAGTAATAAAATAGAACAAAAATCACAAAAAAATCATAAGGAATGGAATAATTTACCATTAATACGTAATTGGAGATAAGATCAAGGAATATAGAATATAACTTTTCATCTGATCCTGAGTCTAAGTTTCAGTTAGGTTCCCCTGCCGAACCAATCTACCCTTTTAAGTAATCGATGAAAGAAGACCATATTCTAACAAATAGTATTACCTTTTATTGTGCTTTAGTCAAGTAAAACGATTATGAGTTGCGATGAGGGATTTCGTGCCCTCCGCTCCCAACCCTCTATCATAAGGTCAACTGGTAAATAGAGTCTCTTCAATCTTACTATAACAAGTCATTTCTTTGATGTTGGTTCTGTGATTCCACACCGCTGCTTTGAAGAATGTCGCGCATGCGTGCTGGCGGGTTCTTCACGAAATCCCTCATCGCAACTCCTCATAAAATAAAGATCAAACTTCAAACTGGTAAGTTCTCATTTAATCTTACTATTACTATGCATAATTAGTAATTTACATTTGAATTCTCATGTAGTTGAACTTGGATATTGTTTACCGATAATTTTTTTACGAAACCCAAAAAAATATATAAAGATGGCAAAGGCCACGTCTAGCCGCCTGGTGAATGATGCAAGAAATTATATGCAACAATGATCTTTTATTGAAAACTTAACATTTCCCTTCGCTAGGCTAGCCTACATTATAATTCATATACAAAAACTCAAAATGTCAAAATAATGCTCTTCAATAACCATATTGGCCTCAGTGTCAGTGGCATTGCTTTTTACATTCTTCAAAAGCCTGATCATTTCTGGATAGGTATGCAACTCTAATTGATCAGCAATTTTCTCAATGACTGCAAACCCTTCTTTTGAAAGTAATAACTCGCGTAACTTTCTCTTTTGAGGCTATTTCTATGCTCGGTTTTGATTAACTTCAGACTGCTTTAAAGACTTTCAATCGGAGCATTTGCAAATGGTAGGAAAACATACACCCAACAACTTTACAAAGATTTCCAATGTTTTATATGCCAAAGAGTCAGCAGGTTTTGGAGCTATTTTCAAGCTGTGCACTTGGTCTTCTGAAGCGGCACCGATCCAGGTGAGCCCCAGGCTGCTGCAGGGCCTCCAGCCATCGCCTCGGTTTGGATTATCCAGCGAATTGTCGCCCCTCTCCTCCCCTGGCCACCTTCAGCCTTTGTGCCCCATGGCACCTCCCACAGACAACCTTGATGGCGCTGAAGGTAAGCTAGTCACTGTCACTGGTTCACTGTCTTACCGGCTCTTGCGTCTGCCATCGCCGGCTCCTTCCGTCCTCCTCTCTGGTTCTCCGCTCCTCAGGGGACAAACAGAGGTCGGGCTTGGTAGTTTCCTTCCCTCTCTTCCTCCAGTGACTTCCTTTCATGCCCGCCGGTCTTGCCTGCCTAGTGCAGTGCATGAAACATGGAAAACAGTTTGCACCTTGAAATTTCCCACAAGCAGAAATGTGATTCTGATCAAATAATCTAATCTTTATTTTAGTAATGTTCATTAGTTTGAGGAGCAGAATTAGGCACAACAGCCCATTAAGTCCACTCCGCCACTTCCTTTTTATTACTAAAACAGTTGTCTGTGTTTGTTTCTTTATTGCATTTTTATTTGATATAGAGGGCCCACTTCATCGGGGGCCCACTTGCCATCGGGCAAGCTGACACCCTGGCCAGTCCGCCACTGGGCCTGTAGTTCCCTGGCTGTAGTAGCCTTTCTGAAGCAAAGACACAACTTTAGTCACCCTCCAGTGTCCCGCTCCTTCCCTCTTGGCTAAGGTTGATGCAGGCACTCTGCCAGGACCTCTGTAAGGTGTTCCTTCAGTTCCCACAATGTCCCAGGATACAATTGATCAGGACACAGGCGTTTATCCACCTGACAAGAGGATAACCAAGGAGAAGGTGTTGCATTTTGGGATGGCTAACAAGGGCAGGACCTACACAATAAATGGCAGGCCTCTGGGTAGTGTTGTAGTGCAGAGGGATCTAGGAGTGCAGGTGCATGGTTCCCTGAAGGTCGAGTCGCAGGTAGGTAAGGTGGTCAAAAAGGCTTTTGGCACTTTGGCTTTCATCACTCAAGAGTATTGAGTATAGAGGTTGGGAAGCCATGTTGCAGTTGTATAAGGCATTAGTGAGACCGCATTTAGAGTATTGTGTTCAGTTCTGGGCACCATGTTCTAGGAAATATATTGTCAAGCTTGAATGACTTCAGAGAAGAATTATGAGGATGTTGCTAGGACAAGAGGGTCTGAGCTATAGGGAGAGGTTGAGTAGGCTGGGTCTCTAATCCTTGGAGTGCAGGAGGATGAGGGATGATCTTATCGAGGTGTACAAAATCATGAGAGGAATAGATCGGGTAGATGCACAAAACCTCTTGCCCAAAGTAGGGGAATCGAGACCTGCGGGCATAGGTTCAAGGTGAAGGGGAAAAGATTTAATAAGAATCTGGGGGGCAACTGAAGGTGCAAAGCCGAGGTGATACAGACACACACCGCGATGAACAGGAAGGTTGGTGCTGTAATTAAGATGGCTAGCACAGTGTATGGTAAGTCCTTTAAAAGAAGGGTGGAGAAGGGGGAGAAGGGGGGGAGAAGGAGTGGAGACAACTTTTAAGAAGCCATACAACTTTTAATAAGCCAGAGATACACGGCTGTGAAGTTCGGCGGACATTTAACATTACCGGTCGGTTCTCTTTGGTTCTGAAAACTCCTGCTTACGTTTTTTTTCCCCAATGTGCCAATGAAAATGCCCGGTCAGCAAAGGCGATTAACTAAAACTATCTACGACTACCTCGATTACCTACAACTACATGGTGCCTACGACTACAGATTTATCGATTTTCTCCATGGCGACCAATTTCTGGTCACAGAAAATGTTTCAACATGTTGAAAATTTGTGGCGACCATACTGAGGCCGCAACTAGTTCCCAGAATGAGGGAACTCCTCGCGACCATGAAGGAGACTCACTAGAGAACACCAGTGAACATGTGGCGACCATGTGGCGAGCGCAGAGTCTCCTGCACTCGCCTAAAAAGTCGCCTAAGTGGGACAGGCCCACACAATATGTAGAGTTGGCAGCAGAAGTTGGGCAACGAGGATAGAGGGCAAGAGGATGTCCGGTAGAGGTGGGTTGTAGAGGTTCCATTGCGAGATCAACCACGTCGCTGTTTGGAGATGTGTGGACAGAGTTTGCGTCAGGATGTAAAATGTCAAAAGAGGCAGCAGAGCAAGGCACTAGATGGATTTGGTGGAGAAGAAATAGTGTCAGTTGGGGGCAGATAGGAAACATATGAGATGCAGTACGTGTATTTCATTGTAATTGTAGTCTGTGCAAGTGTATCCCAGTCTTGTGCAAGGGTGATATTTGTGGAGTTAAGTCCTGTCCCACCAGCATGCGATTGCATGCGGCGAGCGCGGTCTAACGTGGTTGCCTGGGCCGTACGGCCTTGCGGGGCTGGTCCCACTTCGATCGCCGGAGGCGTATGGATTTGTGCGGGGCTGGTCCCCATATTGCGCGGGGCTCCGAAAAATTGACACTGTCCAAAAATCCAATGGCCAATGGCCTGTCGGCCTGCAGCCGCATTGAGGGCGTATGCAGCGTCTAGACGTCGTACGCAGCGTCTTGACGGCGTACGCCTAGCGCATGGTGTTGCGCGATTACCTCACCGCCCGGAGTGCCGTTGCGTGATGCCGTCACCGCCCAACGCCGTGCGACGTCCAATTTCAGTCGGCCTGCCTCCTGCCCAGCTGATTGGTGAGTATGATGTCGGGACCAGCCCCGCACAACTCCACACGCCTCCGCAGTTCAAAGTGGAACTGGCCCCGCGAGGCCGTACGCCTCAAGCGACCACGTTTGGTCGCGCTAGACGCATGCGATCGCATGCTGGTGGGACATGCTCTTTACAAGCTTAATAATGGGCTAGGATTAGTGGAAGATAGGGTGCGGGTGTTTAGCACTTGATCTTGGATGCCAGAACCAATTGATGAGCCTTCCTGAGGTGTCGTGGCCCTAACTCAACGAAGCACCAATGATGGGAGTTGCCCACTTGATAACCCCAATGATATATTTGCATCTACAGGATTAGTATGTCATTTTAAGAGCTAATTAACATGTAGGTAGCTGGGGGTTTTTTCACATGGTGTCACTTATTGTAAATTGGGGTATTTAGTTAGATCATACTTTGGGCTTGGTTTTCTTAGTTGAGTGCTTAACCTGGAGTACTTTGTACTTTGCACAAGTACTTTATGTTTTAATCGTAATTTAAATTGGGGGACAACCTTTTCACACAAAGGGTGGTGGGTGTATGGAACAAGCTGCCAGAGGAGATAGTTGAGGCTGGGACTATCCTAACGTTTAAGAAACAGTTAGACAGTTACATGGATAGGACAGGATTGGAGGGATATGGACCAAGCGCAGGCAGGTGGGATTACACTACGGGCGCCTTACGAATGGCAGCCTCTGCCTACAGTCTGTCTTGTTTTGTCTTTTTGCTGTATAAAAGTATGTTTTTGGAGGTTTCTTAGTCTTTTTAGGTGGGGGACGTGGAGAGGGTAAGGGGGAAACCCTTTCTCAGTTACTTCCTGGTCGAGGATGCTTCTATTCTCTGTGTCGTGTCTTCACCCCCCCCCCCTTTTCGGTCTACCATCTGGAGTGGTGCGGCCTTTCCTTCCGGAGACTGGACAGGGACGGGGATGGTCCAGTGGTGGTGCGGCAGTGATTGCAGCGCCGGAGACCCGGGATCGATCCTGGCCGCGGATGAGGCGCAGGTCTGTGTCCAGGGCTGCCTGTAGTGTTTTTCGCTTGACCTGGGCGTGCAAATCAAGCTCCGCTCTATGATCTTTGCCCCACGGACGTCTCCCTCCTCCAATCATCACACTCTTTCCTCAATCCCACCCCCCTGTACTTCCGCCTCTGTCCGACACCTCCATCTTCCAATCATCGCGCTGAATCATCATGTCCCGCCCCCATTGCCTGCTGACCGATGTCTCTCTCGTCCAATCGGCAGATCCTCAGTCCCACCCCCACTGTCTCGCAGAAAGCGGTGATTTCACCAAGTTTTAGAATCCAGATTACATAAAATGGGGGGATCGTCCCCCACCTCTCATAATGGGGGGGGCCTGTCCACCCTGGAATTTCCGCCCCTGGGCTCTCCGGTAAGAAGCGGTAGATTCGAAAACTCCAAGCCGCTGAGAATGTTCTTCCATTCCGACGTCGGAGTTCCGATCATCCTGGCGAGAGGGCCTGAACATCGTAGTAACAGCGACTGCGGGGGGCTCAACAGGCCCCGACCACGGGTGAACAAAGAGGTAGATGACTGAACTTTATTGCCTTCCCTCACAGTGGGAAGAGTTGATTCTGCTGTGTGGGGATGTTCATGTTAAATTCTATCGTATATTGTGTTCTTTTTATTTGTATCGCTGTATGGGAACTCAAATCTCACTGTACCAATTGGTGCATGTGACAATAAATGTGAACTTGAACTTGAACTAGTGTGGGACTGGTGGGACATGTTGGCTAATGTGGGCAAGTTGGGCCAAAGGGCCTGTTTTCACACTGTATCACTCTCTGACTCTAAGGTAGGACCAGTCAACGAAAAAGGAACGAATGTATACCTTTAGTCAGAGGATGTAGGCGAGGTACTGAACAAGTTATATGCATCTATATTCATCAAGGCGAAGGACATGGAGGACTGTGACGTCACTGTGGGGAATACTAATATGCTAGGTCTGTTTAAGATCAAGTGGGAAGTGCTGTTGGGGACCTTGAAGACTGTTAAGGTGGAAAAATCACCAGGGCCTGATGGGATATATCCCATCTTATGGAGAAATGTGAGAGGAGATTGCAGGGGCCTTGACAACAATCTATGCAAGTATGTGAGCCTTATGTCACTGATAGGGAAGCTATAGCAGAGGATTCTTCAGGATTGGATTTACACACATTTGGAAGAGAATGTGCTAATTAGGAACAATTAGCATGGCTTTGTCCATGCAGGTCATGCCCTATGAATTTGAGCGTTTTTTAATTAGGTGACAAAGGTAATCGATAAAGGTACGGCACTAAGTGGTGTTTACATGGATTTTCATAAGGCATTTGATAACGTTCGGCATGATAGGGTGACGCAGAGAATTAAGATGCATGGACTCCTTGGCGACTAAAGGGCCTGTCCCACTTGGGCAGTATTTGCTCCTCATTTACGCGTCATGTAGAAAATTGGTTGACGCGCGCATTGCGCATGATGAGGCGTGGAAACACATGTAGAGGCGGGCGGTATTGCTTACGCACGCTGACGCATTGGCATCACCCGCTGTATTGCATGGTGACGCACGGTTATGTCACCGTCCGTCAACATCCGTAAACATCGGACTACGCGCGACGCCCATACGCAGTCGGCCCGCCTTTTATGCGTCGTGTAACCTCTAACCTCGTCCACACAGACCTCTCCCTGGGTTTCTTGCTGGCCTTTCTTGCTGTACTCCTGCCTGGCTGATCTGTCAGTTTGCTAGCAGAAGTCTCTGTTGTCGTTGCAGCAATAATATCTGTAGATCTTCCATGATGGTCATGATGCAGAATAGGGACGCAGGGGATTCTAATGATGTCACGCGCACCAGACGGCTGTGCTGACGCATGATGACGCGTGATTTGCGCGCGACCGTCGCGTGTCAGTCACGACCGGCCTGTCGCACAAATGACGCACAAATGACGCCCAAGTGGGACAGGCCCTTCAGTCGTTTGGATTCAGAACTGGCTTAATCACAGAAGACCGAGGGTTGAGGTAGAAGGGCGTTATTCTGCCTAGAGTTCTGTGACCAGTGGAGTTCAGCAGGGATCTGTGCTGGGACCTCTGTTGTTTGTGATATACATGAAGGACATGGACATAAATGTAGAAGTGTTGGTTGGTACGTTAGCGGACGTCACAAAAATTGGTAGAGATGCGGACAGTGAGGAAGGCTGTCAGAGTGTACATCGGGATATAAAGCAGCTACAGAAATAGGTGCAGAAAAGGCAGGTGGAGGTTAATTCGGCCAAACATCAGAGGCTGCACTTTGAAAGGTTGTCAGAAAGTCTGCAGTTAATGATGACAACCTCAGCAGCATTGATTAACTGAGGGATCCTGAAGTCCAAGTCCATACCTCTCTGAAAGTGGCAACACAAATGTTTAGAGTGGTAAAGAATATGGTAGGCATTGAGCACAGACTCGGTAAGTAATGATGCAAATGTATAGGATTCTGATTTGGCCACATTTGGGGTATTGCGGACATTTTTGGTTGCCCTATAACAGAAGGATGTAGAGGCTTTGGAGACGAACCTGAACAGGTCCACCAGAATGATGCCTGTATTATAGCTATGAGGAGAGGCTGAACAGACTCGGATGGTTGTCTCTATTTCGCTGGAGGTTGAGGAGAGACTTCGTAGAGCTATATAAAATGATGTGATGGATATGGGAGACATATGGACTTATTTCCCAGGGTGAAAATGTCAAAGACTGGAGGACATAGCTTTAAGATGAGACAGGCAAAATTTTAAGATCATAAGATCATGTGATAGGAGCAGAATTAGGCCATTTGGTCCATCAGGTCTACACTGCCAGTCAATCGCGGCTTGATCTGTCTCTTCTCTTAACCCCAGTCTCCTGCCTTCTCCCCATAACCTCTGACACCCGTGCGTGTGGCAAGTTTTACATGCAGAAGGTGGTGAGTGTATGGAATGTGTTGGCAGAGATGGTGATGGAGGAAGATATGCTGGAGGTTGCCGGGGATATAGAGCACATGCGAGCAGAGAACATTGCATGTCAACGAGGGCTGCTGCCTGGTGCAGGAACAGCCAGACCTCACCTGTGGCCAACTCGATTTGCCTACTTACTTGGAAGTAGCTGGTGTCTGCAACCATACCCGGTGGTGAATTAATTAATTAGCCTCGTAAATTTGTTAAGCAAATCTACTAAGTGCATCTTCCCGCATCCCCTCCCCTGCCAGCTGTCAGATTTTGAGGAATGGAAGCCCTACTTTTATACTTTGTACCGTGAGCTACATCTGCTTGCTAAATATTTGTGTTTGAAGCGTCTGGATCCTGAGATCACTTTATGGATCAACATTGTGTAGTCACGCTTTGTCTAATTAATATTTCTGTTTTCATTCTTCCTTCCAAAGGTGGGAAACCACAAATGTTCTCACATTATGTTCCATCTGACAACTTATTGTCAACAGTTGAGGTCCCAGATCTAATCCCCGTATGTTATAAAACGTACTTGGCTAATAAAGTATGATTATGATTATGTCCCAACATAAGTTACTGAATGACTCATTTATTGGACTCGATCCTGTTATTTACTCACACCACTTTCTGTGTACCTGTGCATCAGCACAACCCCGTGTGCCCTTTGTGCTCCCATGTAGGTATGTTGCAAAACTTGCGTTCAGCGGTGCTGCAGTTATAACCATATAACCATATAACAATTACAGCACGGAAACAGGCCTTCTCGGCCCTTCCAGTCCGTGCCGACCATTTATTTTCCCCTAGTCCCATCTACCTGCACTCAGACCATACCCCTCCATTCCCTTCCCGTCCATATACCTATCCACTTTACTTATAAATGTTAAAATCGATCCTGCCTCCACCACGTCTGCTGGAAGATCATTCCACACAGCCACCACTCTCTGAGCAAAGAAGTTCCCCCTCATGTTACCCCTAAACTTCTGTCCCTTAATTCTCATGTCATGCCCTCTTGTTTGAAACTTTCCTACCCTCAATGGGAAAAGCTTATCCACGTCAACTCTGTCTATCCCTTTCATCATTTTAAAGACCTCAATCAAGTCCCCTCTTAACCTTCTGCGCTCCAAAGAATAAAGACCTAACTTGTTCAACCTTTCTCTGTAACTTAGTTGCTGGAACCCAGGCAACATTCTAGTAAATCTCCTCTGTACTTTCTCTATTTTGTTGACATCCTTCCTATAATTAGGCGACCAAAATTGTACACCATACTCCAGAATTGGTCTTACCAATGCCTTGTACAATGCCTTGCAGTTCTGTCATTGGCCATGTGCGCGACTTTGGCGCCGTTGAGAGGAGGACGGATTTAAAATGTGTTTTTTCTTCAGCCTGTTCAAATCGATTTTAAACAGGCTGTTTAGTTGCTGAAGAAAAATCGCTTTAACTGGCGTTTTATTAAAATTAAAATAATATTCTAATGCCGTCAATGCCGACAACGGGACAGATCTCACGTAGGGAACAAGGCAAGGTACACCGTTTATTTTTTCATATAAACTTGCTTCTTAGGATGCCTTTAATCAAATTTTCATGTTGTGAAAAGGTGACTTTGGACCCATACGAACCGGCAGTATTTTTCCAGCTGATATGGGGTTTAAATTCACCGCAACCACAACGTTCCAAACGATCGCGTTCCACAAAATCCCACTCGCAAGATGATTAAAATGGCCATTAATTTATGGGAATTAAACATTAAATTCCTTCCATTTGGCCTATAAATTCATGACAATGAGATTGAAAAATCATGTTATATTGTGAATTCTTATGTGAATGTTATTTGGACACTTAGGCTTTTTAAAAATGTTAACCTTTTCTTAAGAAATGGATAGATGTTTAGATCTAGTAATTAAATTTTGTAATTAGCTACAATTAGCTAACTAACTAATTATATGCTTTAATTTCAGGTCATCCAAGTAAGATTGTTTCACTATTTGTTTCAGAATGCTTCAATCTATAATTGAAAATGTCATTCATTTTCTTAATTTTTAAGAAAGTTATGAGCTTTTGACTGTCCTTGATCACAGCTTTTGAGTTAAGTCAATGGAAAGGCAATGGGGAACAAGATCCTAATTTCCGAGTATGAAAATGGCCATAACTTTTTTAATATTGAGATATGAAAGTGAATTAGGTGTCAAATTAAACTTCTTTTTATGCTTTACCTGATGGGATAAATTGCAGACTAGATTTTTTAAATCTCAAACTTTTGTAACATTGCTAATCTGTTGCTTTTAATTGTATGACTGACCTGGCCAATGAAATTCCTTTTATGTTACAAAACATACTTGGCGAATAAAGTGTGATTCTGATTCTGATTAATTGTTGTGCCTCCCATCTTAAAGTGAGGCCTTCTCATCTTTGATATTTCCATCCTGGGGAAAAAGGGTGCTGACAATTGACCCCATCTCTGCCTCTCAACTTTACATCTATCAGGCAGCTGGGCAGAGGCGGGGGAGTAGCTCTGCTGGTGAGGGATGGAATTCAGTCGCTTGCAAGAGAAGACATACGGACTGACGAGGTAGAGTCACTGTGGATTGAGTTGAGGAATTGTAAAGGCAAGAAGACACTAATTGGTGTTATTTACACTAGGGGCTAGTGTTATTAGTAGCACTAGGGGCTAGTGGAGTCAAGGGATATGGGGAGAAGGCAGGCATGGGTTATTGATAGGGGACAATCAGCCCTGATCACAATGAATGGCGGTGCTGGCTCGAAGGGCCGAATGGCCTCCTGCACCTATTTCCTATGATTCTATGTTAGGTGTCCAGATACCTGAATCTTCTGAATCAGACATGCCGATCGAATGAAGAAAGGAAATCAATACAGAAATAAGGAAAGAATGAATGAAGGGTAGGATTCCCCACCGTCTCCCCACATCCCCTGCAATTCCTGTCCCCCCTCATGTCTATACTTACCTGGGTTGGAGCACTTCAAATAGTAACAACAACCTAGAATCAAGAATCGCAGATACTGCTTTACAAAAAAAACACAAAGTGCTGGAGTAACTCAACGGGTCAGGAGGCATCTCTGGAGAAGAGGATAGTTTACATTTTGAGTCAAGACTGTGTGTGTGTGTGTGTGTGTGTGTGTGTGTGTGTGTGTGTGTGTGTGTGTGTGTGTGTGTGTGTGTGTGTGTGTGTGTGTGTGTGTGTGTGTGTGTGTGTGTGTGTGTGTGTGTGTGTGTGTGTGTGTGTGTGTGTGTGTGTGTGTGTGTTAATGCTCTCAGTGCACTCTCAGTGTCCATCACTAAATCGACTCCTGACACAGCCCAGTGTTGAGCTGATCTGCTGACAGTAAGATCACTTTAATCTGAGAGACGATGAAACAACCCGGGTGAATGTGAATCCGTGGGGAACTGGGGAGAACTCCCCTGACTGGTGTAAGGTATAGCACCGTGCTAGCTAGTCGAGTCCATTGGCACCCAGTCATTGTCCTTTCCCCTCCGATAACTTTGTTCAAACAAAGGGAGATAAGAAGAGCATCTATTCCCCCACCTCATTGGGAAGGAGATGGTGAGCCACTGCCTGGGACCACTGCAACCTTATGGTCAAGGTCCTCCCACTGTCTTGCCTAGAGACTCGCAGGAGTTCAAATCGATTTTGAACAGGCTGTTTAGTTGCGGAAGAAAAATCGCTTCGACTGCCATTTTATTAAGTTTATTTAAATTAGCGTTGGATAATTTAATAGCAGGAGGAAAATTAAAATAATCTTCTAATGCCGTCAATGCCGACAACAGGACAGATTTCACGTAGGGGACAAGGCAAGGTACACCGTTTTTTTTTTCATATAAACTTGCTTTTTATGATGCCTTTAATCAAAATTTCATGTTGCGAAAAGGTTATTTAGACCCATACGAACTGGCAGTATTTTTCCTAAATTCACCGCAAATTCCTTCCATTTGGCCTATAAATTAATGACAATGAGATTTAAAAATCAT
Organism: Raja brachyura; assembly: GCA_963514005.1. The sequence goes on along the minus strand of OY740809.1, from coordinate 11,383,694 downwards.
GTTATATTGTGAATTCTTGTGTGAATGTTATTTGGACACTTAGGCTTTTTAAAAATGTTAACCTTTTCTTAAGAAATGGACAGATGTTTAGGTCTAGTTAATGAATTTTGTATTTAGCTACAATTAGGTAACTATATGCTTTAATTTCAGATCATCCAAGTAAGATTGTTTCATATTTGTTTCAGAATGCTTCAATCTATAATAACTGAAAATGTCATTCAGTTCTCTTAATTTTTAAGAAAGTTATGGGATTTTGACTGTCCTAGATCACAGCTTTTGAGTTAAGTCAATGGAAAGGCAATGGGGAACAAGATGTTAATTTCTGAGTATGAAAATGGCCATAACATTTTTAATACTGAAGATATGAAAGTGAATTAGGTGTCAGATTAAACTTCTTTTTATGCTTTATCTGATGGGCTAAATTGCAGATTTGATTTTTTTAATCTCAAAATTTTGTAACATTGCTAAAAATTAGAGCCCATGGTATGAGAGGGAAGAAACTTTCATGGATAGGTTGGCTGGAAGGCAAAGAGTGGGATAAAAAGGTATTTCTTCTGGTTGGCTGCCAGTGACCAGTGGTGTTCGCAGGAGTTGGTGCTGTAGCCGCCACTCCTCATGTTGTTTATCAATGAGCTGGATGACGGAATTTATTGGCAAATTTGCAGATGGTACAAAGGTGGAGGGGCAGGTAGTGTAGAGGAAGCAGGGACTCCACAGAAGAACTTGGACAGGTTGCGAGAGCGGGCAAATAAGTGGAAATGGAATACAGCACAGCATGGGTGTGCACTCATGCACTTTGATGGGAGGAATAAAGGTGTAGACTATTTTCTAAATGAGCAGAGGATTCAGAAATCAGTGGTGCAAAGGGACTTGGGACTTGCTGTTGCAGGTTTCCCAAAAGGTTCATTTACACGTTGAATTGGCAGTGAAGAAGACAACTACAATGCTGACATTTATATAGAGGGGACTAGAATATAAATACAGGGATGTAATGCTGAGGCTTTATTAGGCTGTTGTGTTTAAGAAAGAACGGCAGATGCTGGAAAAATCAAAGGTAGACAAAAATGCTGGAGAAACTCAGAGGGTGTGGCATCATCAATGGAGTGAAGGAATAGGTAACGTTTTGGGTTAAGAGCTCCACACCGGTCTGAAGAAGGGTCTCGACCCAAAACGTCACCTATTCCTCACCCGCTGAGTTTCTCCAGCATTTTATGTCTACCTTTATTAGGCTGCGGTCAGACAGCATTTGGAGTATTGTGAGAAATTTTGGGCCCCATTGGGAGAGATTTATTTAGTTAGAGGGTGGTGAATCTGTGGAATTGATTGCCACACACTGCTGTGGAGGCCAAGTCATTGGGTATTTTTAAAGTGGCGAAACAGATTTTTGATTAGTAAAAATGACAAAGGTTATGGGGAGAAGGCAGGACAATAGTAAGATTAAATGAGAACTTACCTGTTCGAAGTTTGATCTTTATTTTATGAGGAGTTACGATGAGGGATTACGTGAAGAAGCTCCGCCAGGCGCATGCTCGGCATACTTCAAAGCAGCGGCATAAGAAACACAGAACCAATAGCCGAAGTAAGATAGTAAGGCTCACACAAGACTAGAACTACCAGGTGATTGTTTAGATTATGAGGGTCGGGAGCGGAGGGCACGTAATCCCTCATCGTAACTCCTCATAAAATAAAGATCAAACTTTGAACAGGTAAGTTCTCGTTTAATCCTACTATTTTACCTCGGAGTCACGTTAGTGACTACGTGAAGATTTTGAAGCTCTGTGATTTTCATGCCGTAGATTCATTCCATACGACACACTGCTTCAGTTGACACAGTAGTGAGTAAATATTGATAATTGCTTGAATAATGCAATAGATATTTTAATAATTATAATAAAATAAAGAAAAGTAATACCCCTCTATCATAGGGGAAATTACAACAAAAGATGTGAATCATTACATAAAAGAAAGCAAATAATCAAACAGAACCCAACACTGCAAGTCCAAACTCTGGCACCGTGATAACAGGTTTATTGTAAAACTTGGAAAAAGTTTCTTCTTTACACCATCCTGCGGTCTCTAAAATTTGGTCGAGCGGCACATCCTGTGCCATCGCCATGGACGTGGATGCTACCCTGGTGGGGTGAGATTTAAACAAATCAGTGTCTACTACAGCTAAAACTAAAACCTGTTTTAACCATCTAGAAATAGTTTGTACTGACACTTTTTTGTATGTTTATTTTTCATTTTTATGGGCAATAAGCATTGTTGTCTCACAACCTCGGAGACTCTTGGTTACTTCAATATATTGAGTCAGATGCTTAACCACACACAATGTTTGGTTGACAGGATATGCTCTAAAGATTACCTTGGTTCCAGACTTCCCCAGTCTACTTTGTTTGATTAGATCATAAACATAAAAAGTAATGTTATCTGCAGACAAATGCAGACAATCTAAACGTAACATTTGCAATGTTTGTATTCTTTGTGCTGACATTAATGCCATAAGCATTACTACTTTAAATGTTAATTTCTGAAAAGACAGTGACGTAATTGGAGCCCATTGCCGAAGCAATGTGAGAACTATACTAACATCCCAAATTTCTGTATATCTGGGTTTGGGGGGATTTTTATTAAAAATCCCCCTCATAAATCGGGATAACAATGGATGAGACCCGATAGATAGATGTTCTGAAAATTGTCGTAAATAGGAAGACAAAGCACTACGAGCACTAATAATGGGACTATAACTAAGGTGCTCATCAAAATGCAACATAGCAAGGAACTCCAATACATCCGATATGTTTGCAGTATGATTAGGTATATCTGACTGAATACAAAAAGCTTCCCATTTCTTTATGTGAGACATATATTGTTTCTTAGTGCTATCTCTCCAAGCTGACGTTATGACATCCATGGTCCTATCCGACAGTCCAAGTCCTTGTAATGGTCTGGTCAGAACCTGCAGATTAACACATTCGTATGATCATGCAATGGATGAACTTGTTCTGTCACTGGTTGTACCAACAAATCCCTGGAGCTGAGAATCGTCATAAATGGTTCAATTATCATTCTAAGCATCAATGGGAACCATGGCTGTGTAGGCCAGTTTGGAACCACCAAAACACCCGTGGCAGTCTTGCTCTATTTTACTGAGACATTGCCTAATCAGGCAAAATGGGGGAAAAACATAGAAAAATATATTTCCCCAATGTAGCGAGAATGCATCCAATGCTACAGCTCCTGGGTCAGGCTCCCATGACACGTATTTAGGCAATTGGTGATTTAATCTGGACGCAAACAGATTAATGTCTGGTACACCATACCAATTGACAATTTTTTGGAAAATTTGTGGATTTAATATCCATTCTGTATTGTCTTTAAACTCCCGTGATCTGTTGTCTGCCACAACATTGTCTTCCCCTGGGAGATAGATAGCTGAAAGCCAGATATTCCTAGATACACATCAATGCCACATCAGGTTGACCAGATAATCACATGATACTGATCTTACTCCATCCATGTGATTGATATATGCTACAGCTGTGGTATTGTCTACTTGTAATTGAACATGCAAGTCCTCCATTGTAGAACAATAAGCTTTTAATCCAAAAAATGCCCCCAATAACTCCAAATAATTAATACCATATGTTTGGAGAATTAAATCCTCTTGGACAGTCCATCTACCACCACAGCTGGTGTCATTGTCCGTAGCCCCCCGTCCGAAAGCACCAACATCAGTTTGCAATAACACTGTAGGTTGCTGAATAACAATGTTTTTAGTAGCTTGTGCAACATTCCCAATCCACCACTGTAATTCAGCCAAAGCTTCCGTTGGCAACTGCATGGGTCCGTCAAAATGACCTGCACATTCGTTTAGTGCTTGTGCTTTTGCCCTTTGAAGATTTTGATAATGCAAAGGACCAAACTCAACAGCGGGAAATGCTGCTACTATCTTACCAATAACCCTAGCTACTTCTCGGAAGGTTTATCAGCAAATCAACTACACGCATTTGTAATATCCACAACTTTATCTGTTGGTAAAGTTACTGACATAGCATCTGAATTAATAACAAACCCCAAATACTCAATTGTTTGCAACGGCTGTAGCTTAGATTTCGTTGGATGGATCAGAAACCCTAGCCTTTTCAACAGGCTTATAGTTGCTGAAACTGAATCTTCAGCTGATTCCTGAGTGGAATTAACAATTCAAATATCACCAAGATAAGCCATGACAAAGTGATTTGGGGCCCTTAACAATGCAAGTGCTGGTTTCAATAATTTTGTGAACAGCCTGGGAGCTGAACTTAACCCATTAGGTAATGCTTTATATTGCCACAGCTGACCCATCCAATTAAACTTCAAGTACCTACGATAATGGTGATGAATTGGCACTGAATAATACGCATCTTTCAAGTCTATAGTAGCCATGTAACACCTTATGGACAACAACTACTTTGCAGTGTTGAAGGTGTCCATTTTGAAATGTCTATACTGGACATATGAATTCAATTTTGTGAGATCCAGAATGACTCTACAACCCCCAACTTTCTTTGCCCTGGGGAAAATATTTGACATAAATTGTTGAGTATGATTCTCCGTACTTACAATTACCCCTTTTTAAAATAAATGTTTTACTTCTTCTTTTACCTGAGAATTTTCAGGTGCAGAAAACACCAAAATCCGATTAGATTTATCCTGTACAGGTGGATCAACTCCCTCCATAAATTCTATAATAGCACCTGACACAGTATCTAATATAAACCGATCAGACGTTATACAGCACCATTCATCAGAAAACAATTGCAATCTTCCAACAACCAGAGGTTCCACAACAGTTTCCTCTGTGATAGAATAAAGTTTTTGTACCTCAGCAAATGACCGTGACGGTCTCCTTCTCCCAATATATGGATTGACATTGGGCTGTGATGGGTAATAATAACTTCTCACCATACCCCTGCCTCTGCTTGTTCATGCTCCTGAATCAAACCCCCTTCTCATCCAGCCAGATTGTCTCCTTTGACCAAATATAAAAGGTTTCATGAGGCTGATAGTCTTTGCCTCCTCATCGATATCTTTAATTTGTTTAGGCAGGTTTTTTCTCCGAATAAATAATCTGGAGCTTGAACATTGCTTGATTTACACAAACCAGCAAATCTTGGGTGCAGGATAGGCCGAATGGCGATTTTTTTCATACAATTAATTCTTTGTTCTTTGTCTTTGTCTTTATTCTTGGAGCGCAGAAGGTTAAGGGGGGACTTGATTGAGGTCTTTAAAATGATGAAGGGGATAGACAGAGTTGACGTGGATAAGCTTTTCCCATTGAGGGTAGGAAAGATTCAAACAAGAGGGCATGACATGAGAATTAAGGGACAGAAGTTTAAGGGTAACATGAGGGGGAACTTCTTTACTCAGAGAGTGGTGGCTGTGTGGAATGATCTTCCTGCAGAAGTGGTGGAGGCAGGATCGATTTTAACATTTAAAAGTAAAGTGGATAGGTATATGGATGGGAAGGGAATGGAGGGGTATGGTCTGAGTGCAGGTAGATGGGACTAGGGGAAAATAAATGGTCGGCATGGACTGAAAGGGCCGAGAAGGCCTGTTTCCGTGCTGTAATTGTTATATGGTTGTAATATGGTTAATTAATCTAAAAATAAGAGTTACAAAACAATGCCAACATGTCTTTTGGGATTTTGGACATAGCATGCCCTTCCAACTGCCTCCCAAAAGCAGTAATGCCAGCTGCAATGAGCTTGAGGACCCTCTAGAATCGTATCTCCTGTCCTCGCATTGTTGAAGTCATGGGTGTCCAAATAGCTGGATTCACCGTCGGCACCCTCAGTGATGCACAATTAACAGGTGTTTTATAGAGGTCTGCTGTTTCAATCATGACAGTCTCCTGAAGCTGGTGAGAAACCAAATAATTAATGTTGGCCGCCAGGTTTTCTTCCATGACCTCACGGCTCCCCCCTGGTATAGCAAAGGATTGTGCTATATCTGATACACCTGTATTTTGACTTTTGTGCTGTGGTGGGTATTCAAGACCAAAAACACCACCTTCAGGGTCAGTCTCCTGCCGCCCTGGTACTCCTGAGACTTGCTCAAAGGAGACTTCTTCCAGACCTAAACAAGGCTCTGGAGGTTCACATTCCCATGTTGTAAAGGCACCATATTCATGATATGGAACTGCCATACTCAGGGGCTGCCTGGCAATATTCTGGGTCTTTTGACCCTTGGTTAATAATTGTTTGAAGCATTTTCTCCATTTGGTCCATCCTGAGCCACAGGGCTCGTTTGCCTGGCTCTGCCTCTTCTTCATCAGATTTATCTGATATTACAGGCCTCACAGACTTCCTTTTATTTTTCCTCTCCACTGGAGAACCCTCCGTGGCCTGTGGCTGTGGAGCGTCTAAAGGCTGAACTACAGCAGGGTCAACGACTACCGGTATCGGAACCGGCTCCGTTCTAATCTGCGGTCCCGATCTTAACTGTGTTTCCACCCGGGACGCGCGTATTCCCCGCGCCGATTTTTTCACCGTGTCCATTTTTAAACTTCCCAAACTCCTCCTGGCTATTCCAGCCAGCGTCACGGAGTTTCTACCCAGGAAGTAAATTCAATCCACTTACCTGTGGGCCTGTTACTCACCGCTGGTGGAGCTGCGATCTGCAGCCTGTTCCTTATCGACATGCGTCAACGTAATGCTGAGCATGCGCCTGGCGGGGCTTCAAAGTAAAATAGGATTGAGAGGGAAAGATAGATGAGCATTATTGAATGGTGGAGTAGATGCGATGGGCCAAATTGCCTAATTCAGCTCAGGACATGAGACTTATGAAACACACTGCCATGGGTTGGTAGAAACAGATACAATACAGTGGTTAAGTGTTTAGAGAGACACACGAACATAAATGAATAGAGGGTTCCAGACCATGTGTAAGGAGGTGGAATTGGTGGCACCAAGTTCAGTACAGACACACACTGTCCAAACACACAATTAAACCTCATACAAACCTGCACTGTCCGATCCTGACAGGTAAATGCACATCGCAAGAACAATTGTAACAAAGGGCTTCATCCTGTCTCCAACCTGTTAAAACAACGAATCCCCCATTCATTTCATTTCACTTGGTGCCAATCGATTGAAACTGAGAACCAGCAGCCAGTCCCTTGTGTCAGCAACACACAAACTGTCCCTCTGGTACTCACTGTGTCCGTCTCCAACAAGCCGGTTTCACCTCAGGAGGGACCAATACCCTGGGCACAAGATGCTGCAATTTATATCCTGCTGAACCCAGTCACTGCCAATCACAGGAAGGAACTGAGGGGGTGGAAAAACCTGGGGGCCCATGGTGGAAATGTCAAAGATTAGAAGCCCTCACTTTAAGGTGCGAGGCCAAACACTCTGAGGCCTATTAGATCTCCTGGTTGTTAATCATTTTAACTCCTCTTCCCATTGACATACTGGACCTTCTGTTCAATTGCCTGAGTGAGGCCACACACAAAATGGAGGAACAGTGCCACATATTCTGCTTGCGTGGGTTACAACAAGACAGTATGAACAATAAATTCTCCAAATCTAACTACAAAACATACCCCCCCCCCCCCCCCCCCCACACACACACACATCTCTCCCCCCCAATTTCTTCCTTGTGCCCTAACTGGAGATGCCCCTATTTCTCCTTCCCCCTCCTCTTCCACCTACATTCCTTTATCTAGTTTCATCATTCACAATGGTTAACTCAGCTGGACGGGCAGCATCTCTGGAGAGAAGGAATGGGTGACGTTTCGGGTCGAGACCCTTCTTTGGGCTGGTTAGGAATAAGAGGAACGAGAGATATAGACGGTGATGTCGAGAGATACAGAACAATGGATAAAACATACGCAAAAAAAGTAACGATGATAAACAAAGGAATAAAGTCAGGGCAATGCGTCTGGAAGCATCCGTTTCACATCTGAAGGGCATCGCCGCAATAACCGAGCGCTGCCTTTGTTTAAAGTAATCGCAGCAAGAGATAAGAACAATGAGTGTGCAGACACAAAACGCTGGAGTAACTCAGCGGGAAAGGCAACATCTCTGGAGAGGAAGGCATGGGTGACGAGACCCTCCTTCAGAACCTGTCCCACTGAGTTACTCCAGCGTTTTTTGGTGTAAACCAGCATCTGCAGGTCCTTCCGACACAGTGCACATAGCGCGTTGGTTGACCCTGATCAACACCCTCTTCTTCAATATTCAGTGAAAGTCGAACTGAAGACACTAAAGAGAGACACAGAGTGCTGGAGTAACTCGGGCAGAGTCAGGCAGCATCTCTGGAGAAGAAGGAATAGGTGATGCTTCGGGTCGAGACCCTTCTTCAGACACTGTTGGCCATGATCCATGCACCGCGTAACCGGAACATGGCACATCATGAGGTAGGTAGGGAGAAAACTTCACATAACTACACATTTGTGGGTCAGCAGTATTTTGCACCAACCCCCACAATTTAAAATAATTCTAAAATGAACTTCATAAACAAGGAAAACACTTTTTATTTACATCATTTGTGCGCGAAATATACAGGGTTGCAGTGCTTTGCATATCAGCTAGTCAATAAAGGTGATGTCAAATTCAACATATTTAAAACAAAGGACAACATATCCAACATATATACATTAACTGTACTAAGTGGGACCGGTTGTGTCCCAGCATCACACGGGAGGGCTGGTCACCCAATGCAATATCCCACCTCTCCACCTATTCCAATATTGCTGGCCAATGGAGGGGGCTTTCGGTTGCGCTAGTATGGGTGTCGACTTGTGTGCCGAAGGGACTGGTTTCCAGAGGGCTAGTATGGACATTGTGGTTCGAATGGATTCTAGGGCTGGCAGCTCAGTCACTGAGGCCAGGCAACTCAGTCACTGAGGCCTGGCAGTACTGTCACTCTTACCTGGCAGGCTGGCAGCTGAGAAACTGCCAGATATTCTGCCCAAAACAGGTGACAGACTCTGTGAGAGAGAAGGGGGAGAGGATGGACTGAATGGATTATTGGCCTGGCAGTTCAGTCACTTACGGCTGGTGGGCTGGCAGTTCACTTACTCACGGCTCGTGGTTTGGCAGTTCAGTCACTGACGGCTGGAACCGATATTGCACCAACCCACTCAATTTTAAATAAATCATAGTAGAGATCTATTAACATAGAAAAATAGGAACATAGAAAATAGGTGCAGGAGTAGGCCATTCGGCCCTTCGAGCCTGCACCGCCATTCAATGTGATCATGGCTGATCATCCAACTCAGTATCCTGTACCTGCCTTCTCTCCATACCCTCTGATCCCTTTAGCCACAAGGGCCACATCTAGCTCCCTCTTAAATATAGCCAATGAACTGGCCTCAACTACCTTCTGTGGCAGAGAATTCCACAGACCCACCACTCTCTGTATGAAAAAATATCTTCTCATCTCGGTACCTAAAAGACTTCCCCCTTATCCTTAAACTGTGACCCCTTGTTCTGGAGTTCCCCAACATCGGGAACAATCATCCTGCAACTAGCCTGTCCAACCCCTTAATAATTTTGTACGCCTCCATAAGATCCCCCCTCAATCTTCTAAATTCCAGCGAGTACAAGCCGAGTCTATCCAGTCTTTCTTCATATGGAAGACCTGCCATCCCAGGAATCACTCTGGTGAACCTTCTCTGTACTCCATCTATGGCATGAAAGTCTTTCCTCAGATTAGGAGACCAAAACTGTACGCAATACTCCAGGTGTGGCCTCACCAAGACCCTGTACAACTGCAGTAGAACCTCCCTGCTCTTGTACTCAAATCCTTTTGCTATGAATGCCAACATACCATTCGCTTTATTCACAGCCTGCTGCACCTGCATGCCTACTTTCAATGACTGGTGTACCATGACACTCAGGTCTCGTTGCATCTCCCCTTTTCCTAATCGGCCTCCATTTCACATCACAGCGAAGACACCAGCAACGTGCCTGGAATTCAAGAGAGTCAGGGGGCAGAGGTTAGTGGAGTTGTTATTACTGAGGAGAAGGTGTTTTGGAAGCTGTAAGGTCCGAAGGTGGATGTCACCTGGACTAGATGGTCTACACCACAGGGTTACTGTCTCCGACTACATTCGATCTTTGTCCCGCCCCCTCCCCTGACATCAGTCTGAAGAAGGGTCTCGACCTGAAACGTCACCCACTCCAGAGGAGCTGCCTGACCCGCTGCGTTACTCCAGCATTTTGTGTTTACCAAGGTTTCTGAAAGGTGTATCTTTAGAGATTGTGGAGACATTAATGGTGTTCATTCAAGAATCACTGGAGTATGGAGTGGACCCAGAGGACTGGAAAATTGCAAATTTTACTCCATTGTTCAAGAAGGCTGCGAAGCAAAAGAGAAACTCTATAGGCCGGTTAGCCTGACTTCAATGGTTGGTAATATTTTAGAGTCCATTATTAAGGATGATGTTTCCGAATACGATAAAATAGGTTGAAGTCAGCATGGTTTTGTGAAGTGAAGAACTGGCCTGACAAATCTGTTGGAATTCTTTGAGGAAGTCAAGTGCAGGATAGACAAAGGAGATCAGGGGATGTGCTTTAAGAAGGCCTTTGATAACATGCTGCACGTGAGGCTGCTAAAGAAAATTATAGGTATGTTACAAAACTTACCTTGAGCGGCGCTGCAGTTCTGCCACTCCCCGTGTTCGCGACTTTGGCGCCTTTCAGAGGGGGGCGGGTTTAAAGTGCCGTTTTTCTCTAGACAGAGCAAATCGATCCATCTCAGGGGATTTCGTTGCTCAAGGGAAATCTCTCCGACATTTGATTTATGAAGGTATTTTTGAACTATGCTAGATCATTTATTAGCTAGAGTAATTTAAAAATCATCTTCTAAAGCCGTGAGCGCCGACAACGGGAAGGATTTTACGTAGGGGAGAAAATAAGATACACAGTTTATTTTTACATACAAACGTGCTTCTTAGGAGGCCTTTAATCAAATTTTCATGTTGCGAAAAGGGGACAAAATAAATATACAAACCGGCAGTGTTTTTCCTGCCGACTGTGGGTTAAATTCACCGCAAACCACAACGTTCCAATCCACCGCGTTCCACTAAAACCCACTCGCAAGTTGATTTAAATGGCCATTAATTTACGGGAATTAAACACTAAATTCCTTCCATTTGGCCTATAAATTCATGAAAATGAGATTTAAAAATCATGTTCTATTGTGAATTATTGTGTGAATGTTATTTGGACACTTAGGCCATTTAAAAATGTTTATCTTTTCTTAAGAAATGGATAGATGTTTAGATCTAGTAATTGAATTTTGTAATTTGCTACAATTAGGTAACTAATTATATGCTTTAATTTCAGGTCATCCAAGTAAGATTGTTTCATATTTGTTTCAGCATGCTTCAATCTATAATAACTGAAAATTTCATTGAGTTCTCTTAATTTTTAAGAAAGTTATGGACTTTTGACTGTCCTAGATCACTGCTTTTGAGTTAAGTCAATGGAAAGGCAATGGGGAACAAGATGCTAATTTTAAAGTATGAAAATGGCAATAACTTTTTTAATACTGAAGATATGAAAGTGAATTAGGTGTCAAATTAAGCTTATTTTTATGCTTTATCTGATGGCAGACTTAATTTTTTAAATCTCAAAATTTTGTAACATTGCTACTCCATGTAGTCGGGTGAATTGGTTTTGGTCCCGACAATATAATGCAAACGTGCAATTATTAAACAAAACCGGTCTCCTCTGTTCAAACCTAAGTCCTGTCCTTGCAGAGCTCCTGTTGCTTGGTTCACTTACAGACCAACGCTCTCCCTCCTCTCCTAGTTCTCTCTCAGATTTGTTAGTCACAATTTCCCAGACATGAAGCCATGTTGACTGCTACTGTCCTTCAGAATCTCCTCCATTAACCTTTCCACGACTGACGTTAGGCCTTCCAGGCCTGTAGTTCCCTGGCTTTTCTTTGCAGCCCTTCAACTTTTGCCACCATCTAGTGTCCTGCTCCCTCCCCCATGGCTAAAGGTGATAGTCTCTCTGCCGGTTCCCTGTAACTTCACCCCTCACTTCCCGCAATGTCCCCGGATACACTGGATCACGCTCCAGGGATTTATCTAACCTTGCATTAAGGTAACCAGAGTAAAGATAGGACCACTCAAGCATATAGTACAGTACATGTCCCTAGAGTCAGAGGATGTAGGTGAGGTACTAAATGAGTACTTTGCAGCTGTATTCACCAAGGAGGGCACGGAGTATAGTGACATCAATGTGGAGAATATTAAAATGCAAGGGCAGTTTGAGATCAAGAAGGAGGTGGTGGTGGAGCTCTTGAAGAACATTAAGATCCCCAGGGCCTGATAGGATCTATCACATTACGGCGAGAATCAAGTCGCAGAGCCTGCGGACCTACCATCGTGGGGCTGGCCGGCTTCAGAGCGTGGAGAGCTGTGGTGGCGCGCGGCTGCGAGCCGACTCCGGAGCTCCAGCCGCAGGTCCGGTGGACGGTGACATCGGGAGCTCACGGGTCCCTGGTGGGGGACAGCTTTTAGGAGCTCCCGCAACAGCAACTTCTCCCGCCCGAGTTGCGGGGTTGAAAATGACCCGGAGCGGGGTCTTACATCGTCCGGCGCGGCTTTAACGGCCGCGGGGACTTGCCATCTCCCGTCGGGGGCTCCAACATTAAGACCCGGAGTCGGGCCTTACATCTCCGGCGCGGGACCTGTCATCGCCCGCCGGGGGCCTTAACATCGCGAGAAAAATGAAACACAGGGGAGAGACAAGACTTTGCCTTCCATCACAGTGAGGGGGAGATTCACTGTGATGGATGTTTGTGTAAATTGTGTTGGTTGTGTGTCTTGGTTCTTTTCTTGTTGTATGACTGCAGAAACCAAATTTCGTTTGAACATTCCATGTTCAAATTACAATAAATTATTGTATTGTATTGTATTACTCCACCCCCTCAGTTCCTTTCTGCGATTGGCTGTGATTGGGTACAGCAGGATATAAATCGCAGCAGTTTGTGCCCAGGGTATTGGACCCTCCTGAGGTGAAACCGGCTTGTTCAAGACGGACACAGTGAGTACCAGAGGGACTGTTTGTGTGTTGCTGACACACGGGACTGGCTGCTGGTTCTCAGTTTCAATGCATCGACACCAAATGAAATGAAATGGAGGGGGGATTCTTTGTTTTAACAGGTTGGAGACAGGATGAAGCCCTTTGTTACAACTGTGCTTGTGATGTGCATTTACCTGACAGGATCGGACAGTGCAGGTTTGTATGAGGTTTAATAGTAAGATTAAATGAAAACTTACCCGTTTGAAGTTTGACCTTTATTTTATGAGGAGTCGAGTTGAGAGACTATGTGAAGAACCCCGTACAGCCGTTGGTGCGTCATTCTTCAAAGCAGTGGAGTGAACTCACAGATAACAATGACTGAAGTATAATGGTAAGATAACAAAGACTAGAGCTACCAGATGAGATCTATGAGGGCTGGGAGCGGAGGGCACGTAGTCCCTCAAGTCGACTCCGCATAAAATAAAGATCAAACTTCAAACTGGTAAGTTCTCGTTTAATCTAACTACTTTACTTCGGAGTCACGTGAGTCACAAAGCTGTGTGATTTCATGCCGCAGACCCAAATCCGGCATTCACACTGCATCGATTGACTCAAAAGTCGTTAACATTCAATAATGCATCAATAATAACATTTGTTAAATGAATAACAACTTCCGGTGGCTGCTATGTAGCAGTGTAGACAGCTGCACAGAGCTCTGCTCCCAACAAATCGTGTTTAAAGTCGGTTTCTATGCCAGGATCGACTTAAAAACTCTTACCGGGATTGCTGAACATCGTGGGTACTGACATCATCTGACGGTGCCGGTGCAAAGAGACGCCAGTTTAAAAGTGCGAGTAGTATTCTACAAGGACTTCGTTACGGCGTTGTCTACCCCACAAAAATGCTAATTATGTACAGTGCTAAGCAACGTTCATTCATGGATCCAGATTCAGCTTGCAAATATGCCCAGGAGATTTTAAATAAAATTCAAGGAAAAACGGATTAATAAGACATACGCTTGCTGATTTTTTGTTTCAAACACGACACTAGAATTGTTCAAACGGCTCTCAGACAGACTTATGTGTTTTTTAAATAACAGAGTCCTAACTTCATCTGGAACTGAAAAGCTGAAGCTCAACAGACGGAATGTTCAAGGTCGCAGGCTCTGCGCCAAGTTTTTCAGCCCTGATAATTATTAGACAGTGCTAAGTGCATTTTTGCGGGGTAGACAAACCGTAACGAACTCCAGAAAGTCCTTGTAGAATACTGCTCGCACTTTTAAACGGGCGTCTTTTTTGAATTTAAAACAGTTTTGATGGTCTGCCTTTGTCTCAGTACTATACGATCTACTATTCACATATACAGCATATAACTAACTAATTAACTCTATATACGCAATAAACTTAATTAACGCTAAAGGTTTAATGTATTATACTAACATGACTAACTATATAGTAGGAAGGATGGGGGAGGTTAGACAGATATTCTAAATATTAATTATGAATTAACTAACATGTAGGCGAATGAAAAGTGTGATTGCTTACGTGGTACTTTAACCCATAATAACTCTATTTTATTTTATTTTAAATCTTATAGCTTTATTTAAAAAATTTAGTTATTAATCGATCTGACATGATAATTTTCGTTATAAGTGGAGGAAACCGACTAACGTTGGATGATACTTTACTCGGGGGGCAAAGCCCAGTGCATAATTCCATCGACGGAGGTCAATTTAACATTAATCTTAGCATTAACATTTAACATTAATCTTAATTGTAAGATATCGCTTTTTTGATAACTTACACTCACTTTTTTTGTTTATTCACTATTATGAGTTGTATGATTTAACAACCTTTGTGAACACTTCATTTTATGTTTTTCTCTTTCCCTTAAGTATGTTTAATAGTGTCTGGAGATGTAAAACTAGTGCAGAAATTATGAAGGACTCGGGATTTCAAGGTGCTTGGCTGCATCACATGAATCATACATTCTGGTAATAATAGCCAATACAAGATAATAGTCGAATAAACACCGGAGGTCTCACTTTCTGTAGTTGGAACATTAGAGGTGCAAATGAGCCAATTAAGAGGGGTAAAATTCTGGCACAATTAAAATCATTAAACATGGACATTGCTTTCCTACAAGAAACGCATTTGAAACAACAAACTCAGATGAGATTAAGGGCAAACTGGATAGGGCAAACTGGATAGGTCAAACTTACTACTCCGCATTCACTTCTAAAGCAAGAGGCACGGCTATTATAATTCGGAAAGGTATACCTTTTAAATTAAAGAAGTCCATATCTAATAAAGAGGGAAGATACGTTATTGTCACGGGAGAAATTTATAATACACCATTAACTATGATAAATATTTATGCGCCTAATTTTGATAACCCCCAATTTTTTAAGAAAATAGTAGATATAATTGCAGAGCATAATTATCAAAATATAATAATGGGGGGAGATTTCAATTGTGTTATAGACCCATATTTAGATAAATCAATAAAGGTAGGGAAGCTTCTTGTTAAAACTAAGACCTGTGAATTCTTAAATACTTATATAAAAAATAATAACATAACTGATGTTTGGAGAATAGCAAACCCAATTGGAAGGGAATATTTGTTTTACTCATCGGTTCATAAAACTTATTCATGAATTGACTATTTCTTATTGGATACAAAATTAATCCCGTATACGACTAAACCATTATACCATAATAGTATTATTTCCGATCATTCACCACTGACTTTTATACTTAAAATCGAGGGAATGCCGGATATAAAACCTTTCTGGAGATTCAACGCACAAATATTAAATAACCCGCAGGATTATGAGTATATAAAAGAACAAACAAAATTTTTTTTTGAGATAAATGGGACACCGGGTATTTCTGTATCGCTATTATGGGAAACCTTTAAGGCGTACATCCGCGGTGCTATAATCTCTTATCAAAGTTTTCAAAATAAACAAAATAAAAGTGAACTTCAGAGGATTGAACAGGAAATAAAATTACTAGAATTGGACAATGCAAGTGACCCAACCATAGATAAACATAATAAGATAACATTATTGAAATATAAACTTAATAGAATATTATCGGAGTAATAAGAGTAATAAGACTATTCCAAATTACAAAACAGGCACACTCTGAATTTGGGGATAAGCCACATAAATTATTAGCGAGGCAACTGAAGCAACAAGAAAAGGAAAATACTATTACTAAAATTAAATCTGATAAGGGTGAGCTTCTAACACAACCATAGGATATTAATAAAAGGTCTGCCCAATTTTATCATAATTTATACACAACTAAAATAAATACAGATGATAGTAAAATTACAATTTTTTTAGATAATTGCAACCTACCTAAATTGGATAGTTTAGAACAAGAGGAATTAGGAGCACGGAATACTAGTGAAGAAATAAAACAAACAATAAACTCATTGAAAAATGGGACGACCCCAGGACCAGATGGTTTAAGCAATGAATTTTATAAACAATTTCAGGAGTCAATTGTACCAAGATTACTCAACTTATACACGCAGGCTTATACCGAAAATAAACTACCAGAAACTTTAGCAGAATCAACAATAACGTTTATACCAAAAAAAGATAAAGACTTAGAGGAACCGGGTTCTTACAGAGCTATATCACTTCTAAATACGGATCAGAACATTTTAGCAAAGATTCTAGCAAGAAGACTGATTCATTATATTAACAAATTGGTAAACCCGGATCAAACGGGATTTATACCCAAAAGACAATCATTTAATAACTTGAGAAGGCTTTTCAATATAATGTACTCTCACAAAGAGGACATTGAAGATATTTCAATCGTTACGTTGGATGCAGAGAAGGCATTTGATCGGGTAGAATGGCAGTATTTATATAAGGTACTCCAAAAATTTAATACGGGAGAGAATTTTATTAGATGGGTTAAACTACTTTATGATAAACCTACGGCAAGAATATTAACTAATAATATGTTATCTCCAAAATTTTATATATCAAGGGGTAATAGGCAGGGATGTGCCTTATCACCATTGCTATTTTCCCTTATGATAGAACCGCTGGCTGAAAGGATTAGAAATCATCCGAATATTCACGGATATAATACTAAGGACTCAAAGAATAAAATTTCATTATATGCTGACAATATTCTTTTATATATTACTAATACACAAACGAGTATCCCCACCTTATTAACACTAATCGAGGAATTAGGTTCTTTTTCAGGATATAGAATAAATTGGAATAAAACGAAATTATGTCTTTGAAACCACAGGATGCAAGACACTTATTAAAATTCCCTTTCAAAATTGCAACAGACAAATTCAAGTATTTGGGTATTCAAATTACGAGAAGACATAAATCATTATTTAGTGCCAATTTTATGCCACTATTAAATAAACTGAATGTTATGATTAAATTTTGGAAAATGCTACCGCTCTCATTGATAGGTAGAATTAACGCTATAAAAATTACTTTCTTACCACAATTAATATATTTGTTTCAAACGATCCCAATATATATTCAAAAATATTTTTTCAAAAAACTAGATTCTAATATCACTAATTTTATATGGGATTATAGAGCACACAGAATTCAACGAAAGCATCTATGTAAACCTAAAGAAGTTGGGGGTTTACCATTATCTACCTTTACGTATTACTACTGGGCAGTGCATATTATGAGTATAATGTACTGGTTGGATAATCCCACTCACCAGTCGGAGTGGATAAGAATGGAGAAAGGGGAGTATTTCCCGTACGATATAGGAACGATCTTGTTCTCACCGATAAAATTGAATAGTATAATATATAAGAAGAACCCAATTATTCACAATACAATAAGAATTTGGAAACAAATAAAATTATCCTTGAAATGAAATAATCTATCAGTACTAACCACAATATTGAATAATCCTGCATTCAAACCATCTCTTATCGACAAAACATATAAACAATGGGATAGATTGGGAATTAGGAAAGTAGGAGATATGTATGAATTGGGTAAATTGTTATCATTTCAACAATTAAAATCAAAATTTAAACTGAATGATAATCAATATTTTAAATGGGCTGGAAGATGGTTGTATTGAAGATAAGAAATGAAACCCTTGAAACAGGCTGGTAATTAAGGTACTGTATATTTGGACAGGGACATATACTGTATATTTGTATAGTCCTCTGCTGTATTGTCCTCTGTATATTTACCAGAGGACTGTGAAAAATTCAGAGACCAGCAGAGGGGGACAAAGGGCTTGATTAGGAAAGGAAAAATAGATTATGAAAGAAAACTGGCAGAGAACATAAAAACTGACTGCAAAAGTTTTTATAGATATGTGAAGAGAAAGAGATTAGTTAAAACAAATGTAGGTCCCTTGCAGTCAGAAACAGGTGAGTTGATCATGGGGAACAAGGATATGGCGGACCAATTGAGTAACTACTTTGGTTCCGTCTTCACTAAGGAAGACATAAATAATCTGCCGGAAATAGCAGGGGACCGCGGGTCAAAGGAGGACTTGAGTGAAATCCAGGTTAGTCGGGAAGTGGTGTTGGGTAAATTGAATGGATTAAAGGCCGATAAATCCCCAGGGCCAGATAGGCTGCATCCCAGAGTACTTAAGGAAATAGCTCCAGAAATAGTGGATGCATTAGTGATAATCTTTCAAAACTCTTTAGATTCTGGAGTATTTCCTGAGGATTGAACGGGTAGCAAACGTAATCCCTCTTTTTAAGAAGGGGGGAGAGAGAAAACGGGGAATTACAGACCAGTTAGTCTAACATCAGTAGTGGGGAAACTGCTAGAGTCAGTTATTAAAGATGGGATAGCAGCGCATTTGGAAAGTGGTGAAATCATTGGACAAAGTCAGCATGGATTTACGAAAGGTAAATCATGTCTGACGAATCTTGTGGAATTTTTCGAGGATGTAACTAGTAGCGTGGATAGGGGAGAACCAATGGATGTGGTGTATCTGGACTTCCAGAAGGCTTTCGACAAGGTCCCACATAAGAGATTAGTATATAAACTTAAAGCATACGGCATTGTGGGTTCAGTATTGATGTGGATAGAGAACTGGCTGGCAAACAGGAAGCAAAGAGTAGGAGTAAACGGGTCGTTTTCACAATGGCAGGCAGTGACTAGTGGGGTACCGCAAGGCTCAGTGCTGGGACCCCAGCTATTTACAATATACATTAATGATCTGGATGAGGGAATTGAAGACAATATCTCCAAGTTTGCGGATGACACTAAGCTGGGGGGCAGTGTTAGCTGTGAGGAGGATACTAGGAGACTGCAAGGTGACTTGGATAGGCTGGGTGAGTGGGCAAATGTTTGGCAGATGCAAGTTTTTTAATTCAATGATTTGGGGATTATGAGCAAGTAACATAGAAGGTTTAAAATTGGGGTAGAAAAGAGAATATTTGAAAACAGTAAAGATTACTTTTTTTTTTCTTTAGATATATTAAGACATATTAAGATATATTTAGATGAAACGGCATGTAGTTATAAATGCCATTGTATTTAGGGGGCTGAACTCAATGTATAATTCCATCTACGGAGGTCAATCAATTTTTAGTCATCATAGATGGCTTCTTATATTTAGGGTATCACCTTTTTGATACCTCAAATTCACGTTTTTTTTTGTTGTTGTATTTACTTTTATGTGGCTTATTTACCAATTTTTATTTTTTTACCTCACTATTTTTCAACACACCTTTCTCTTTTTCTTATGGAGGTTCAATGTACGGAGGAGAGGTAAAATAACGTCAGAAGTGTGGGATGATACCCATATACCCAAAAGTCTGAGGTACCTAACTACACCACATGAAGTTAAATCACTAAAACCTATTGATAATGAAGGATAATAAGGAAAAAAAGAATGGAGGAGTCACATTTTGTAGTTGGAATATTAGGGGTGCGAATGATCCAATTAAAAGGAGAAAGATTATGGCCCATTTAAAATCTTTAAAGGTGGATATCGCTTTTCTGCAAGAAACGCATACGAAACTACAAACACAGATGAGACTAAGGGCAAACTGGATCGGCCAAATGTATCACTCGTCATTTACTGCTAAAGCTAGAGGAACGGCTATTATTATTCGGAAAGGTATACCGTTTATATTAAAGAATACAATATCTGATAAAGAAGGAAGATACATGATAATGGCGGGAGAAATTTATTCCACTCCACTGACTCTGGTAAATATTTACGCACCAAATTTTGATAATCCCCAATTTTCAAAGAAAATTATGGATAAAATAGATGAGTATAATTTTCAAAATGTAATACTAGGGGGGGACTTTAACTGTGTTATAGATTCATACTTAGACAAATCAATAAAATTAAGGAAGGGTACTGCTAAATCCAAGTCTAGTGAATTCTTAAACACTTATATAAAAAACTCTAATATAACAGATGTATGGAGAATAGCTAATCCAACAGGAAGGGAATATTCGTTTTACTCATCAGTACACAAAACATTCAAGAATAGATTATTTTTTAGTGGACACAAAATTAATACCATATACGATTAATCCTAAATACCACAATAGTATTATTTCTGATCACTCCCCGCTGACTTTTACTTTAAAACTTGTGGGAATGCCAGGTATAGAATTCTTTTGGAGATTTAACACACAAATAGCTAATGACTCACAAGGTTACAAGTATTTAAAACAACAAATGAATTTTTTTTTTGAAACAAACGAGACACCAGGTATTTCACCATCTCTATTACGGGAATCTTTTAAGGCATTCATTCGTGGAGTTATAATTTTGTATCAAAGTTTTCTAAATTAAAAAAACAGGACAGAACAATGGACGTTAGAAAAGGAAATTAAATTATTTGAATTCGGAAACGCAAAAGACCCAACCATAGACAAACATAATAAGATAACATTATTGAAATTTAAACTTAATCGAATATTATCGGCAAGAGTAATAAGATTATTTCAGATCACAAAACAAGTACAGTTTGAATTTGGGGATAAACCACATAAACTTCTATCACGACAATTGAAGAAGCAAGAAAAGGAAAAACCAATTAGTAAAATTAAATCAGAGAATGGGGAATTGTTAACTGCACCTAAGGACATTAACAAAAGGTTTGCTCAATTTTATCAAAATGTATAGACATCTAAATTTAACATTGAAGACAATAAAATTATAAACTTTTTAGATAAGTGTAACTTGCCAAAATTGGATATCTTAGAACAAGAGGAATTAGGACCTCAGATTACAAGTGAAGAAATAAGAGAAACAATAAAAGGACTGAAAAATGGGAAGACACCAGGGCCTGATGGTTTTAATAATGAATTCTATAAAAGATTTCAGGAGTTAATGGTCCCACGATTACTTAAATTATATAGTTATGCTTTTACCGAAAAGAAATTACCAGAAACTTTAGCAGAATCTACAATTATGCTTATACCAAAAAAAGATAAAGATCTAGAAGATCCAGGCTCGTGTAGAGCTATATCACTTTTAAATACAGATCAAAAAATTTTAGCAAAGATTTTAGCAAGAAGATTGAGCAAATATATTAATAAATTGATAAACCAGGACCAAACGGGGTTTATACCCAAAAGACAATCATTTAACAATTTGAGACGACTTTTTAATATAATGTATTCACATAAAGGGGAAAAGGAAGACTTATCAGTTATATCTTTGGATGCAGGGAAAGCATTTGACCAGGTAGAGTGGCAGTAGTTATACTAGTACTCCAAAAATTTAATAAGGGAGATAATTTTATTAGATGGGTAAAATTATTATATGATAATGAAACAGCAAGAATATTAACATAATATGTTGTCTCCAAAATTCCAATTATCACAGGGCAATAGGCAGGGATGTGTTTTATCACCCCTGCTAGTTGCCCTATGATAGAGCCACTGGCTGAAATAAGAACACATCCGAATATTCAGGGATACAACACTAAGGACTCTAATAACAACATTTCATTATATGCGGATGATATACTTTTATATATTAGAAATTCAGAAATGAGTATCCTGAATTTATTAAATGTAATAGAGGAATTTGGCTCCTTTTCTGGATATAGAATAAATTGGAACAAAAGTGAAATTATGTAATTACAGCCCCAGAAAGCGAATCATCTATTAAAATTTCATTTAAAATTGCAACGGAAAAATTTATGTATTTAGGTATTCAAGTTACCAGAAGATATAAATCATTATTTAACACTAATTTTAGTCCTTTGTTAAATAAATTGAACGCTCTGATTAAATTTTGGAAAACGCTACCACTATCATTAATTGGCAGAATAAATGCTATAAAAATGATAGTGCTACCACAAATAATATATTTATTTCAATCCATACCAATATATATACCAAAATGGGTTTTTTTTAAGCTAGACTCTAATATTACTAATTTTATATAGGACTACAAAGCACATAGAATTAAAATAAATCATTTGTGTAAACCTAAAGATGTAGGGGGATTTGCATTGCCTAATTTTTTATATTATTATTGGGCAGTGCATATTAAGAATATTATTTATTGGTTGGATTGTCCTTCTCAACAGATGGAATGGATACGAATGGAGAAAGAGGATTGTTTTCCTTATGATTTTGGAGCGATCCTCTTCTCCCCGATAAAATTGAATAATATATTATGCAAGAATAATCCAATCATACACAATATAACTCGAATTTGGAAACAAATAAAATTAACTTTAAAATTAAGAAACTTATCATCATTAACACCAATAGTGAATAATCCGGTATTTAAACCATCTTTTATGGATAAAACATATGGACAATGGGAAAGATTGCGAATTAAAAAGTTGGGTGACATGTATGAAATGGGAAATTTATTATCATTTCAACAATTAAAATCAAAATTTAATTTGAATAATAACCAATACTTTAAATATTTACAGATATGTGACTTTATAAAAAAATATATACCAAGATTACAGAATATAACGATAGACCCACTGGAAGAAGCAATGAATATTAAGGCGGACTCACAAAAATTAATATAATATCTATATATAGTATTCTTAATAGAGAATCGCCATCAACAGAGGCAATTAGAGAAGACTGGGAAAAAGATTTAATTATAAAAATTTCTAAAGAAACATGGGAGAGGTATTTGATATATATACATAAATGTTTGATTAACACTAGACATAATTTAATTCAATTTAAAATATTACACAGATTATATTATTCAAAAGTTAGGTTGAATAAATTTTATTCAAATATTTCTCCCATCTGTGATAAATGCCTTTCTCAAAATGCCAACCACACATTCTTTCATTTATTGCACAAAACTTCATAGATTTTGGTGTGATATATTTGATATATTCACTAGTTTATTTAAGATAAAAATGGAACCTAGCATGGAAATGATTATCTTTGGAGTATTAGGAGTTGGAAACAAATTAAATATATCCCAAATCTCATTTTCTAATTATGGTTTAATAATAGCGAAAAAAATCATACTCAAATTCTGGAAAAAGGCTACTATACCAACACTCAAAATGTGGATTGGTAATATGTTGGAAACGGCCCATTTGGAAGAAATGAGACTCCTCCTAATAGAAAAGAAAAGCCCAATTCTTAACAAGTTGGTCTCCATTTATTGATCTTGTGGATTCATGGGGTGTAATAACATCGTAAAATTAAAAATTCTGGGTTTGAGTGAAAGAATGATTAAGAACAAAAAACATATATAACGACTTGTGGCGTGTGAGAATCTCCTTTCTGCTTCACATTCTCACATTTATTTCTTTACACTACACTCACTAGACTATTCTTTACTCTTCGATACTTCTTTCTTTCTCATTTCTTTCTAAAAAAAAAAGGAAATTGTACAAAGAATGTTTTAATAATTCTGGGAACCTGTCAAAAGGCACCATTAAAATGTAATGTACTTCTAATAAATAAATTTAAATGAAAAAAAATCAAAAAATATATAAAATCAATATTTAAAATATATACAGATATGTGACTATGAAGAAATATATACATAGATTTCAAACTATATTTTTAGACCCTTTAGAAGAAGCAATGAATATTAAGGCTGATTCACAAAAACTAATATCATATTTTTATAATAGTATATTACCATGGAGGGAGTACTGAGAAGGTTCACCAGACTGATTCCTGGGATGGCAGGACTTCCATATGAAGAAAGACTGGATAGACTTGGCTTGTACTCACTGGAATTTAGGAGATTGAGGGGGGATCTTATAGAGGCTTACAAAATTCTTAATGGGTTGGACAGGCTAGATGCAGGAAGATTGTTCCCGATGTTGGGGAACACCAGAACAAGGGGTCACAGTTTAAGGATAAGGGGGAAGTCTTTTAGGACCGAGATGAGAAGATCTTTTTTCACCCAGAGAGTGGTGAGTCTGTGGAATTCTCTGCCACAGAAGGTAGTTGAGGCCAGTTCATTGGCTATATTTAAGAGGGAGCTAGATGTGGCCCTTGTGGCTAAAGGGATCAGGGGGTATGGAGAGAAGGCAGGTACAGGATACTGAGTTGGATGATCAGCCATGATCATATTGAATAGCGGTGCAGGCTCAAAGGGCCAAATGGCCTACTCCTGCACCTATTTTCTATGAAATAGAGAATTACCCTCAACAGAGGCACTAAGAGAAGATTGGGAACATGAACTAATGATAAAGATCCCGAAAGATAGATGAGAAAAGTATCTGATGAACACACATAATTGTTCCATTAATGCAAGACATAACTTAATTCAATTTAAATTATTACATAGACTATATTATTCAAAAACGAGGTTGAATAAATTTTACCCAAATGTCTCTCCTAGATGTGATAAATGTTTGTTTCAAAATGCCAATATAACACATTCATTTGTAGGATTATAAAGTTGAATACATTTTGGAGCGATATATTTGATACATTTACAAAGCTCTTCAAGTTAAGAATAGAACCTAATACGGAATGGATTATATTAGGAATAATAGTAGAAGATATCAATTTAAACAAAGACCAAAAAGTATTATCTAATTATGGGTTAATAATTAGAAAGAAATTGATACTTAAATTTTGGAAAAATACAGCTATACCAACTTTTCAAATGTGGATTAGTAATATGACGGACATAGCTCACCTTGAAGAAATGAGACTCCGCCTAATAATTCCCGGAATCCACACAACATAACCTAATATGACCAATTCTTAAGGAGTTGGTCCCCTTTCATCGACTTTTTGGAATAATGTGATACCGTAAAGATTACTGATTTCATGTCAAGTACCGTAAAGATTACTGATTTCATGTCAGGTTGTGGATGGAATTACATCTCCGAACAAAGATTTGAAAATTTTCTTTTTTAAGGGTCTTTTTCTCCTATTTCTACTTTCTACTTTCTCTTTTCTTATATACACGCATCACGTTTTTCTATTTTCTACTATCTATTTTTCCTCTTTTTCTTCTCTCTATCTCTTGTCTTTTTTTACTTCCTTTTCAAAAACATAAAACTAGAGGTTGTACATAGAATGTATTATGTTATGACATAGTTGACACCTAAAATTAGGTGCCACTGTATTGTTTTGTACTGTATTAACTTCTAATAAAGTAAACAAAAACAAAAAACAAAAAAAACATACCAAGACGAGAAAAACCGGTAAGCCCAAAGAAGTAGGCCCGACTGAAGCCTTGGGCTCAGTTTTAACATCCTCCCAGGAAGATGTCTCAAAGAAGAAAAGAACAGATAAAGAAGTTTCCTCACACAAGAAACTAAAAATATAATGGGAGAGCTGAAAACACTTAAACAGAATTTTAAAGAAGAACTACAAGACAACTGATAGTGAAGGTGCAATATGATTATGTCTTGGATGATATGATGAAGAAAATTGTTCGCAGCAAAAATCTCGTATTTGAAGGAGATAAAATCAGTATATTTAGAGGTTACCCTGTGGCGGTCTCCAGGAAGAGAGCGCTGTTAACAGAGACAAGAAGAATACTCAAGAATATAAAAAATCTGAGATATGGACTAACGTATCCCGCAACACTGAGAGTTACCTACGAGAGGAAAGAATATTTCTTCACCAAACACACAGAATCATTTGAATTCACCCAGAACATCGAGAAGAAGACCAAAGACTGAACACTACTCAACATTCACCTGACGGTACCGGACATCGTTAACCCGCAAGGAAGAAATGGAAATTTAAATTGCTATACTTAAGGACTGCTTAAAATTCATATTGAGAATCGAGCAGTTATTTTACTACTGATATATAACATTAAGATTTTAGTACTAATTATTACTAATTACTACTAATCATGATTACTAATTATTATTAATTATTGGTAACTGGACCAATCCAGAATTAGCTAAAAGTATGAATTATAAGTAATGTGTGATTCAGACAATTTATTAATAAAAATTTAGGAAGTTTTATCTTTGATACTTTTGACTAATTATTGATTAATATATTTTTTAGACTAATATTTTACTTGGAGACTAATAAATATTTCACTAACGGATTATAATTACTTTGGACTTAAAAATGGTTCCCCTTCCCCCATAAATTATTTTTATGGTTTTTGAAACTTTTCCTTTAAGGAAAGTATGGAGCTAGTATTACTTTCCCCCCCCCAAAAGCTACGGAAGTCTTTAGATGTCTAGCCACATTAGCGTGGCTATCACTAACTGCACTAACTACAGATGTCATTTTTTTCACTCTATTACACTTTACTAACATATTATTCTCTTATCTTTTCTATTTTATATTATATTACAATTTTTATTTTGAATGGAATTATAAATCTTACTTAGGGAGATATGTCCGGGTGGAAAACCTACGAGATCTAAAACTCATCTATCTGATGTTCGGGTGTAAGGTAGGGTTTAATGTGCTGAACCATTTGCTCTATTATAATCCACCCTAATCATAAGATGCAAGACGTTAATATGAAAATTGGGGGTGAAGGAATTACATTCTGTAGCTGGAATGTAAAGCGAATTAACGAACCAATCAAAAGAGGTAAAGTATTAGCTCATTTAAAATCACTTAAAGCAGATATAATATTCCTCCGGGAAATACATCTTAAAAAGGAAGCGCAACATAGATTGAAAGCAAAATGGATTGCTAAAGCGTATCATTCTTCATTCTCACATAAATCTAGAGGGGTTGCAATATTAATCCGTAAAGGTATACCTTTTGAACATACATCAACTATAAAAGATATTGATGGCAGTGTGGCAGTCCCTGGGGGGTAGGCCACTCCTTGGATCATCCCCCTCGCCGATGGAAGGACAGGGGCGTTGGTCTGCTACGGGGTTTGCTGTTGAGACTCTCCAGGGGTAGAGATAAGGGTGTGCTGGTGTGCTCTCGAGCGGTGAGAGATAAGGTGTCCTTGTGTGCTCTCGAGCGGTAAGAATTAAAAAGCTTCTTTCGAATCTGCCTGGCGCTCGGTCTTTTCCTGACCTTGACCAGGCCACTACACTGGTGACCCCACGTCGTTCATCATGCATCGTGATAGATAATAACGCTGTTGCGCTGAAGCTCCCAACTCTGTGGACCGAAGAACCCGAAACCTGGTTTCAGCAGGCAGAGGCACAGTTTGCTGTGAGAGGTATCACGCAGGATGAGACTAAATATTATTACGTGGTTCGCTCGCTTGACCAACTAACTGCGAGGCGAGTTAAGCCTTTCCTCAGGGCCCCCCCGGTTACAAACAAATATGCTGGCCTTAAAGCATTTCTCATCAGGAAGTTTGGCCTGGGTGACGCCGAGCGGGCAGCTCGTATTTTCAGAATGGACGGTCTGGGCGACCGCCGGCCATCTGCCCTCCTGGAAGACATGCTCACCCTGATGGGGGACCATGAGCCGTGCTTTCTGTTTAAATATGCCTACCTGCAGCAGCTGCCTCCCAACATTCGCATGCAGCTCGCCAGGGATCCGTTTACCGACATGCAGGCGCTGGGTGAACAAGCCGACGAGCTGTGGAATTCTCACCATCACAACCTGGAAGCAGTGGACGTCCTTCCCAAGGCGCTTGGAGACTCAGAGCAGGTCGGGTCCGCTATCCACCGCATCTTCACTGCTCCCAGTCGGCCCCCGCGGCAAAATCCGGCCGCCATTGCGCATTCCACAGCAGGCAGGTCCTACCAGCACGGTCAGCCTGCATTTCAAACCAATGCCAGCAGAGGTCGCTGGCGTTCAAACCAGCCAAATTGGCTTGCAGTTCCACCAGACGCCAGCAGGGGCCGCTGGTGCTCAAATCAGCCTAATTCGCCTGCAGTTCAACCAGAAGCCAGCAAAGTTGGTTGGTGTTATTACCATCGCCGCTGGGGAGCTGCAGCCAGACTTTGTCGCCCACCCTGTTCGTTCTCGGGAAAATAAAGGCCCGGTCGTCAGTGATTCCTTCGGCAGCCGGCACTATTCATCGCGTTTTCACTTGGGATCGCCGCAGTGGGGGACGTTTCCTCGTCGACACTGGTGCGGAAGTGAGTGTTCTCCCTCCCTCCACCGCCGACATCCGTGCGGGCAAACAAGGCCCCCTCCTCACCGCGGCGAACGGGAGTGCTATTCGCACCTAGGGGTTTTGCACCATCCCCCTCAACTTTGGCCGCAACTCGTTTTCGTGGAGGTTCGTCATTGCAGACGTTTCCCAGCCGCTGCTGGGCGCCGACTTCCTTCAAGCCCATTCACTGCTCGTGGATGTCAAGCGGCGGCGCCTGATGCACTCTGTCACGCTGGAGCCGGTCTTCCTCCATACTGGTGATCCTGTAGTACACCCTGATGGCCCCCTGTCATCCGTGGATGCGACTTTCGCACGCATCCTGGCAGATTTTCCCGGCATTCTCGAACCCCACTTCCGCTCCTCTACCCCGAAGCACGGGGTGGAGCACCATATCCCCACTACTGGCCTGCCTGTGCACGCCCGGGCACGTCGTCTCACCCCAGTCAAGCTCCATCTAGCTCGGGAGGAGTTCCGCCGGATGGAGGCGATGGGCATTGTGCGTCCCTCCGACAGCCCATGGGCCTCACCGCTCCACATGGTCCCTAAGAAGAATGGGGGCTGGCGCCCGTGCGGGGATTACCGTCGCCTGAATAATGCGACCGTCGCCGACAGATATCCGGTTCCACACATTCAGGACTTCAATGCCCATCTGGCTGGAGCATCCGTATTTTCCAAGGTGGACCTCGTGCGAGGGTACAATCAAATTTCGGTCCGCCCCGACGATATCCCGAAGACGGCCATTATTACACCATTTGGTTTATTCGAATTTGTGCGGATGCCGTTTGGGTTGAAGAACGCCGCGCAGGCCTTTCAGCGGCTTATGGACTGCGTGTGCCGCGGATTGGACTTTGTCTTTGTGTACCTGGACGACATACTAGTGGCCAGTCGCTCGAGGCAAGAGCATTGCACCCACCTCCGTCAACTGTGTCAGCACCTCAGCGATTTCGGTTTAGTTATTAACGCGTCTAAGTGCTATTTCGGTGTGACGGCTATCGATTTCCTCGGCCACCGCATGACTCAACAAGGGGTGGTGCCTCTGCCGACCAGGGTGGATGCTATCCGCAGGTTCCCCCGTCCGACCACAGTTAGGGGCCTGCAGGAATTTGTGGGAATGGTCACTTTCTATCACCGCTTCCTGCCGTCAGCGGCTGCAGTCATGCGTCCGCTTTTCAAACTGATTGCTGGTCATCGCAGGGAGGTTGATTGGTCCGTGGAAGCAACAGCGGCATTTGAGAGGGCTAAGCAGGCACTGGCCGAGGCCACGATGCTCGTCCACCCACGAGAGGACGCCATGACCGCCTTGACGGTGGATGCTTCTGAGGTTGCGGTTGGGGCAGTGTTGGAGCAGCTCGTTGAGGGTTGCTGGCGACCACTTGCCTTCTTCAGCAGGCATCTCAGTGGTCCTCAATGTTGTTAAAGCGCTTTCGACCGTGAGCTCCTTGCCCTGTATCTCGCCGTACGTCATTTTTGCTATTTTCTGGAGGGAAGACCATTTACTGCATTCACGGACCACAAGCCACTAACCTTCGCATTCGCCAAGGTATGAGACCCGTGGTCTGCCTGGCAGCAGAGGCAGTTGGCGTATGTGTCTGAGTACACCACCTCCATCCAGTTCGTTGAGAGCAAATTTAACAGGGTGGCCGATGCCTTATCGCGACCTGCAGTCCATGCGGTTCTCCAAGTCGGTGAGGGGATCAACTATTCCGCCGTGGCAGCCGCTCAGCTTGCCGACGAGGAGATGGCCGCCTATCGCACGGCAGTTTCGGGCCTCCAGTTGGAGGACGTTGTCTGTGGTCCTGGGGGTACCACGCTGCTGTGCGATGTCTCCTCTGGAGTTCCGCGACCCATCGTCCCCTTCACCTGGCGGCGCAGGGTGTTTGAGGTGCTCCATGGACTT
Source organism: Raja brachyura (assembly GCA_963514005.1). Next base: position 11,353,284 of record OY740809.1, on the reverse strand, counting down.
GCGCATCCCTCCATCAGGGCGACAACAGCCCTAGTAGCCTCCCGCTTCATGTGGCACGGCCTGCGGAAGGAGGTTGGACATTGGGCACTCACTTGCATCCCATGCCAGACCGCCAAGGTGCAACGACATGTGCGCACGCCATTGCAGGAGTTCCCCATTCCGCAGAAACGTTTCGACCACATTCACGTGGACATCGTGGGGCCGCTGCCGTCGTCCCAGGGTATGACATACCTATTCACCATTGTGGACCGCTTCACGCGGTGGCCTGAAGCCATTCCGCTACCGAATTCCTCCACAACGACCTGTGCTCGAGCATTGTTGGCGCACTGGATCGCCCGGTTCGGTCTTCCACTGGACATGACTTCTGACCGGGGGCCTCAGTTCACGTCAGAGCTGTGGTCGGCCATGGCACGCCTCCTAGGTGTTCGTCTGCACCACACGACAGCGTACCACCCGCAGTCGAACGGACTAGTGGAGCGGTTTCACCGACAGCTTAAGGGTGCCCTAAGGGCGCGGCTCACTGACCGAGACTGGGTAGACGCTCTACCGTGGGTTTTGCTGGGGATACGAACCGCACCCAAGGAGGACTTGGCCTCCTCCTCTGCCGAGTTGGTGTATGGGTCTCCTTTAATGGTACCTGGGGAGTTCATCCTGCCGGCACGTGGCCAGGTGGAGCAGCCTTCGGACGCTCTGCAACGTCTTCGGCAGACGGTGGGCAAGCTGGCGCCGGTGCCCACTTCTCGTCATGGGTCCTTCCGTCCGCACGTTCCATCTGCTCTGAAGGACTGCCAGTTTGTTTTTCTGCGCAGGGATGCACATCGGACACCTCTACAGTGGCTATATGAAGGTCCATTCCGGGTCTTGGAACAGGGCTCGTCGACGTTTGTCCTGGACATGGGGGGGTCGGCGTGAGACTGTTTCAGTTGCGCGGTTGAAGCCGGCCCATATTGATATTGATCGGCCGGCGCTAGTAGCGCTGCCGCGTAAGCGAGGGCGGCCTCTGTCTAGGGTACCTCCTCCTCTGGCTACTGCGTCCCCCGCACTTGTTGACCAGGCGCCTGTTCTGGGCCCAAGCATTGTGCGCACCCGGTCTGGCCGCCGTGTACGCCCTCCTGTCCGTTTCGTACCTCGGGTACTTGGGGGGGGTCCTGTGGCGGTCCCTGGGGGGTAGGCCACTCCTTGGATCATCCCCCTCGCCGATGGAAGGACAGGGGCATTGGTCTGCTACAGGGTTTGCTGTTGAGACTCTCCAGGGGTAGAGATAAGGGTGTGCTGGTGTGCTCTCAAGCGGTGAGAGATAAGGTGTCCTTGTGTGCTCTCGAGCGGTAAGAATTAAAAAGCTTCTTTCGAATCTGCCTGGCGTTCGGTCTTTTCCTGACCTTGACCAGGCTACTACAGCAGATATATTATAATAGTAGGTGAGTTATATTCAAAATAAGTCACTCTCCTCAATGTATATGGAGCAAATTTTGATAGTCCCTTGTTTTTCAAGAAAATATTCAATACTATCCCGGAATCCACACAACATAACCTAATAATTGGTGGAGATTTAAACTGTACACTAGACTCCTACTCAGACAGATCATCAACTCAAAGAAAATTAAAATCTCAGTCAAGTGAATTCCTAAACTCATATGTTAACACTACCAATATCAAGGATGTCTGGAGAATTGAAAATCCATCCGGACGGAAATATTCATTCTACTCACTGGTGCATAAAACCTACTCAAGGATAGACTATTTTTTAATAGACTCTAAACTTATACTATTTACCTACAACTCGAATTATCATAATATTATAATCTCAGACCATGCACCACTAACATTTATGATAAAACTAAATGGTATGACCGAGAAACAGACACAATGGAGACCTAATCCCCAAATTTTAAATGAAAAGGTATATCATGAATACCTTATAAAACAGATTAACATGTTCTTCGAGACTAATGACCACCCCGGAATTTCTGCCTCCCTTCTCTGGGAAACATTTAAAGCATTTGTACGACGAGCATTAATCTCCTCCCAAGCATACCATTATAAAGATAATCGGGCTAAGCAAAAGACATTGGAAATGGAAATAAGGCAATTAGACATAGAAAATGCAGCAGCGACTTCTATGGTAAAAAAAAAATAAAATTGCAGCACTGAAATATAAGTTAAATAAAATATACTCAGATCGAGTTATAAAACTCTATCAACATACTAAACAATTAAACTTTGAATTGGTGACAAACCACAAAAACTATTAGCACGTCAGCTCCGTAAACTGGACGGGGAAAAAACGATTTGTTTAATTAGATCAGATAAGGGAGAAATATTAACACTACCCAAAGATATCAATGACAGATTTTTACAATACTATCGAAAACTTTACTCGACCAACGTGACAGAGCAATCAGCAGGAATGAAAACATTTTTACAGAAATGTAATCTTACAGGTTTAGATCTGAAAGAGAGAGAATTACTTGGTGCTGAAATAACTGTAAAAGATATCGAAGTCAATTAGATCTTTAAAAAATGGAAAGGCTGCAGATTTCCCCACGCCTACAGACATTGTATAAATATGCTTACACACAAAAGAAACTACCAGAAACTTTAAACGAATCTACAATAACACTCATACCAAAAACTGATAAAGATCTTGAAGACCCAGGTTCATATAGAGCAATAGCTCTCTTAAATACTGATAAAAAAAATTAACTGAAATCCTATCTCATAGATTGAGTTTAGTGATTAACAAATTAATACACCACGACCAAACAGGTTTTGTTCCAAATCGTTACTCATTTTATAATTTGAGATGACTATTCAATATTATATACTCATATAGAATTGCTGATGTAGACTTAGCAATCATTTCGTTAGATGCTGAAAAAGCATTTGATTAGGTAGAATGGTCATATTTATTTTCAGTGATGGAAAAATTTCAATTGGGGGAGAAGTACTGCGCATGGGTTAAACTTTTATACTCTAACCCAACAGCTAGAATATTAACAAATCATATGTTATCAACTAAATGTAATCTTTCTAGAGGTTGTAGACAAGGATGCTCGCTATCCCCATTATTATTCGCCCTTGCAATTGAACCATTAGCAGAAAAAGTTGGAGCCCACCCAGAAATATATGGGTATAATACCAAAGACACAATGAATAAAATATCTTTATATGCAGATGATGCATTAATATATATTACAAAGCCAGAACCTAGCATTCCAAACTAAATCTAATAACTCAATTTGGTCTGTTTTCGGGATATAGAATTAATTGGAATAAAAGCGAAATCATGCCAATAACGGAATTCAATTCACACACATTACAACAATTCCCTTTTAAAATAGTTAAGGACAATTTAAGGACATGCCAAAGATGGCCGCGCAGTTGTGTTTGGCTGCCCGTCATCTCCCACCTGAACTATTACCCTTTCTAGGTAATCTCCACCATTCGTATGGCCTGCAGTCAAAGCTGACGTACGGACGGTAGGAATTACTAAATATACAAGCCTCGGTCGATGAAGTTTTCACTCGAGGCCCTGGAACGACCCCCAGACAATGCCCCGCATCAACCCCCAGACAAAGCCCCGCATCAACCCCCAGACAAAGCCCCACACCGAGCCCCGGATGAGGTCCCGCATCGAGCCCCGGGCGAGGTCCCGCATCGAGCCCCGGGCGAGGTCCCGCATCGAGCCCCAGACGATGCCCCGCATCAACTCCCAGGCAAAGCCCCGCACCGAGCCCCGGGCGAGGTCCCGCATCAAGCCCCGGGCGAGGCCCCGCATCGAGCCGAGCCTTTGTCGTTGAGATCTTCATCCATGGCCCCGGACAAGACCCGGACTGGGCCTCCGACTAAACCCCCGACAGACCCCTAGAAAAGGCTTCACTTAACGTTCGCTCCTCGCTCGGCTCCCGATAGAAGTATGGGCTTGGCCTTGCGGCGACGGCCGCACGCACCGAGCCAGGAGGCGGGGTAAACGCGCGGGCGCCCTGGTAAGGTTGAAGAACCTCATCCGTGCCCGGTTAACATCTGCTTACCTCACCCAGCGCTGCGAGGATGGACCTGGTCGGCCCTCCCGCTCCATCCATCGGCGGTCCCTTGAGCCCAGGTATGTTTCTCTCCGGTTCATCTTCCCGGTTTCAGGTCTGTCGGCACATGGGCTCCCAGCCAGGCCCTGTGTGAAGCGCAGCAGCCTGGTCTCCCTGAACCTCCGCCCGCTGGTGTGGGAGCCGCTACCGACCCTCAACTCACCTGCAATCCCTGCAAAAGTGGCCCTGATCAATGCAAGATCAGTGCTGAATAAAACCTTCATCCTCAATGACTTCTTCACGTGGATTGGACTTCCTATTGATCACAGAAACATGGATTAATCCTGGTGAGCTTGCTCCACTCGTGGAACTCTGCCCTGATACCTGTAACGTTTTCAGCTTGCCTAGGCTCTCCGGTGGTTGTGGGGGCCTAGCCACTGTGTTTAAGAAGCATTTCAACTGCCGCCTTCTAAACGCTGATCACGTCACCAGTTTTGAATATCAACTTATCGCAGTTGGTCTATTCTGTCCGCTTTTAATTGTTCTGGTGTATCGCCTCCCCAAGAGCAAATAAGGACTTTATCTCACAATTTGGTGATCTTATCGCTAGCTTGTTGCCCAAATTTGACCAGGTCCTGATTCTTGGTGACTTTAACATTCATGTCTGCTGTCCCATAAAGCCTCTAGTGAGTGAATCTATGAACCTGGTTGAGTCCTTCAATCTGTCTCTACTCACCCCTGGGCCTACGTACAAGCTTGGCCATACACTAGACCTAGTGCTTTCATCTGGTCTCCCAACTTGTAACACAGATACTATTGATGCCTTTCTGTCTGATCACAGTGCTATTATATTCAATATATCTCTGCCTTTCTCTCCCTCAAAGTCCCATCTCCCTGCTCGCTACTCCTGCTACGTTAACTCCACGACGCCCAGTAAGTTCTCTGAGGCTCTCATAGCTGCCCTCGACATCTGCACTATTGAGGTGTCTACCCCCCACCTCAGCACCGATGACCTAATTTCTCTATTCAATACTACTTGTTCTTCCATCCTGGATTCTGTTGCGCCTCTTAAAATGAAAAAGCCTAAGCCTAAAGGTGAGCCGTGGCTCAATGACACCACCAGAGCCCTAAGAAGAGAGTGCAGAAAATCAGAACAGAAGTACAAATCTGATAAGCTTCAAATTTCCTTTGAGCTCCTGAAAAACAACCTTCACAAATACCAGGAAGCGGTAAAATCCCCAAGAACAAAATACTTTTCCACCCTTATCTCCAAAAACACTCATGATTCCAAGGTCCCTTTTAGCACCATCACCTCCATCATTTGTCCTGCCCCCAGCACCAGCTTAACCGGATCCCCGACTAAGTGCGAGGAATTCACTACATTTTGCACCACCAAGGTAAAGAACATAAGAACGAATATCTCCCCTCCCACCCGTGACCTGGCTGTCTCATTGGTCTGTTCTTCAAAGTTAGACTGTTTCCAACCTGTTACTCTACCCTCCCTTGTAAAACTGATCACCACCATGAAACCTACGACCTGCCCCCTCGACACTGTCCCCTCTGCCCTCCTAAAGGACGTCATCATAACAGCCAGTCCCAGTATCTTCGCCTTCTTCAATAGTTCTCTGGCCACTGGCACTGTACCTACCTGCTTCAAGCGGTGGTCCAGCCACTCCTGAAAAAACCTAACCTCGACCCCACCTTGCCAAGCAACTACAGACCTATTTCTAAACTGCCTTTCCTCTCAAAAGCCCTTGAAGAGCTAATCTTAAGTCAACTTATGCCTTACATTCACCAAAATACTATGGTGGAAACCTTTCAATCAGGTTTCAGGGCTCACCACAGCACAGAGTCTGCCTTGTTGAAGGTACATAATGACTTACTGCTCACCGTTGACTCCGGCGACTGTGCAATCCTGCTCCTTCTTGACCTCAGCGCAGCATTTGACACAGTCGACCACACCGTCCTAATTGACCGTCTCCGGTACGGGGTTGGTATTGATGGCACTGCCCTGAGCTGGTTCATCTCCTACCTCATAGGTAGGAGTTTCGCTACTAACATAGGCAACTCTTTCTCCTCCCCAGCTAGCCTCTGCTGTGGGGTTCCACAAGGTTCCATCCTTGGCCCCATTCTCTTCTCCCTGTACATGCTCCCCTTAGGCCAAGTAATTGAAAGGCACAGCATTTCCTTCCATTGCTACGCAGACGATACACAACTGTACCTCCCCCTGAAGCGCAAAAAACAATCAAATCTGCTTAACCTTACCCGCTGCCTCGAGGATATAAAGTGCTGGATGGCCCAGAACTTCCTCCAACTAAACGAGAGTAAGTCTGAGGTCATCCTTCTCGGCCCTTCGGGCTCAATCAAAAGGCCTTGGAAGCCTTACCCCACTACTCAAACCTCACATCAACAATCTTGGCATGATATTTGACTCAGCACTGAAGTTTGACAAACAAGTCAATGCCGTGGTAAAAGCTAGCTTCTTTCAGCTTCAGACGACAGCTAAAATAAAACAATTCCTCCAGTTTGATGACCTCGAAAAGATCATCTATACATTTATCTCCTCCCGCCTAGATTATTGCAACTCCCTTTACACTGGCATCAGCCAATCTTCCCTGTCCCGCCTGCAACTGGCCCAAAACGCCGCAGCGAGAGTCCTGACGGGCACCCGAAAAAGGGACCACATCACCCCGATCCTGGCCTCTCTCCGCTGGCTCCCTGTGCGGTTCCGAATAAGTTTCAAGATCCTCCTTTATGTCCACAAAGCCCTCAATGGGCTTGCCCCCACCTACATTAAAAGTCTTCTCACCCACTACACCACCTCCAGGTCCCTCAGATCGGCCAACTTGGGGTTGCTGAATGTCCCGCAGTCTAGGCATAAGCTCAGGGGCGACCGCGCCTTTGCGATCGCAGCTCCTAGACTGTGGAACAGCATCCCCCTCCCCATTAGAACTGCCCCCTCCATCGACTCCTTTAAGTCTAGTCTAAAAATGTATCTGTTCTCCCAAGCCTTTCCTGACGTCCTCTGAGTGAGGGCTATTTGTATATATGTATGTAGCCTGCTTGTGTATACTACTCTTATAACAAATGTAAAGCACTTTGGTCAACGAGAGTTGTTTTTTATATCTGCTATATAAATAAATGTGACTTGACTTGACTTGACAAACTTAAATACTTAGGAATCTATGTAACTAAGACTTATGCTTCTTTATTTAAATTAATCTTCCCACCTTTACTGAATAAACTAGATAAGAATATTCAGTATTGGAAAACACTCCCTATCTCAATGTTTGGTAGAACTAATGGTATAAAAATGATTTTTGTACCACAATTATTATACCTATTTCAATCAATTCCGATATATCTCACAAATATTTTTTTGAAAGTCGATTCCATTGTTACAAGCTTTATTTGGGATTATTAGAATCATAGAATAAGCAAAAAACATCTATGTAAATCAAAGACAAATGGGGGCCTAACCTTACCAATTTTTTAATTTTATTTTTGGGCTGTCCATATTAAAAACATGATTTTCTGGCTGGAAGAAATGGATCAGCAACCAGATTGGTTAAAGATGGAAAAGGAAGACTGTTTCCCTTTTGAAATAGGTTATATTATGTTTGCTCCAATAAAATTGCACAAAAAAACCTATAGGGAAAACCCTATAATATACAGTGGTATACGTATCTGGAAACAAATAAAAAATACTTTAAAATTGGATAATATATCACTCTGTCTCCCCATTGTAAATAACCATCTATTTAAACCATCCATATCGGATAAAGGTTTTACACAATGGAAAAATTATGTAATAAAAAGATGGAACATCTTTATAGGAAAGGCACTTTTCTTTCATTTCAAGAGTTAAAACAGATTTACAGATTATACTCAAACAACTTTTTTAGATATTTACAAATTAGAGATTACGTTAAATCTAATACTCAAGACTATAGGACTATAGAACCAGACGAATGTTTGAATAAGCATCCTAACACAGATAAATTAATAACTTATATTTATAATATCCTCTTCGATAACAAGGTCCCATCAATGGAATTATATAGACATACATGGGAAAATGAATTAGGCCAACCTATAACGAAAGATATTTGGGATGAAAGTTTACAATATATAAATCACTGTTCGTTAAATGCCAGACATGCTTTGATACAATTGAAAGTATTACACAGACTGCATTACTCTAAAACAAAACTAAATAGAATCTTCCCACATATCTCTCCTATTTGTGACAAATGTCAGCATCTAGAAGCTACCTTAACGCATACTTTTGTAAAGTGTATAAAAATCAAAAATTTCTGGACTGATATTTTTAGAATCATTTCTGAAGTTATCAATGCCCAAGTGGATCCTCATCCAAAACTAGTAATACTAGGAATATAGAAACATAGAAACATAGAAATTAGGTGCAGGAGTAGGCCATTCGGCCCTTCGAGCCTGCACCGCCATTCAATATGATCATGGCTGATCATCCAACTCAGTATCCCGTACCTGCCTTCTCTCCATACCCTCTGATCCCCTTAGCCACAAGGGCCACATCTAACCCTCTTAAATATAGCCAATGAACTGGCCTCAACTACCCTCTGAGACAGAGAGTTCCAGAGACCCACCACTCTCTGTGTGAAAAAAGTCCTTCTCATCTCGGTCCCAAAGGATTTCCCCCTTATCCTTAAGCTGTGACCCCTTGTCCTGGACCTCCCCAACATCGGAAACAATCTTCCTGCATCTAGCCTGTCCAACCCCTTAAGAATTTTGTAAGTTTCTATAAGATCGCCTCTCAATCTCCTAAATTCTAGAGAGTATAAACCAAGTCTATGCAGTCTTTGTTCATAAGACAGTCCTGACATCCCAGGAATCGGTCTGGTGAACCTTCTCTGCACTCCTTCTATGGCAATAATGTCCTTCCTCAGATTTGGAGACCAGAACTGTACGCAATACTCCAGGTAGACCAGAACTGTACGCAATACTCCAGGTAGACCAGACCTGTACGCAATACTCCAGGTAGACCAGAACTGTACGCAAAACTCCAGGTCAGAACAAAGCCCAACACTCACAACAAGCCAAATAGACTTTCTCGGCTATAGTATAATAACTGGAAAAACTTATATTAAAATTTTGGAAAGGCCCTATAACCCCCACAATTAAAATTTGGATCGTGGAAATGTCGGAGACCCTACACTTGGAAAGAATTAGACTAGTCTTAATGGACAAACATGAACTTTTTGTCAGAATATGGTCTCCATTCATTGACTATCTGAAGGGGTAGATTGGACCAGCACGAGAACCTAACTGAAGCTCGAATTTAGGATCAGATGAAAAGTTAAATTTTATAAATCACGAACCTATCTCCAATGATGTATTATTGGTAAATTATTCCATTCTTGTTTTATTATATCATTTGCCCATTTTTTCCCCCTTCTTTCTCACTCTTTATCTATCAAAAAATAGAAGCAGAATCAATTCATAATTGATAATATTTATAATGTACGACTGATATATATGAAATGTTTTATTATGATATGTGCTTGCTTCTAATAAAAATATTATATTTTTAAAAAACCTTCAAAATATGTTTGAGCGTCCATTTAGTGCTTCAATGATGTGAGACAATTAACTTATGGGAATCCTGTTAGGTTCTGGAAACACATACTTACGTCAGCATTAATTAAAGGGAGAGGAGAAGAAAATCATTGCAAGTTTGAATATCAGAGCATCTTATTACAAAATTATCCAAATGACTTCAATTATAATGCGCATTCTAATCCATCCTCATGAACAATTACATCAGACTCTCACAATCAAAGCCACCAGGCAAAGAATGGCCACTGAGGTGAGGAGAGTCTAAAGACAGATGGGATGGATTAAATATCATCATTTTGGTTTGGACATGGGAAAAGTGTGGAGAATTACATGGATTTATCGACTATAATGTTCTGAAAATAATATTGTAATGGGAATGATACTGGTACAATCCCATTTGCTTATTTAAGGTTACATAATTTCTAAATGAAAATTATACGAGGAATATTTATAAAAAACATCAATGCAATGTTAAGTGTTCAGCATTCCGGGAGCAACTTCACCAGCATCCCGCTAAGTTGCATTAAAACTTCACTACTTTTACACATCATACCTTTCGCAATTAAGATCAACATAATGTGATTTTTCAATTACTTGCTACATCTGCCTGCTAAATATTTGTGTTTGATGCGTTGGGATCACATGTGATCATCATTTTGTAGTCTCACTCGGTTTAATTAATCTTTGTGTTTTCATTCATCACTCGAAAAGTGGGAAACTCACATTTTCCCACATTGTGCTCCACATGCCAACTTATTGTCCACTCAGTTAACCTGTCCATATCCCTTTCCAGGCTCCTTGTGCCCTCCTCACAACCTGGTCATCCACCTGTCTTTGTTCACCATAAATCTGTCTCCAGTTCACTCAGTCGCTTCATCCATCACTAATGTGGACTGTAAACTGTTGTAGCCCCATATCCTCGTGAACTTCCACAAGTTACTGATTGACCCATTTACTGGACTCGATCCTGTTATTCCCTCACTCCACTGTCTGTGCCTGTGCATCAGCATAACCCCGTGTGTCCTTTGTGCTCTCCATGTAGGCGGGTGAATTGGTTTAGTTCATTAACTCACTGAAACCAATGCCCTGACAATATAATGCAGACGTGCGATTATGAAACAAAACCAACATATACGGTTGAAAACATCTCAATACCTGGAGTGACTCCAATATGTTTCTCCCCAGTTGGGTTTGCCTCATTGCTAGTGTTGGCCCAGCTGCAATCTCCTCTGTTCAATCCTAGGTCCTGTCCTTGCAGAGCTCCAGTTGCTTGGTTCACTTCCAGACCAACGCTCTCCCTCCTCTCCTGGTTCTCTCAGATTTGTTCATCACAATTTCACAGACATGACGCCATACTGTCCTTCAGAATCCCCTCCATTAACCTTTCCACCACTGACATTAGTTCTTCCTGGCCTGTAGTTCCCTGGCTTATCATCTTCTCCCAGCAATCATCTGGGAGAAGGGATCTGTCATAATTTCCGCCTAGAATGTGCAATCTTCTGAAACACGGTGTCTTAGTTCGAGATCTCTCACGGGGAGAACATCCTCACGGCTTCTGCTGCAAAATTTCAACTCCAATCAGCATTAGTCCAACCAGTCAACGTCACTTGATACATCAACCCAGTCCCCCATCAATAATCTCAGTGTATCTCTGCTGCACAGCCTCTTGTACAGTTCCTCTACACTTCCTTAAATGTGGAGCCACAACTGTACAGAATTCACCAATGGTGCTTCTCCGGTCACGTGTTAAGTCCACACACACAGTGAAATTCATTTCTTGCAAACAGTCCAGTGTAGTATAGCGAGTCCGAAGCACATCCCCGATTAGCAAATTGCACAGAAATAGTCTACTGAGGCTGCATGCAAGAGGCGCCATGTTTTGGCACCATTTTCCAAGTCTAGTCCATACTCCAGTTGTTATGAGCGGTGCCCGTTCCAGGCGAGCCCCAGGCTGCTGCGAGCCTCCAGCCATCGCCTTCCTTGGATGTGTGGATTGACCAGCAATCAACGTCCTCCATCGTTAACTGTTAGATTGAATTTCACATGGAGTATTATCCCACAGCTCTGCATGTTCATCGCCAAAATTAACTGACATGTGGTGCAAATAATCAAACTTAAGATCTCCAGCGGCTCTGGAACAGGACAATTGATTTTCCTGAAAAAAATAATATTGTAAATCACACAATTTAGAAGCTGCTCTCACATTTTTATTGAATTTCATTGCCTTAATTCTTCAAAATATGTTTGAGCGCTCATTTAGTGCTTCGATGATGCGGGACAATTAACTTATGAGAATCCTGTTAGGTTCTGGAAACACATACTTACGTCAGCATTAATTAAAGGGAGAGGAGAAGAAAATCATTGCAAGTTTGAATATCAGAGCATCTTATTACAAAATTATCCAAATGACCAATCATAATGCGCATTTTAATCCATCCTCATGAACAATTACATCAGACTCTCACAATCAAAGCCACCAGGCAAAGAATGGCCACTGAGGTGAGGAGAGTCTAAAGACAGATGGGATGGATTAAATATCATCATTTTGGTTTGGATCTGGGAAAAGTGTGGAGAATTACATGGATTTATCGACTATAATGTTCTGGAAATAATATTGTAATGGGAATGATACTGGTACAATCCCATTTGTTTATTTAAGGTTACATAATTTTTAAATGAAAATTATTCGAGGAATATTTCTAAAAAACATCAATGCAATGTTAAGTGTTCAACATTCCGGGAGCAACTTCACCAGCATCCCGCTAAGTTGCATTAAAACTTCACTACTTTTACACATCATACCTTTCGCAATTAAGATCAACATAATGTGATTTTTCAATTACTTGCTACATCTGCCTGCTAAATATTTGTGTTTGTTGCATTTGGATCACATGTGATCATCATTTTGTTGTCTCATTCGGTTTAATTAATCTTTATGTTCTCATTCATCATTCGAAAAGTGGGAAACCTCTCATTTTCCCACATTGTGCTCCACATGCCAACTTATTGTCCACTCAGATAACCTGTACACATCCATTTCCAGGCTCCTGGTGCCCTCCTCACAACCTGGTCATCCACCTGTCTTTGTTCACCATAAATCTGTCTACAGTTCACTCAGTTGCTTCATCCATCACTATTGTGGACTGTAAACTGTTACAAAACAAACAAAGCCATAAAACAAAACCAATATACTGTTGGTAACATCTCAATACCTGGAGTGACTCCAATATGTTTCTCCCCAGTTGGGTTTGCCTCATTGCTAGTGTTGGCCCAGCTGCGGTCTCCTCTGTTCAATCCTAGGTCCTGTCCTTGCAGAGCTCCTGTTGCTTGGTTCACTTCCAGACCAACGCTCTCCCTCCTCTCCTGGTTCTCTCTCAATTTGTTAGTCACCATTTCCCAGACATTAAGCCATACTGTACTTCTGAATCCCATCCATTAACCTTTCCACCACTGATATTAGGTCTTCCTGGCCTGTAGTTCCTTGGCTTATCTCTGCAGCCCTTTCACCACCCTCCAGTATCCCGCTCCCTCCTCCATGTAACGATGATGCAATCTCCATGTCAAGCCCCTGTAATGTCTCCCTCACTTCTCCACAATGTCTCATGATACACTGGATCACGGATTACGCTCCAGGGATTTATCTAACTTTACATGAAGGTAACCAGAGTAAAGATTGGACCACTCAAGGATAAAGTACAGTACATGTCCCTGGGAATTATTGGCCAGTCGGCCTCACGTCAGTGATATGAAGTCCTGGTCAATGAGAAGGAAAATGTACCCACTGAATTAACTGATTGAGCGCGTTAGCACAAATGAATGAAGGCAGCAACAAAATGTCTTTGGAAGCATTCCTGGAATCAACTGTCAGAGATCGATAAAATTCCCGACTCTGATGAGGGCAAAAATCTGGACTCTGATGTTGACTGATGTTGACACACAGATCAATGGCAGCTCTCCGAGTGTCTGTTGGCACCCATGTTTTTCCACCCCCTCTATTTCTTCCTGCGATTGGCTGTGACTGGGTTCAGCAGGATATAAATTGCACCATCTTGTGCCCAGGGTATTGGACCCTCCTGAGGTGAAACCGGTTTGTTGGAGACGGACACAGTGAGTACCAGAGGGACAGTTTGTGTGTTGCTGACACACGGGATCGGCTGTGGTTCTCAGTTTCAATCGATTGGCACCAAGTGAAATGAAATGAATGGGGGATTCTTTGTTTTAACAGGTTGGAGACAGGATGAAGCCCTTCATTACAATTGTGCTTGTGATGTGCATTTCCCTGTCAGGATCAGACAGTGCAGGTTTGTATGAGGTTTAATTGTGTGTTTGGACAGTGTGTGTCTGTACTGAACTTGGTGCCACCAATTCCACCTCCTTGCACATGGTCTGGAAACTTCTATTCATTTATGTTCGTGTGTCTCTCTAAACACTTAACCACTGCTACTGTATCTGTTTCCACCAACCCATGGCAGTGTGTTTCATAAGTCTCATAAGTCCTGAGCTGAATTAGGCAATTTGGCCCATCGAATCTACTCCACCATTCAATCATGGCTCATCTATCTTTCCCTCTCAATCCTATTCTCCTGCCTTCTCCCCATAACCTTTGTCACGTTTACAAATCAAAAATCTGTTTCGCCACTTTAAAAATACCCAATGACTTGGCCTCCACAGCAGTGTGTGGCAATCAATTCCACAGATTCACCACCCTCTGACTAAATAAATCTCTCCCAATGGGGCCCAAGATTTCTCACAATACTCCAAATGCTGTCTGACCACAGCCTAATAAAGGTAGACATAAAATGCTGGAGAAACTCAGCGGGTGAAGCATTTATGAATAGGAAAGTTTTGAGACCCTTCTTAAGACTGTTGTGGGGCTCTCGACCCAAAATGTCACCTATTCCTTCACTGCATCGATGCTGCCTCACCCGCTGAGTTTCTCCAGCATTTTTGTCTACCTTCGATTTTTCCAGCATCTGCCGTTCTTTCTTATGGTGAGTGTCTGGAATTCTCTGCCACAGATGGTAGTTGAGGCCAGTTCATTGGCTATATTTAAGAGGGCGTTAGATGTGGCCCTTGTGGCTAAAGGGATCAGGGGGTATGGAGATAAGGCAGGTACAGGATACTGAGTTGGATGATCAGCCATGATCATATTGAATGGCGGTGCAGACTCGAAGGGCCGAATGGCCTACTCCTGCACCTATTTTCTATGTTTCTATGTTTCTATGTTTCTTAAACACAACAGCCTAATAAAGCCTCAGCATTACATCCCTGTATTTATATTCTAGACCCCTCTAAATAAATGTCAGCATTGTAGTTGTCTTCCTCACTACCAATTCAACGTGTAAATGAACCTTTTGGGAAACCTGCAACAGCAAGTCCCAAGTCCCTTCGCACCACTGATTTCTGAATCCTCTGCTTATTTAGAAAATAGTCTACGCCATTATTCCTCCCATCAAAGTGCATGAGTGCACACCCATGCTGTGCTGTATTCCATTTCCACTTATTTGCCCACTCTCGCAACCTGTCCAAGTTCTTCTGTAGAGTCCCTGCCTCCTCTACACTACCTGCCCCTCCACCTTTGTATCATCTGCAAATTTGCCCATAAATTCCGTCATCCAACTCATTGATAAACAACGTGAGGAGTGGCGGCCCCAGCACCAACTCCTGCGAACACCACTGGTCACTGGCAGCCAACCAGAACAAAAACCTCTTTATCCCACTCTTTGCCTTCCAGCCAACCTATCCATGAACGTTTCTTCCCTCTCATAACATGGGCACTAAATTTCTTTAGCAGCCTCACGTGTGGCATGTTATCAAAGGCCTTCTTAAAGCACATCCCCTGATCTCCTTTGTCTATACTGCACGTGACTTCCTGAAAGAATTCCAACAGATTTGTCAGGCCAGATCTCCCCTTCACAAAACCATGCTGACTTCAGCCTATTTTATCATATTCGGAATCCTCATCCTTAATAATGGACTCTAAAATATTACCAACCATTGAAGTCAGGCTAACCAGCCTATAGTGTCTCTCTTTTGCTTCACAGCCTTCTTGAACAATGGAGTAGAATTTGCAATTTTCCAGTCATCTGGGTCCACTCCAGACTCCAGTGATTCTTGAATCAACACCATTAATGTCTCCACAATCTCTAAAGATACCTCTTTCAGAAACCTTGGTAAACACAAAATGCTGGAGTAATGCAGCGGGTCAGGCAGCTCCTCTGGAGTGGGTGACGTTTCAGGTCGAGACCCTTCTTCAGACTGATGTCAGGGGAGGGGGCGGGACAAAGATAGAATGTAGTCAGAGACAGTGACCCTGGGGTGTAGACCATCTAGTCCAGGTGACATTCACCTTCGGACCTTTCAGCTTCCAAAACACCTTCTCCTTAGTAATAACAACTCCACTAACCTCTGCCCCCTGACTCTCTTGAATTCCAGGCACGTTGCTGGTGTCTTCCCTGTGAAGACTGACGTGGAAAACGTAAACAATTCATCAGCCATTTCTGTATTCCCCATTATGACTTCTCCAGCATCATTTCCCAGTGTTCCAATGTCCATTCTTGCCTCTGGTACTCCAGGCACCTTCCAT
The DNA here is from genome assembly GCA_963514005.1 of Raja brachyura. The sequence continues at coordinate 11,337,078 of OY740809.1, read as the reverse complement.
TCTGTAAACAAAACAAAAAACTTGCCTTTTACATCTTGTTTTAACTTTCTCCCTCTCTGTGTAAACCTGTACCCTCTGGTACTTGTAATTTCTATCTGGGGGGGGAAAAAGACTGTCTCTATACCTTGTGCTCCATCTCAGATGACAATGTTATCATTTCAAACAGAGATTCAACTATCTAATTCTTTATATTCTGCAGGATTGCACGGGAAATCAGTTATATTCCCAGCCAAGACAGCCAACAGCTTCGTCAGGTTGCATGCACCTGATTTCTCTAATTTGACTGCTTTTACTCTCTGCCTCAGGGCAGCTTCTGAAGCGACTCACTCTTACAGTTTGTTCTCCTACGCAACGAGCTCTTCCGACAACGAATTCCAAATTTGGGAAGCATCTAAAACCCAATTCGACTTGTATATAGGAAATGTTGCAACTACGTTTTACATCCCAGAAATGAATGCTTTACTGAGACGCATCTGTGTGACCTGGGAGTCTAAAGGGGGTGAGATGACAGTCTGGGTCAATGGGAGACGCAGTCTACAGAAGGTTGGTGCAGAGGGTGGGCTCGTGAACGGGCCTGGTCAGTTTATTCTAGGTCAGGAGCAAGACTCAATTGGTGGAGGTTTTGACGCCAGTCAGTCCTTTGTCGGAGAGATCTCTGATGTTCACCTGTGGGATCATGTTCTACAACCCAAGAATGTTAAGAAAATCAGTCAGGGTTGTCTCAAGTATGCAGGGAACATCATTGACTGGGGATCAACAAAATATACGTTTGATGGGACTGTGGAAATTATAGGCGATATGGATTGAATACAGTAAACATTAAAATGTGCAGAGAGGAACTCAATTACCTCAAACTGCTCTAGCTGAATATGACCTTTGCGATCTTTCCTCTCTAAACCAGATCAGTAGTAGAAGTAGTGAAGTTGATTCTAAATAAAGGGCTGTTTACATCCAGGTAAGAGACAACTCACTGAGTCTTTCCAATTTATCTTCAAACTCAGTACACCAGAGTCGCGGCCATTCTCCGTCACACATTGAGAGAGGGACGGGGAGCGGGGAACCATGGTGGATGTCTAAAGGGATCAGCAGGGTGTAAACCCCAGGGCACTGCCCCACACACTGACCCTTGACTGAAGCCCAGGGACAGCTCAGAACAGACAAGTCCGCCCTCTTTAATCTGACTCCCCTCCTCATCCATCCTGCTGGACCCCTTCCTCACGTCCCACCGGGAACAGTTGGGCATCCCAGTTAAAAGGCATTTGGTGCCATCTCTCTGACACACACATGTAGACAAGAAAGCCTCAGGGGCACGGCGGTTGTGGTGATGGGCAGACACGGACTGTGGGAAAGTCCCTGTGTGGAGGCTGATCCTGTCTTGATTTAGATTGTGCTGATTGGAATTATTACTGTCTCTCTCTGTATTACCCTCTTGATTTCACATTGTTTGTTACACCAAGGGTTGGAAAGCTCACAATGTGTTCTGTGATTGTGATTGAACTGTAACATTGCAGTTTCATCAGCTTAATAAATGAGCATCAAAGCAACAAAAATCTTGTGTGTGACTGAATCTGTGTGTGTGTGTGAATGACTTTGTGTGTGTGTGTGTGTGTGTGTGTGTGTGTGTGTGTGTGTGTGTGTGTGTGTGTGTGTGTGTGTGTGTGTGTGTGTGTGTGTGTGTGTGTGTGTGTGTGTGTCTGGACTCCAGTTAATGCTCTCAGTGCACTCTGAGTGTCCATCACTAAATCGACTCCTGCACAGCCCAGTGTGGAGCTGATCTGCTGACAGTAAGATCACTTTAATCTGAGAGACGATGAAAAGACTTTGCCTTCCATCAGAGTGAGGAGGAGATTCACTGTGATGGATGTTTGTGTGAATTGAATTGTTTGTGTGTCTTGTAGGAATTGTTTTGTGGAATAAATATTGTATTGAATTGAATTGAGCACCGTGCTGGCCAGTCGAGGCCATGGGACCCAGTCATTGTCCTTTCCCCGATAACTTTGTTCAAACAAAGGGAGGTGAGAAGAGCATCTATTCCCGCACCTCATTGGGAAGGAGATGGTGAGCCACTGCCTGGGGCCACTGCAACCTCATGGACAAGGTCCTCCCACTGTCTTGCCTAGGGACTCGCAGGAGTTGGACCCAGTAAAAATGGTGGAACAACATACTTCATCGGACAGAGGGTATTCCAGTGTCCATGGGCTTCAGTGGTTCATGTCGCTCTGAGAGGTGAAACATAGAAAAAATATGTGCAGGAGTAGGCCATTCACCCCTTCGAGCCAGCACCGCCATTCAATATGATCATGGCTGATCATCTAAAATCAGTACCCCGTTCCTGCTTTTTCCCCATTTCCCTTGATTCCTTTAGCCCTAAGAGCTAAATCTAACTCCCACTTGAAAACATACAGTGACTTGGCCTCCACAGCAGTGTGTGGCAATCAATTCCACAGATTCACCACCCTCTAACTAAATAAATCTCTGGCAATGCGGCCCAAAATTTCTCACAATACTCCAAATGCTGTCTGACCGCAGCCTAATAAAGGTAGACATAAAATGCTGGAGAAACTCAGCGGGTAAAGCATTTATGAAGGAATAGGTGACGTTTTGGTTCGAGACCCTTCTTAAGACTGTTGTGGGGCTCTCGACCCAAAATGTCACCTATTCCTTCACTACATCGATGCTGCCTCACCCGCTGAGTTTCTCCAGCATTTTTGTCTACCTTCGATTTTTCCAGCATCTGCCGTTCTTTCTTGTGGTGAGTGTCTGGAATTCTCTACCACAGATGGTAGTTGAGGCCAGTTTATTGGCTATATTTAAGAAGGAGTTAGATGTGGATCTTGTGGCTAAAGGGATCAGGGGGTATGGAGATAAGGCAGGTACAGGATACTGAGTTGGATGATCAGCCATGATCATATTGAATGGCGGTGCAGACTCGAAGGGCCGAATGGCCTACTCCTGCACCTATTTTCTATGTTTCTATGTTTCTATGTTTCTTAAACACAACAGCCTAATAAAGCCTCAGCATTACATCCCTGTATTTATATTCTAGTCCCCTCTAAATAAATGTCAGCATTGTAGTTGTCTTCCTCACTACCAATTCAATGTGTAAATGAACCTTTTGGGAAACCTGCAACAGCAAGTCCCAAGTCCCTTCACACCACTGATTTCTGAATCCTCTGCTCATTTAGAAAATAATCTTCACCTTTATTCTTCCCATCAAAGTGCATGAGTGCACACCCATACACTGTATGTTTTCAAGTGGGAGTTAGATTTAGCTCTTAGGGCTAAAGGAATCAAGGGAAATGGGGAAAAAGCAGGAACGGGGTACTGATTTCATCAGCTTAATAAAAGTGCACCAAAACATCAACGTTCTTGTGTGTGAATGACTTTGTGTGTGTGGACTCCAGTTAATGCTCTCAGTGCACACTCAGTGTCCATCACTAAATCGACTCCTGACACAGCCCAGTGTGGAGCTGATCTGCTGACAGTAAGATCACTTTAATCTGAGAGACGATGAAACCACCCGGGTGAATATGAATCCGTGGGGAACTGGGGAAAACTCCACTGACCGGTGTAAGGTGCAGCAACTTTGATGTAACTTTGAGACATTTTGACTGGAGCGCGGCCGTACATCGCCCCACGCAGCCTTGAATGGCCGTGGGACTTACCATCACCCGCCTGGGGCTTCAACATCGGGAGAAAATGGTGCCGGGGAGAGAAAATACTTTGCCTTTGATCACAGTGAGGAAGAGATTCATTGTGATAGATGTTGGTGTGACTTGAATTGTTTGTGTGTCTTGTAGGAATTGTTTTGTTTGTATTGGTGTAGAAATGGAGTTTCGTTTGAGCCTCACTGAGTTTCAAATGACGATGAATAAATATTGTATTGTATTGAATTGAATTGAATTGAGCACCGTGCTGGCCAGTTGAGGCCATGGGACCCAGTCATTGTCCTTTCCCTGATAACTTTGTTCAAACAAAGGGAGGTAAGAAGAGCATCTATTCCCCCACCTCATTGGGAAGGAGATGGTGAGCCACTGCCTGGGACCACTGCAACCTCATGGACAAGGTCCTCCCACTGTCTTGCCTAGGGACTCGCAGGAGTTGGACCCAGTAACAATGATGGAACAACATACTTCATCGGACAGAGGGTATTCCAGTGTCCATGGGCTTCAATGGTTCATGTCCCTCTGAGAGGTGAAACATAGAAAAAATATGTGCAGGAGTAGGCCATTCGGCCCTTCGAGCCAGCACCGCCATTCAATATGAACATCTAAAATCAGTACCCCGTTCCTGCTTTTTCCCCATTTCCCTTGATTCCTTTAGCCATAAGAGCGAAATCTAACTCCCACTTGAAAACATACAATGAATTGGCCTCCACTGCCTTATGTGGCAGAGAATTCCACAGATTCACAACTCTCTGGGTGAAAATGTTTTTCCTCAACTTATCGCACTGATCATGCGATGGTTTTTTGCTGGTTGTCACTTTGAGCGCAGGAAGATGAAGGGTAATTCTCTTGGAGGTGTACAAGATCATGAGAGGAATAGATCAGGTAAATGCACAGAGTAGGGTAATGGGGAACAAAGGTTTAAGGTGGGGAAGAAAGATTAAATAGGAACCTGAGGGGTAATGTTTTTTACACAAAGGGTGGTGGGAACATGGAATGAGCTGCCAGAGGAGGCAGTTGAGGCAGGTACTATTATCATGTTTAAGAGCCATTTGCACAGGTACATGGACAGGATGGGTTTTGAGGGTTATGGGACAAGCGCAGGCAGGCGGGACGAGTGTAGATGGGGTATGTTTGTCGGCATGGGCAAGTTGGGCTGAATTTTTAAAAAAGGTGCGTATTCATTGTTGACATAAAAAAATCATTTTGTTCTTTGTAGATATACATAATCAGTATTATTTATGTTAATCCTTGCTTAATAATTGTGCTTCTATATTATTTTTTTTCCATTTTTTATAGAGGTAGAAAATAGTAGAAAAAGATGAAACAAAAATATATATATATATATATATATAAAAAGTTGGGAAAGAATGGAATATTCTACAGATTTTGCATCGTTGGAGATATATCCGCGTTTTATGAAATGTACTACTTCATCTATTCTTCGATTCTGGTTTCAGTCGGGTTCTCGTGCCGAACCAGTTTGCCACTTCAAATATTCAATAAATGGGGACCATATTTTTTTAAATAGTTCTTGTTTGTCCATTAAGACAAATCTTATTCTTACCAAATATAGGGTCTCCGACATTTCTGTGGTCCACATTTTAATTGTGGGGGTTATAGAGCCTTTCCAAAATTTTAATATTAATTTTTTCCCAATTATTAAACTATAATCAATAAAAATTCTTTGATTCGAAGTAATGAATTGATTTGGTTCCATTATTCCTAATATTATTAATTTTGAGTCAGGAGCCAGTTTGATATTGATGACTTCTGAGATTATCTTATAAATTTCCATCCAAAAATTAATAATTTTTATACAGTTTACAAATGAGTGCATTAGGTTAACCTCTGAGTGTTGATATTTATCACAAATAGGGGAAACACTTGGAAAAATTCTATTCAGTTTTGTTTTTGAATAATGTAGTCTATATAATACTTTAAATTGTATTAAAGAATGTCTAGTGTTTAACGAACAGTGATGTATATGTTGTAAGCTATCATGCCAAATTTCTGGACTAATTGTTTGACCTAATTCATTTTCCCATGATTGCCTATATAAATCCGTCTTTGGAGCATCGCTATCTAATAAAATACTATAAATATATGGTATCAGTTTTTCCATGTTCAGATGTTTATTCAAACATTCATCAAATATTTCTATCTTTCTAAATCTATGTTCATTTGTAATTGACTTAACATAGTCTCTGATTTGTAAATATCTAAAGTAATCCTTTGATTGAAGCCCATACATTTGTTGTAATTCCTGAAATGAGAGAAATGTATTTTTCCTATAGAGATCACCCATCTTTGTAATTCCATGGTTTTTCCATTGTAAAAAACCCTTATCCATCCCTGAGGGTTTAAATGCTGTGTTGTTTACAATAGGAAGAGATAGTGGTATATAATCCAATTTTAATGTTTTCTTTATTTGTTTCCAAGTGCGTATTCCACTGTCTATTATAGGATTTTCTTTATAGGTTTTTTTGCTTAATTTGGTAATAGCAAATAGAATTGACCCAATTTCAAAAGGTAAACAATCTTCTTTTTCCATTTTTAACCAGTCTGGTTGTTTATCTAATTCTTCCAACCAAAAGTTCATATTCTTGATATTAACTGCCCAGAAATAAAACATAAAATTCAGTAATGCTAAGCCTCCATTTACTTTTCATTTACATAAATGTTTCTTGTTTATTTGTGGTTCTTAAAATCCCATATAAAATTAGTAACTATAGAATCAACCTTTTTAAAAAAAGTTTTTGGAAGATATATCGGGATTAATTGAAAAAGGTATAATAGTTGCGGGAGAAAAATCATTTTAATCACATTAATTCTACCCATCATAGAAATGGGTAATGTTTTCCAATACAAAATATTCTTATCTAATTTATTCAGTAAAGGCGGAAAATTAGATTTAAATAAAGAAGTATATCTCTTTGTTACATAAATTCCAAGATATTTAAGTTTTCCTTTTACTATTTTAAAAGGGAATTGTTGTATAATATGTGGTTTACTTTCCCTTATTAGCATAATTTCGCTTTGTTCCAATTAATTCTGTATCCTGATAACGAACCATATTGAGTTATTAAATTTAGTAAATTTGGGACACTAACTTCAGGTTTAGTAATGTAAACTAATACATGATCTGCGTATAATGAGATTTTATTTTCCGTATCTTTGGTTATATACCCATATATTTCAGGGTTGGACCTCACACTTTCTGCTAATGGTTCTATTACCAATGCAAATAATAATGGGGATAATGGACATCCTTGTCTACAACCTCTGGATAAATTAAATTTAGTTGATAACATTTGATTTGTTGATATTCTAGCTGTTGGATTAGTATATAGAAGTTTTATCCATGTACTAAACTTCTCGCCCAGTTGAAAAATTTTAATAACCGAAAATAAATAGGGCCACTCCACCTGGTCAAAAGCTTTCTCAGTGTCTAATGAAATAATTGCTAGGTCTTTGGTAATATTTCTTTTTGAGTATATAATATTGAATAACCGTCTCAGGTTGTATGAAGAATACCTTTTTGGTATAAATCCTGTTTGATCCGGGTGTATTAATTTATTAATCACTATGCTTAATCTTTGTACTAAGATTTTAATTAATATTTTCTGATCAGTATTTAAAAGAGCTATAGCTCTATTTGATCCTGGATCATCCAGATCCTTATCGATTTTTGGTATAAGTGTTATAATTGATTCATTTAACGTTTCTTGTAATTTTTGTTGAGTATAGATATGTTCGTACAATGTCTTTAAATGCGGAACAATCAAATCATAAAATGTTTTATAAAATTCCGAGCCAATACCATCTGGTCCCGGGGATTTACCATTTTTTAATGATCTGATAGACTTTTCAGTTTCTTTTACTGTTATTTCCGCATCTAATAATTCTCTATCTTGCAAATCTAACCCTTTAAGATTGCATTTTTTAAAAATGCTTCTATCTCTGTCTGGTTGTCTATAGTTTCAGCAGAATAAAGATTTTGATAGTATTGTAAAAATCTCTCGTTAATATCCGTAGGTTGTACTAATGATTCTCCTTTGTCTGATTTAATCTTATGTATTGTTTTTTCCCCGTCTAATTTCCGTAATTGACGCGCAAATAGTTTTTGAGGTTTATCTCCAAATTCAAAATGTAATTGTTTAGTATATTGATAAAATTTAACAACTTGATCTGAATATATTTTACTTAACTTGTATTTCAAAGTTTCAATTTTATTACATTTTATCGTAGTTGGTGTAGTCGCATTCTCTATGTCTAGTTGTTTAATTTCCCTCTCCAATGCCTGTTGCATCTCCCGATTGTTTTTATTATAAAATGCTTGGGAAGAAATCACGACTCCCCACGTAAATGCTTTAAATGTTTCCCATAGTAAAGAAGGAGAAGTTTCAGGACTATCGTTTGTTTCAAAGAACATATTAATCTGTTTAGTAAGATATACCTGAGATACTTTATCCTTTAAAATCTGTGTATTAAGTCTCCATTGTCCCTGTTTCTCCGTACTTCCATTTATTTTAATCATAAATGTTAAAGGGGCATGATCCGAAATTATAATATTATGGTATTTTGAATTATATGTAAATGGAATTAGCTTAGAATCCACCAAAAAGTAATCTATTCTTGAATATGTTTTATGTACCGGTGAATAAAATGAATATTCTCTTCCAGTTGGATTTTCTATTCTCCAGACATCTTTGATATTACTAGTATCTATATATGCATTTAATAAAACACTGGAGTGGGATTTTGTTTTCCGTTGTCTTGATGACCTATCTAAATAGGGATCTAATGTACAATTTAAGTCTCCTCCAATTATTAAATTATGTTGGGATAATTCCGGAATTGTATTAAATATTTTCTTAAAAAACAAAGGGCTATCAAAATTCGGTCCATAAACATTAATAAGAGTCAAATTTTGTGCATATAGTTCACCTCGTATTATAATATATCTACCATCACTGTCCGTTATTGGTGATATATGTTTAAAAGGTATCCCTTTACGGATTAATATTGCAACACCTCTGGATTTATATGTAAATGAAGAGTAATATGCTTTATCAATCCATTTAGCTTTCAATCTATGTTCTGCATCCTTTTTTAAATGGATTTCTTGGAGAAAAATTACATCTGCTTTAAGTGCTTTTAAATGTGCTAGTACTTTACCTCTCTTAATTGGTTCGTTGATACCCTTAACATTCCATCTACAAAATGTTATACCTCACCCCCGGTCTTCATATTTAAGTCTTGCATCTTTTGTTTAGGGAGGTCTATAAGAGAGCAGATGGTTCAGCTCGACTAACCCCACCTTACTCCCGAACCTCGAATAGATGAATCCTAAATCCCATTGATATTTCTTACGTATATATCTCCATTGATAAAGGAAGAGACTTGAACTTTATTTCACCTTCCATCACAGTGAGGAATGTGTAGGAGTCACTGTGGTGGATGTTCATGTTAAAATGTGTTTTTTTGAGTGATCTGTTGCTTTTAATTGTATGACTGATCTGGCCAATGAAATTCCTTGTAAGTTACAAAATATACTTGGCGAATAAAGTCTGATTCTGATTCTGATTCTGATTAATTGTTGTGCCTCCCACCTTAAAGTGAGGCCTTCTCATCTTTGACATTTCCACCCTGGGGAAAAAGGGTGCTGACAATTGACCCATTCTCTGCCTCTCAACTTTACATCTATCAGGTGTCCAGATACCTGAATCTTCTGAATCAGACATGCCGAATGAATGAAGAAAGGAAATCAATACAGAAATAAGGAAAGAATGAATGAAGGAAGGAAAGAAATAAATCAAGCAAAAAGGAAAGCAGGGTAGGATTCCCCACCGTCTCCCCACATCCCCTGCATCCCTTGCAATTCCTGTCCCCCCTCACGTCTATACTTACCTGGGTTGGAGCACTTCAAATAGTAACAACATCCTAGAATCAAGAATTGCAGATACTGCTTTACAAAAAACACACAAAGTGCTGGAGTAATTCAACGGGTCAGGAGGCATCCCTGGAGAACAGATAGTTGACATTTTGGGTCGAGTATTTTCTCCAGACAGACTGTACGTGCGCGTGTGCGTGTGCGTGTACGTGTGTGTGTGTGTGTGTGTGTGTGTGTGTGTGTGTGTGTGCATGTGTGTGCGGGGGGGGGTGGTGGAGGTGGGAAAAAGCTGGAAGAGAGGAGGAGGGGGACAATACCAGGCAGGTAATAAGTGGATACAAATAATGGGGGATTTTGATAGACAGATGGTTGGACAGTCCAGAGATGAAAAGACAGAAGGTGTGAGAGAAAGGGATTGAAGAATTGTGAATGAAGAAACTAGATAAAGGAATGTAGGCGGAAGGAGAGGGGGAAGGAGAAATAGGGGCATCTCCAGTTAGGGCTCAAGGAAGAAATTGGGGGGCGGGGAGGGAGGGGGGGAAGAGGGGGGAGGAGGATGTGGGGATGTTTTGTAATTAAAATTGGAGAATTTATTATTCATACTGTTTTGTTGTAAGCTATGCAAGCAGAATATGTGGCACTGTTCCTCCATTTTGTGTGTGGCCTCACTCAGACAATAGAACAGAAGGTCCAGTATGTCAATGGGAAGAGGAGTTAAAATGATTAACAACCAGGAGATCTAATAGGCCTCAGAGGACTGAGTGCAAGTGTTGTGCCTCTCACCTTAAAGTGAGGCCTTCTAATCTTTGACATTTCCACCCTGGGGAAAAAGGGTACTGACAATTGACCCAATCTCTGCATCAATCAGGTGTCCAGATACCTGAATCCCCAGAGATCAATAAAATTCTGAACTCTGATGTTGACAAAAATCTGGACTGTGATGTTGACTGATGTTGACATACAGATCAATGGCAGCTCTCCGAGTGTCTGTTGGCACCCAGGTTTTTCCACCCCCTCTGTCCCTTCCTGTGATTGGCTGTGACTGGGTTCAGCAGGATATAAATTGCAGCATCTTGTGCCCAGGGTATTGGACCCTCCTGAGGTGAAACCGGCTTGTTGGAGACGGACACAGTGAGTACCAGAGGGACTGTTTGTGTGTTGCTGACACACGGGACCGGCTGCTGGTTCTCTGTTTCAATCGATTGGCACCAAGTGAAATGAAATGAATGGGGGATTCTATTTTTTTAACAGGTTGGAGACAAGATGAAGACCTTCGCTACAATTCTTGCGATGTGCATTTACCTGCCAGGATCGGACAGTGAAGGTTTGTATGAGGTTGAATTGTGTGTTTGGACAGTGTGTGTCTGTACTGAACTTGGTGCCACCAATTCCACCTCCTTGCACGTGGTCTGGAACCCTCTATTCCTTTATGTTCGTGTGTCTCTCTAAACACTTAACCACTGCTACTGTATCTGTTTCCACCAACCCGTGGCAGTGTGTTTCATAGATCCTGAGCTGAATTAGGCAATTTGGCCCATTGAATCTACTGCACCATTCAATCATGGCTCATCTATCTTTCACTCTCAATCCTATTCTCCTGCCTTCTCCCCATAACCTTTGTCATGTTTACTAATCAAAAATCTGTTTCGCCACTTTAAAAATACCCAATGACTTGGCCTCCACAGCAGTGTGTGGCAATCAATTCCACAGATTCACCACCCTCTAACTAAATAAATCTCTCCCAAAGCGGCCCAAAATTTCTCACAATACTCCAAATGCTGTCTGACCGCAGCCTAATAAAGGTAGACATAAAATGCTCCAGAAACTCAGCGGGTGAGGAATAGGTGACGTTTCGGGTCGAGACCCTTCTTCAGACTGATGTGGGGCTCTCGACCCAAAACGTCACCTATTCCTTCACTGCATCGATGCTGCCTCACCCTGCATTTCTCCAGCATTTTTGTCTACCTTTGATTTTTCCAGCATCTGCCGTTCTATCTGAAACACAACAGCCTAATAAAGCCTCAACATTACATCTCTGTATTTATATTCTAGTCCCCTCTAAATAAATGTCAGCATTGTAGTTGTCTTCCTCACTACCAATTCAACGTGTAAATGAACCTTTTGGGAAACCTGCAACAGCAAGTCCCAAGTCCCTTTGCACCACTGATTTCTGAATCCTCTTATTTAGAAAATAGTCTACGCCTTTATTCCTCCCATCAAAGTGCATGAGTGCACACCCATGCTGTGTTGTATTCCATTTCCACTTATTTGCCCACTCTCGCAACCTGTCCAAGTTCTTCTGTAGAGTCCCTGCCTCCTCTACACTACCTGCCCCTCCACCTTTGTATCATCTGCAAATTTGCCCATAAATTCCGTCATCCAACTCATTGATAAACAACGTGAGGAGTGGCGGCCCCAGCACCAACTCCTGCGAACACCACTGGTCACTGGCAGCCAACCAGAACAAAAACCTCTTTATCCCACTCTTTGCCTTCCAGCCAACCTATCCATGAAAGTTTCTTCCCTCTCATACCATGGGCTCTAATTTTCTTTCACAGCCTCACGTGCAGCACGTTATCAAAGGCCTTCTTAAAGCACATCCCCTGATCTCCTTTGTCTATACTGTACTTGACTTCCTGAAAGAATTCCAACAGATTTGTCAGGCAAGATCTCCCCTTCACAAAACCATGCTGACTTCAGCCTATTTTATCGTATTCGGAAACCTCATCCTTAATAATGGACTCTAAAATATTACCAACCATTGAAGTCAGGCTAACCAGCCTATAGTGTCTCTCTTTTGCTTCACAGCCTTCTTGAACAGTGGAGTAAAATTTGCAATTTTCCAGTCCTCTGGGTCCACTCCAGACTCCAGTGATTCTTGAATCAACACCATTAATGTCTCCACAATCTCTAAAGATACACCTTTCAGAAACCTTGGTAAACACAAAATGCTGGAGTAACGCAGCGGGTCAGGCAGCTCCTCTGGAGTGGGTGACGTTTCAGGTCGAGACCCTTCTTCAGACTGATGTCAGGGGAGGGGGCGGGACAAAGATAGAATGTAGTCAGAGACAGTGACCCTGGGGTGTAGACCATCTAGTCCAGGTGACATTCACCTTCGGACCTTTCAGCTTCCAAAACACCTTCTCCTTAGTAATAACAACTCCACTAACCTCTGCCCCCTGACTCTCTTGAATTCCAGGCACGTTGCTGGTGTCTTCCCTGTGAAGACTGACGTGGAAAACGTAAACAATTCATCAGCCATTTCTGTATTCCCCATTATGACTTCTCCAGCATCATTTCCCAGTGTTCCAATGTCCATTCTTGCCTCTGGTACTCCAGGCACCTTCCATTCTGTAAACAAAACAAAAAACTTGCCTTTTACATCTTGTTTTAACTTTCTCCCTCTCTGTGTAAACCTGTACCCTCTGGTACTTGTAATTTCTATCTGGGGGGGGAAAAAGACTGTCTCTATACCTTGTGCTCCATCTCAGATGACAATGTTATCATTTCAAACAGAGATTCAACTATCTAATTCTTTATATTCTGCAGGATTGCACGGGAAATCAGTTATATTCCCAGCCAAGACAGCCAACAGCTTCGTCAGGTTGCATGCACCTGATTTCTCTAATTTGACTGCTTTTACTCTCTGCCTCAGGGCAGCTTCTGAAGCGACTCACTCTTACAGTTTGTTCTCCTACGCAACGAGCTCTTCCGACAACGAATTCCAAATTTGGGAAGCATCTAAAACCCAATTCGACTTGTATATAGGAAATGTTGCAACTACGTTTTACATCCCAGAAATGAATGCTTTACTGAGACGCATCTGTGTGACCTGGGAGTCTAAAGGGGGTGAGATGACAGTCTGGGTCAATGGGAGACGCAGTCTACAGAAGGTTGGTGCAGAGGGTGGGCTCGTGAACGGGCCTGGTCAGTTTATTCTAGGTCAGGAGCAAGACTCAATTGGTGGAGGTTTTGACGCCAGTCAGTCCTTTGTCGGAGAGATCTCTGATGTTCACCTGTGGGATCATGTTCTACAACCCAAGAATGTTAAGAAAATCAGTCAGGGTTGTCTCAAGTATGCAGGGAACATCATTGACTGGGGATCAACAAAATATACGTTTGATGGGACTGTGGAAATTATAGGCGATATGGATTGAATACAGTAAACATTAAAATGTGCAGAGAGGAACTCAATTACCTCAAACTGCTCTAGCTGAATATGACCTTTGCGATCTTTCCTCTCTAAACCAGATCAGTAGTAGAAGTAGTGAAGTTGATTCTAAATAAAGGGCTGTTTACATCCAGGTAAGAGACAACTCACTGAGTCTTTCCAATTTATCTTCAAACTCAGTACACCAGAGTCGCGGCCATTCTCCGTCACACATTGAGAGAGGGACGGGGAGCGGGGAACCATGGTGGATGTCTAAAGGGATCAGCAGGGTGTAAACCCCAGGGCACTGCCCCACACACTGACCCTTGACTGAAGCCCAGGGACAGCTCAGAACAGACAAGTCCGCCCTCTTTAATCTGACTCCCCTCCGCATCCATCCTGCTGGACCCCTTCCTCACGTCCCACCGGGAACAGTTGGGCATCCCAGTTAAAAGGCATTTGGTGCCATCTCTCTGACACACACATGTAGACAAGAAAGCCTCAGGGGCACGGCGGTTGTGGTGATGGGCAGACACGGACTGTGGGAAAGTCCCTGTGTGGAGGCTGATCCTGTCTTGATTTAGATTGTGCTGATTGGAATTATTACTGTCTCTCTCTGTATTACCCTCTTGATTTCACATTGTTTGTTACACCAAGGGTTGGAAAGCTCACAATGTGTTCTGTGATTGTGATTGAACTGTAACATTGCAGTTTCATCAGCTTAATAAATGAGCATCAAAGCAACAAAAATCTTGTGTGTGACTGAATCTGTGTGTGTGTGTGAATGACTTTGTGTGTGTGTGTGTGTGTGTGTGTGTGTGTGTGTGTGTGTGTGTGTGTGTGTGTGTGTGTGTGTGTGTGTGTGTGTGTGTGTGTGTGTGTGTGTGTGTGTCTGGACTCCAGTTAATGCTCTCAGTGCACTCTCAGTGTCCATCACTAAATCGACTCCTGCACAGCCCAGTGTGGAGCTGATCTGCTGACAGTAAGATCACTTTAATCTGAGAGACGATGAAAAGACTTTGCCTTCCATCAGAGTGAGGAGGAGATTCACTGTGATGGATGTTTGTGTGAATTGAATTGTTTGTGTGTCTTGTAGGAATTGTTTTGTGGAATAAATATTGTATTGAATTGAATTGAGCACCGTGCTGGCCAGTCGAGGCCATGGGACCCAGTCATTGTCCTTTCCCCGATAACTTTGTTCAAACAAAGGGAGGTGAGAAGAGCATCTATTCCCGCACCTCATTGGGAAGGAGATGGTGAGCCACTGCCTGGGGCCACTGCAACCTCATGGACAAGGTCCTCCCACTGTCTTGCCTAGGGACTCGCAGGAGTTGGACCCAGTAAAAATGGTGGAACAACATACTTCATCGGACAGAGGGTATTCCAGTGTCCATGGGCTTCAGTGGTTCATGTCGCTCTGAGAGGTGAAACATAGAAAAAATATGTGCAGGAGTAGGCCATTCACCCCTTCGAGCCAGCACCGCCATTCAATATGATCATGGCTGATCATCTAAAATCAGTACCCCGTTCCTGCTTTTTCCCCATTTCCCTTGATTCCTTTAGCCCTAAGAGCTAAATCTAACTCCCACTTGAAAACATACAGTGACTTGGCCTCCACAGCAGTGTGTGGCAATCAATTCCACAGATTCACCACCCTCTAACTAAATAAATCTCTGGCAATGCGGCCCAAAATTTCTCACAATACTCCAAATGCTGTCTGACCGCAGCCTAATAAAGGTAGACATAAAATGCTGGAGAAACTCAGCGGGTAAAGCATTTATGAAGGAATAGGTGACGTTTTGGTTCGAGACCCTTCTTAAGACTGTTGTGGGGCTCTCGACCCAAAATGTCACCTATTCCTTCACTACATCGATGCTGCCTCACCCGCTGAGTTTCTCCAGCATTTTTGTCTACCTTCGATTTTTCCAGCATCTGCCGTTCTTTCTTGTGGTGAGTGTCTGGAATTCTCTACCACAGATGGTAGTTGAGGCCAGTTTATTGGCTATATTTAAGAAGGAGTTAGATGTGGATCTTGTGGCTAAAGGGATCAGGGGGTATGGAGATAAGGCAGGTACAGGATACTGAGTTGGATGATCAGCCATGATCATATTGAATGGCGGTGCAGACTCGAAGGGCCGAATGGCCTACTCCTGCACCTATTTTCTATGTTTCTATGTTTCTATGTTTCTTAAACACAACAGCCTAATAAAGCCTCAGCATTACATCCCTGTATTTATATTCTAGTCCCCTCTAAATAAATGTCAGCATTGTAGTTGTCTTCCTCACTACCAATTCAATGTGTAAATGAACCTTTTGGGAAACCTGCAACAGCAAGTCCCAAGTCCCTTCACACCACT
Source organism: Raja brachyura (assembly GCA_963514005.1). The sequence continues at coordinate 11,321,010 of OY740809.1, read as the reverse complement.
GATTTCTGAATCCTCTGCTCATTTAGAAAATAATCTTCACCTTTATTCTTCCCATCAAAGTGCATGAGTGCACACCCATACACTGTATGTTTTCAAGTGGGAGTTAGATTTAGCTCTTAGGGCTAAAGGAATCAAGGGAAATGGGGAAAAAGCAGGAACGGGGTACTGATTTCATCAGCTTAATAAAAGTGCACCAAAACATCAAAGTTCTTGTGTGTGAATGACTTTGTGTGTGTGGACTCCAGTTAATGCTCTCAGTGCACACTCAGTGTCCATCACTAAATCGACTCCTGACACAGCCCAGTGTGGAGCTGATCTGCTGACAGTAAGATCACTTTAATCTGAGAGACGATGAAACCACCCGGGTGAATATGAATCCGTGGGGAACTGGGGAAAACTCCACTGACCGGTGTAAGGTGCAGCAACTTTGATGTAACTTTGAGACATTTTGACTGGAGCGCGGCCGTACATCGCCCCACGCAGCCTTGAATGGCCGTGGGACTTACCATCACCCGCCTGGGGCTTCAACATCGGGAGAAAATGGTGCCGGGGAGAGAAAATACTTTGCCTTTGATCACAGTGAGGAAGAGATTCATTGTGATAGATGTTGGTGTGACTTGAATTGTTTGTGTGTCTTGTAGGAATTGTTTTGTTTGTATTGGTGTAGAAATGGAGTTTCGTTTGAGCCTCACTGAGTTTCAAATGACGATGAATAAATATTGTATTGTATTGAATTGAATTGAATTGAGCACCGTGCTGGCCAGTTGAGGCCATGGGACCCAGTCATTGTCCTTTCCCTGATAACTTTGTTCAAACAAAGGGAGGTAAGAAGAGCATCTATTCCCCCACCTCATTGGGAAGGAGATGGTGAGCCACTGCCTGGGACCACTGCAACCTCATGGACAAGGTCCTCCCACTGTCTTGCCTAGGGACTCGCAGGAGTTGGACCCAGTAACAATGATGGAACAACATACTTCATCGGACAGAGGGTATTCCAGTGTCCATGGGCTTCAATGGTTCATGTCCCTCTGAGAGGTGAAACATAGAAAAAATATGTGCAGGAGTAGGCCATTCGGCCCTTCGAGCCAGCACCGCCATTCAATATGAACATCTAAAATCAGTACCCCGTTCCTGCTTTTTCCCCATTTCCCTTGATTCCTTTAGCCATAAGAGCGAAATCTAACTCCCACTTGAAAACATACAATGAATTGGCCTCCACTGCCTTATGTGGCAGAGAATTCCACAGATTCACAACTCTCTGGGTGAAAATGTTTTTCCTCAACTTATCGCACTGATCATGCGATGGTTTTTTGCTGGTTGTCACTTTGAGCGCAGGAAGATGAAGGGTAATTCTCTTGGAGGTGTACAAGATCATGAGAGGAATAGATCAGGTAAATGCACAGAGTAGGGTAATGGGGAACAAAGGTTTAAGGTGGGGAAGAAAGATTAAATAGGAACCTGAGGGGTAATGTTTTTTACACAAAGGGTGGTGGGAACATGGAATGAGCTGCCAGAGGAGGCAGTTGAGGCAGGTACTATTATCATGTTTAAGAGCCATTTGCACAGGTACATGGACAGGATGGGTTTTGAGGGTTATGGGACAAGCGCAGGCAGGCGGGACGAGTGTAGATGGGGTATGTTTGTCGGCATGGGCAAGTTGGGCTGAATTTTTAAAAAAGGTGCGTATTCATTGTTGACATAAAAAAATCATTTTGTTCTTTGTAGATATACATAATCAGTATTATTTATGTTAATCCTTGCTTAATAATTGTGCTTCTATATTATTTTTTTTCCATTTTTTATAGAGGTAGAAAATAGTAGAAAAAGATGAAACAAAAATATATATATATATATATATATAAAAAGTTGGGAAAGAATGGAATATTCTACAGATTTTGCATCGTTGGAGATATATCCGCGTTTTATGAAATGTACTACTTCATCTATTCTTCGATTCTGGTTTCAGTCGGGTTCTCGTGCCGAACCAGTTTGCCACTTCAAATATTCAATAAATGGGGACCATATTTTTTTAAATAGTTCTTGTTTGTCCATTAAGACAAATCTTATTCTTACCAAATATAGGGTCTCCGACATTTCTGTGGTCCACATTTTAATTGTGGGGGTTATAGAGCCTTTCCAAAATTTTAATATTAATTTTTTCCCAATTATTAAACTATAATCAATAAAAATTCTTTGATTCGAAGTAATGAATTGATTTGGTTCCATTATTCCTAATATTATTAATTTTGAGTCAGGAGCCAGTTTGATATTGATGACTTCTGAGATTATCTTATAAATTTCCATCCAAAAATTAATAATTTTTATACAGTTTACAAATGAGTGCATTAGGTTAACCTCTGAGTGTTGATATTTATCACAAATAGGGGAAACACTTGGAAAAATTCTATTCAGTTTTGTTTTTTAATAATGTAGTCTATATAATACTTTAAATTGTATTAAAGAATGTCTAGTGTTTAACGAACAGTGATGTATATGTTGTAAGCTATCATGCCAAATTTCTGGACTAATTGTTTGACCTAATTCATTTTCCCATGATTGCCTATATAAATCCGTCTTTGGAGCATCGCTATCTAATAAAATACTATAAATATATGGTATCAGTTTTTCCATGTTCAGATGTTTATTCAAACATTCATCAAATATTTCTATCTTTCTAAATCTATGTTCATTTGTAATTGACTTAACATAGTCTCTGATTTGTAAATATCTAAAGTAATCCTTTGATTGAAGCCCATACATTTGTTGTAATTCCTGAAATGAGAGAAATGTATTTTTCCTATAGAGATCACCCATCTTTGTAATTCCATGGTTTTTCCATTGTAAAAAACCCTTATCCATCCCTGAGGGTTTAAATGCTGTGTTGTTTACAATAGGAAGAGATAGTGGTATATAATCCAATTTTAATGTTTTCTTTATTTGTTTCCAAGTGCGTATTCCACTGTCTATTATAGGATTTTCTTTATAGGTTTTTTTGCTTAATTTGGTAATAGCAAATAGAATTGACCCAATTTCAAAAGGTAAACAATCTTCTTTTTCCATTTTTAACCAGTCTGGTTGTTTATCTAATTCTTCCAACCAAAAGTTCATATTCTTGATATTAACTGCCCAGAAATAAAACATAAAATTCAGTAATGCTAAGCCTCCATTTACTTTTCATTTACATAAATGTTTCTTGTTTATTTGTGGTTCTTAAAATCCCATATAAAATTAGTAACTATAGAATCAACCTTTTTAAAAAAAGTTTTTGGAAGATATATCGGGATTAATTGAAAAAGGTATAATAGTTGCGGGAGAAAAATCATTTTAATCACATTAATTCTACCCATCATAGAAATGGGTAATGTTTTCCAATACAAAATATTCTTATCTAATTTATTCAGTAAAGGCGGAAAATTAGATTTAAATAAAGAAGTATATCTCTTTGTTACATAAATTCCAAGATATTTAAGTTTTCCTTTTACTATTTTAAAAGGGAATTGTTGTATAATATGTGGTTTACTTTCCCTTATTAGCATAATTTCGCTTTGTTCCAATTAATTCTGTATCCTGATAACGAACCATATTGAGTTATTAAATTTAGTAAATTTGGGACACTAACTTCAGGTTTAGTAATGTAAACTAATACATGATCTGCGTATAATGAGATTTTATTTTCCGTATCTTTGGTTATATACCCATATATTTCAGGGTTGGACCTCACACTTTCTGCTAATGGTTCTATTACCAATGCAAATAATAATGGGGATAATGGACATCCTTGTCTACAACCTCTGGATAAATTAAATTTAGTTGATAACATTTGATTTGTTGATATTCTAGCTGTTGGATTAGTATATAGAAGTTTTATCCATGTACTAAACTTCTCGCCCAGTTGAAAAATTTTAATAACCGAAAATAAATAGGGCCACTCCACCTGGTCAAAAGCTTTCTCAGTGTCTAATGAAATAATTGCTAGGTCTTTGGTAATATTTCTTTTTGAGTATATAATATTGAATAACCGTCTCAGGTTGTATGAAGAATACCTTTTTGGTATAAATCCTGTTTGATCCGGGTGTATTAATTTATTAATCACTATGCTTAATCTTTGTACTAAGATTTTAATTAATATTTTCTGATCAGTATTTAAAAGAGCTATAGCTCTATTTGATCCTGGATCATCCAGATCCTTATCGATTTTTGGTATAAGTGTTATAATTGATTCATTTAACGTTTCTTGTAATTTTTGTTGAGTATAGATATGTTCGTACAATGTCTTTAAATGCGGAACAATCAAATCATAAAATGTTTTATAAAATTCCGAGCCAATACCATCTGGTCCCGGGGATTTACCATTTTTTAATGATCTGATAGACTTTTCAGTTTCTTTTACTGTTATTTCCGCATCTAATAATTCTCTATCTTGCAAATCTAACCCTTTAAGATTGCATTTTTTAAAAATGCTTCTATCTCTGTCTGGTTGTCTATAGTTTCAGCAGAATAAAGATTTTGATAGTATTGTAAAAATCTCTCGTTAATATCCGTAGGTTGTACTAATGATTCTCCTTTGTCTGATTTAATCTTATGTATTGTTTTTTCCCCGTCTAATTTCCGTAATTGACGCGCAAATAGTTTTTGAGGTTTATCTCCAAATTCAAAATGTAATTGTTTAGTATATTGATAAAATTTAACAACTTGATCTGAATATATTTTACTTAACTTGTATTTCAAAGTTTCAATTTTATTACATTTTATCGTAGTTGGTGTAGTCGCATTCTCTATGTCTAGTTGTTTAATTTCCCTCTCCAATGCCTGTTGCATCTCCCGATTGTTTTTATTATAAAATGCTTGGGAAGAAATCACGACTCCCCACGTAAATGCTTTAAATGTTTCCCATAGTAAAGAAGGAGAAGTTTCAGGACTATCGTTTGTTTCAAAGAACATATTAATCTGTTTAGTAAGATATACCTGAGATACTTTATCCTTTAAAATCTGTGTATTAAGTCTCCATTGTCCCTGTTTCTCCGTACTTCCATTTATTTTAATCATAAATGTTAAAGGGGCATGATCCGAAATTATAATATTATGGTATTTTGAATTATATGTAAATGGAATTAGCTTAGAATCCACCAAAAAGTAATCTATTCTTGAATATGTTTTATGTACCGGTGAATAAAATGAATATTCTCTTCCAGTTGGATTTTCTATTCTCCAGACATCTTTGATATTACTAGTATCTATATATGCATTTAATAAAACACTGGAGTGGGATTTTGTTTTCCGTTGTCTTGATGACCTATCTAAATAGGGATCTAATGTACAATTTAAGTCTCCTCCAATTATTAAATTATGTTGGGATAATTCCGGAATTGTATTAAATATTTTCTTAAAAAACAAAGGGCTATCAAAATTCGGTCCATAAACATTAATAAGAGTCAAATTTTGTGCATATAGTTCACCTCGTATTATAATATATCTACCATCACTGTCCGTTATTGGTGATATATGTTTAAAAGGTATCCCTTTACGGATTAATATTGCAACACCTCTGGATTTATATGTAAATGAAGAGTAATATGCTTTATCAATCCATTTAGCTTTCAATCTATGTTCTGCATCCTTTTTTAAATGGATTTCTTGGAGAAAAATTACATCTGCTTTAAGTGCTTTTAAATGTGCTAGTACTTTACCTCTCTTAATTGGTTCGTTGATACCCTTAACATTCCATCTACAAAATGTTATACCTCACCCCCGGTCTTCATATTTAAGTCTTGCATCTTTTGTTTAGGGAGGTCTATAAGAGAGCAGATGGTTCAGCTCGACTAACCCCACCTTACTCCCGAACCTCGAATAGATGAATCCTAAATCCCATTGATATTTCTTACGTATATATCTCCATTGATAAAGGAAGAGACTTGAACTTTATTTCACCTTCCATCACAGTGAGGAATGTGTAGGAGTCACTGTGGTGGATGTTCATGTTAAAATGTGTTTTTTTGAGTGATCTGTTGCTTTTAATTGTATGACTGATCTGGCCAATGAAATTCCTTGTAAGTTACAAAATATACTTGGCGAATAAAGTCTGATTCTGATTCTGATTCTGATTAATTGTTGTGCCTCCCACCTTAAAGTGAGGCCTTCTCATCTTTGACATTTCCACCCTGGGGAAAAAGGGTGCTGACAATTGACCCATTCTCTGCCTCTCAACTTTACATCTATCAGGTGTCCAGATACCTGAATCTTCTGAATCAGACATGCCGAATGAATGAAGAAAGGAAATCAATACAGAAATAAGGAAAGAATGAATGAAGGAAGGAAAGAAATAAATCAAGCAAAAAGGAAAGCAGGGTAGGATTCCCCACCGTCTCCCCACATCCCCTGCATCCCTTGCAATTCCTGTCCCCCCTCACGTCTATACTTACCTAGGTTGGAGCACTTCAAATAGTAACAACAACCTAGAATCAAGATTTGCAGATACTGCTTTACAAAAAACACACAAAGTGCTGGAGTAATTCAATGGGTCAGGAGGCATCTCTGGAGAACAGATAGTTGACATTTTGGGTCGAGTATTTTCTCCAGACAGACTGTACGTGCGCGTGTGCGTGTGCGTGTACGTGTGTGTGTGTGTGTGTGTGCATGTGTGTGCGGGGGGGGGGGGTGGAGGTGGGAAAAAGCTGGAAGAGAGGAGGAGGGGGACAATACCAGGCAGGTAATAAGTGGATACAAATAATGGGGGATTTTGATAGACAGATGGTTGGACAGTCCAGAGATGAAAAGACAGAAGGTGTGAGAGAAAGGGATTGAAGAATTGTGAATGAAGAAACTAGATAAAGGAATGTAGGCGGAAGGAGAGGGGGAAGGAGAAATAGGGGCATCTCCAGTTAGGGCTCAAGGAAGAAATTGGGGGGCGGGGAGGGAGGGGGGGAAGGGGGCGGGGAGGGAGGGGGGGAAGGGGGGGGAGGAGGATGTGGGGATGTTTTGTAATTAAAATTGGAGAATTTATTATTCATACTGTTTTGTTGTAAGCTATGCAAGCAGAATATGTGGCACTGTTCCTCCATTTTGTGTGTGGCCTCACTCAGACAATAGAACAGAAGGTCCAGTATGTCAATGGGAAGAGGAGTTAAAATGATTAACAACCAGGAGATCTAATAGGCCTCAGAGGACTGAGTGCAAGTGTTGTGCCTCTCACCTTAAAGTGAGGCCTTCTAATCTTTGACATTTCCACCCTGGGGAAAAAGGGTACTGACAATTGACCCAATCTCTGCATCAATCAGGTGTCCAGATACCTGAATCCCCAGAGATCAATAAAATTCTGAACTCTGATGTTGACAAAAATCTGGACTGTGATGTTGACTGATGTTGACATACAGATCAATGGCAGCTCTCCGAGTGTCTGTTGGCACCCAGGTTTTTCCACCCCCTCTGTCCCTTCCTGTGATTGGCTGTGACTGGGTTCAGCAGGATATAAATTGCAGCATCTTGTGCCCAGGGTATTGGACCCTCCTGAGGTGAAACCGACTTGTTGGAGACGGACACAGTGAGTACCAGAGGGACTGTTTGTGTGTTGCTGACACACGGGACCGGCTGCTGGTTCTCTGTTTCAATCGATTGGCACCAAGTGAAATGAAATGAATGGGGGATTCTATTTTTTTAACAGGTTGGAGACAAGATGAAGACCTTCGCTACAATTCTTGCGATGTGCATTTACCTGCCAGGATCGGACAGTGAAGGTTTGTATGAGGTTGAATTGTGTGTTTGGACAGTGTGTGTCTGTACTGAACTTGGTGCCACCAATTCCACCTCCTTGCACGTGGTCTGGAACCCTCTATTCCTTTATGTTCGTGTGTCTCTCTAAACACTTAACCACTGCTACTGTATCTGTTTCCACCAACCCGTGGCAGTGTGTTTCATAGATCCTGAGCTGAATTAGGCAATTTGGCCCATTGAATCTACTGCACCATTCAATCATGGCTCATCTATCTTTCACTCTCAATCCTATTCTCCTGCCTTCTCCCCATAACCTTTGTCATGTTTACTAATCAAAAATCTGTTTCGCCACTTTAAAAATACCCAATGACTTGGCCTCCACAGCAGTGTGTGGCAATCAATTCCACAGATTCACCACCCTCTAACTAAATAAATCTCTCCCAAAGCGGCCCAAAATTTCTCACAATACTCCAAATGCTGTCTGACCGCAGCCTAATAAAGGTAGACATAAAATGCTCCAGAAACTCAGCAGGTGAGGAATAGGTGACGTTTCGGGTCGAGACCCTTCTTCAGACTGATGTGGGGCTCTCGACCCAAAACGTCACCTATTCCTTCACTGCATCGATGCTGCCTCACCCTGCATTTCTCCAGCATTTTTGTCTACCTTTGATTTTTCCAGCATCTGCCGTTCTATCTGAAACACAACAGCCTAATAAAGCCTCAACATTACATCCCTGTATTTATATTCTAGTCCCCTCTAAATAAATGTCAGCATTGTAGTTGTCTTCCTCACTACCAATTCAACATGTAAATGAACCTTTTGGGAAACCTGCAACAGCAAGTCCCAAGTCCCTTTGCACCACTGATTTCTGAATCCTCTCATTTAGAAAATAGTCTACGCCTTTATTCCTCCCATCAAAGTGCATGAGTGCACACCCATGCTGTGCTGTATTCCATTTCCACTTATTTGCCCACTCTCGCAACCTGTCCAAGTTCTTCTGTAGAGTCCCTGCCTCCTCTACACTACCTGCCCCTCCACCTTTGTATCATCTGCAAATTTGCCCATAAATTCCGTCATCCAGCTCATTGATAAACAACATGAGGAGTGGCGGCCCCAGCACCAACTCCTGCGAACACCACTGGTCACTGGCAGCCAACCAGAACAAAAACCTCTTTATCCCACTCTTTGCCTTCCAGCCAACCTATCCATGAAAGTTTCTTCCCTCTCATACCATGGGCTCTAATTTTCTTTCACAGCCTCACGTGCAGCACGTTATCAAAGGCCTTCTTAAAGCACATCCCCTGATCTCCTTTGTCTATACTGTACTTGACTTCCTGAAAGAATTCCAACAGATTTGTCAGGCAAGATCTCCCCTTCACAAAACCATGCTGACTTCAGCCTATTTTATCATATTCGGAAACCTCATCCTTAATAATGGACTCTAAAATATTACCAACCATTGAAGTCAGGCTAACCGGCCAATAGTGTCTCTCTTTTGCTTCACAGCCTTCTTGAACAGTGGAGTAAAATTTGCAATTTTCCAGTCCTCTGGGTCCACTCCAGACTCCAGTGATTCTTGAATCAACACCATTAATGTCTCCACAATCTCTAAAGATACCTCTTTCAGAAACCTTGGTAAACACAAAATGCTGGAGTAACGCAGCGGGTCAGGCAGCTCCTCTGGAGTGGGTGACGTTTCAGGTCGAGACCCTTCTTCAGACTGATGTCAGGGGAGGGGGCGGGACAAAGATAGAATGTAGTCGGAGACAGTGACCCTGGGGTGTAGACCATCTAGTCCAGGTGACATCCACCTTCAGACCTTTCAGCTTCCAAAACACCTTCTCCTTAGTAATAACAACGCCACTAACCTCTTCCCCCTGACTCCCTTGAATTCCAGGCACGTTGCTGGTGTCTTCCCTGTGAAGACTGACGTGGAAAACGTAAACAATTCATCAGCCATTTCTGTATTTCCCATTATGACTTCTCCAGCATCATTTCCCAGTGGTGCAATGTCCATTCTTGCCTCTGGTACTCCAGGCACCTTCCATTCTGTAAACAAAACAAAAAACTTGCCATTTCTATCTTGTTTTAACTTTCTCCCTCTCTGTGTAAACCTGTACCCTCTGGTACTTGTAATTTCTATCTTGGGGGGGAAAAAGACTGTCTCTATACCTTGTGCTCCATCTCAGATGACAATGTTATCATTTCAAACAGAGATTCAACTATCTATTTCTTTATATTCTGCAGGATTGTGCGGGAAGTCAGTGATATTCCCAGCCAAGACAGCCAACAGCTTCGTCAGGTTGCATGCACCTGATTTCTCCAATTTGACTGCCTTTACTCTCTGCCTCAGGGCAGCCTCTGAAGCGACTCACTCTTACAGTTTGTTCTCCTACGCAACAAACTCTGACTCCAATGAACTATTGTTTTGGCAAGAATCTAAAACAAAACTCAGCGTGGAATTCGGAAACCTAAAAACTGTGTTTGAGCTCCCAGAAATGAATTCTTTACTGAGACACATCTGTGTGACCTGGGAGTCTCAAGGGGGTGTGATAACAGTCTGGGTCAATGGGAGATGCAGTCTACGGAAGGTTGGTGCAAAGGGTCAGGTTGTGGAAAGGTCTGGTCAGTTTATTCTAGGTCAGGACCAAGACTCAGTTGGTGGAGGTTTTGACGCCAGTCAGTCCTTTGTTGGAGAGATAACTGATGTTAATATGTGGGATCATGTTCTACAACCCAAGTATATTAAGAAAGTCAGTCAGGGTTGTTCCAAGTATGGAGGGAACATCATTAACTGGGGATCAACAAGATATACGTCTGATGGGATTGTGAAAATTAAAGGTGATAAGAATTGAATACAGTAAACATTAAAATGTGCAGAGAGGAACTCAATTACCTCAAACTGCTCTAGCTGAATATGACCTTGCTTTGCGATCTTTCCTCTCTAAACCCGATCAGTAGTAGAAGTAGTGAAGTTGATTCCTAAATAAAGGGCTGTTTACATCCGGGTAAGAGACAACTCACTGAGTCCTTCCAATTTATCTTCAAACTCAGTACACCAGAGTCGCGGCCATTCACCGTCACACATTGAGAGAGGGACGGGGAGCGGGGAACCATGGTGGATGTCTACAGGGATCAGCAGGGTGTAAACCCCAGGGCACTGCCCCACACACTGACCCTTGACTGAAGGCCAGGGACTGCTCAGAACAGACAAGTCTGCCCTCTTTAACCTGACTCCCCTCCTCCTCAATTCTGCTGGAGCCCTTCCTCATGTCCCTCCGGGAACAATTGGGCATCCCAGTTAAAAGGTGCAGCAGTACAGAGCGGTGTCCAGGGCATTTGGTGCCATCTCTCTGACACACATGTAGACAAGAAAGTGACGGGCACGGGGGTGGTGATGGGCAGACACGGACTGTGGGAAAGTCCCTGTGTGGAGGCTGATCCTGTCTTGATTTAGATTGTGCTGATTGGAATTGTTACTGTCTTTCTCTGTATTACCCTCTTGATTTCACATTGATTGTTTGTTGTACCAAGGTTTGGAAAGCTCACAATGTGTTCTGTGCTTCCAGTGATTGTGATTGAACTGTAACATTGCAGTTTCATCAGCTTAATAAACGAGCATCAAAACAACAATGTGCGTGTGTGTGTGCGCGTCGTGCGTGCGTGCGCGTGTGCGTGTGCGTGTGCGTGTGCGTGTGCGTGTGTGTGTGTGTGTGTGTACGTGTGTGTGTCAGTTAATGCTCTCAGTGCACTCTTAGTGTCCATCACCAAATCGACTCATGACACAGCCCAGTGTGGAGCTGATCTGCTGACAGTAAGATCACTTTCATCTGAGAGACGATGAAACAAACCGGGTGAATGTGAATCCGTGGGGAACTGGGGAGAACTCCACTGACTGGTGTAAGGTGTAAGTCGAGGCCATGGGACCCAGTCATTGTCCTTTCCCTGATAACTCTGTTCAAACAAAGGGAGGTAATTAGAGCATCTATTCCCCCACCTCATTGGGAAGGAGATCGTGAGCCACTGCCTGGGGCCACTGCAACCTCATGGTCAAGGTCCTCCCACTGTCTTGCCGAGGGACTCACAGGAGTTGGACCCAGTAACAATGGTGGAACAACATACTTCATCGGACAGAGGGTATTCCAGTGTCCATGGGCTTCAATCGTTCATGTCGCTCTGAAAGGTGAAACATAGAAAAAATATGTGCAGGAGTAGGCCATTCAGCCCTTCGAGCCAGCACCGCCATTCAACATGATCATGGCTGATCATCTGTAATCAATACCGTTCCTCCTTTTTCCCCATTTCTCTCGATTCCTTTAGCCCTAAGAGCTAAATCTAACTCCCACTTGAAAACATACAGTGAATTGGCCTCCACTGCCTTCTGTGGCAGAACCTTACACAGATTCACAACTCTCTGCGTGAAAACGTTTTTCCTCCACTTATCGCACTGATCATGCGATGGTTTGTTGCTGGTTGTCATTTGGAGCGCAGGAGGATGAAGGGTAATTCTCTTGGAGATGTACAAGATCATGAGAGGAATAGATCAGGTAAATGTACAGAGTAGGGTAATGGGGAACAAAGGTTTAAGGTGGGGGAAGAAAGATTAAATAGGAACCTGATAGCTAATGTTTTTTACACAAAGGGAATATGGAATGAGCTGCCAGAGGAGGTAGTTGAGGCAGGTACTATCTTAAATGTTTAAGAGCTATTTGTGCAGGTACATGGATAGGATGGCTTTTGAGGGTTATGGGAAAAGCGCAGGCAGGCGGCATGAGTGTAGATGGGGCATGTTGGTCGGCATGGGCAAGTTGGGCCGAAGAGCCTTCCATCCTGTATGACTATGACTCTATCTGCTTTAATTGTTGTGCCTCCCACCTTAAAGTGAGGACTTCTAATCTTTGACATTTACACCTGGGGAAAAAGGGTGCTGACAATTGACCCATTCTCTGCCTCTCAACTTTACATCTATCAGGTGTCCAGATACCTGAATCTTCTGAATCAGACATGCCGAACGAATGAAGAAAGGAAATCAATACAGAAATAAGGAAAGAATGAATGAAGGAAGAAAATAAATAAAGCAAGGTAGGATCCCCCACCGTCTCCCCACATCCCCTGCATCCCTTGCAATTCCTGTCCCCCCTCACATCTATACTTACCTGGGTTGGAGCTCTTCAAATAGTAACAACAACCTAGATTGAAGAATCGCAGGTACTGCTTTACAAAAAATACACAAAGTGCTGGAGTAACTCAATGGGTCAGGAGGCATCTCTGGAGAACATAGACATAAAAACATAGAAAATAGGTGCAGAAGTAGACCATTCGGCCCTTCGAGCCTGCACCGCCATTCAATATGATCATGACTGATCATCTAACTCAGTATCCCGTACCTGCCTTCTCTCCATACCCCCTGATCCCTTTAGCTACAAGGGCCACATCTCCCTCCCTCTTAAATATAGCCAATGAATTGGCCTCAACTACCTTCTGTGGCAGAGAATTCAACAGATTCACCACTCTCTGGGTGACAAATGTTTTTCTCATCTTGGTCCAAAAAGACTTCCCCCTTATCCTTAAACTGTGACCCCATGTTCTGGACTTCCCCAACATCAGGAACAATCTTCCTGCATCTAGCCTATCCAACCCCTTAAGAATTTTGTAAGTTTCTATAAGATCCTCCCTCAATCTTCTAAATTCTAGCTAGTACAAGCCGAGTCTATCCAGTCTTTCTTCATATGAAAGTCCTGACATCCCAGGAATCAGTCTGGTGAACCTTCTCTGTACTCCCTCTATGGCAAGAATATATGCTCTATCTGCCCTGGGGATTTATCGGCCTTTAATCTATTCAATTTACCTAACACCACTTCCCGACTAACCTGGATTTCACTCAGTTCCTCCATCTCATTTGACCCCCGATCCCCTGCTATTTCCTCAGATTTGTAGACCAAAACTTTATGCAATACTCCAGGTGTGGTCTCACCAAGACCCTGTACAACTGCAGTAGACCTCCCTGCTCCTATACGCAAATCCTTTTGCAATGAATGCTAACATACCATTTGATTTCTTCACTGCCTGCTGCACCTGCATGCCTACTTGCAATGACTGGGGTACGATGAGACCCAGGGCTTGTTGCATCTCCCCTTTTCATAATCGGCCTCCATTCAGATAATAGTCTACTTTCCTGTTCTTGCCGCCAAAGTGGATAACCTCACATTTATCCACATTATACTGCATCTGCCATGCATTTGCCCATTCACCCAGCCTATCCAAGTCACCTTGCAGCCTCCTAGCATCCTCCTCACAGCTAACACTGCCCCCCAGCTTTGTGTCATCCTCAAACTTGGAGATGTTGCATTCCATTCCCTCATCCAGATCATTAATATATATTGTAAATAGCTGGGGTCCCAGCACTGAGCCTCGCGGTACCGCACTAGTCACTGCCTGCCATTCTGAAAAGGACCTGTTTACTCCTACTCTTTGCTTCCCGTCTGCCAGCCAGTTCTCTATCCACATCAATACTGAACCCCCAATACCGTGTGCTTTAAGTCTGCATACTAATCTCTTATGTGAAACCTTGTCGAAAGCCTTCTGAGAGTCCAGATATAACACATTCACTGGTTCTCCCTGATCCACTCTACTAGTTACATCCTCGAAAAATTCTATAAGATTCGTCAGACATGATTTACCATTCATAAATCCATGCTGAATTTGTCCAATGATTTCACCACTTTCCAAATGTGCTGCTATCCCATCTTTAATAACTGACTCTAGCATTTTCACCACTACCGATGTTAGACTAACTGGTATGTAATTCCCCGTTTTCTCTCTCCCTCCCTTTTTAAAAAGTGGGGTTACATTAGCTACCCTCAAAAATTTTTTTTTTAAATTATCACTAATGCATCCACTATATCTGGGGCTACTTCCTTAAACACTCTGGGATGCAGCCTATCTGCCCTGGGGATTTATCGGCCTTTAATCTATTCAATTTACCTAACACCACTTCCCGACTAACCTGGATTTCACTCAGTTCCTCCATCTCATTTGACCCCCGATCCCCTGCTATTTCCGGCAGATTATTTATGTCTTCCTCAGAGAAGACAGAACGAAAGTAGTTATTCAATTGGTCTGCCATGTCCTTGTTAGGTATTTATTCTTTGGAGTGCAGAAGGTTAATGGGGGACTTGATTGAGGTCTTTAAAATGATGAAAGGGATAGACAGAGTTGACGTGGATAAGCTTTTCCCATTGAGGGTAGGGAAGATTGAAACCAGAGGGCATGACATGAGAATTAAGGGACAGAGGTTTAGGGGTAACATGAGGGGGAACTTCTTTACTCAGAGAGTGGTCACTCTGTGTGGAATGATCTTCCTACAGAAGTGGTGGAGGCAGGATCAATTTTAACATTTAAAAGTAAAGTGGATAGGTGTATGGACGGGAAGGGAATGGAGGGGTATTGTCTGAATGCAGGTAGATGGGACTAGGGGAAAATAAATGGTCGGCACGGACTGGAAGGGCCGAGAAGGCCTGTTTCTGCGCTGTAATTGTTATATGGTTATATGTTATATGTTCCCCATGATCAATTCACCTGTTTCTGACTGCAAGGGACCTACATTTGTTTAACTAATCTTTTTCTCTTCACATATCTATAAACATTTTGCAGTCAGTTTTTATGTCCCCTGCCAGTTTTCTTTCATAATCTATTTTCCCTTTCCTAATTAAGCCCTTTGTCCTCTTCTCCCAGTCCTCTGGTAGGCTGCTTTTTCTGGCTAATTTGTATGCTTCATCTTTTGTTTTGACACTATCCCTGATTTCTCTTTTTATCCATGGATACACTACCTTCCCTGATTTATTATTTTGCCAAACTGGGATATTTCTTTGTACAGTTCCTCTACACTTCCTTAAATGTGGAGCCACAACTGCACAGAATTCACCACCGGTGCTTTTGCGGTCACATGTGCTAAGTCCACACACGCAGTGGAATTAATTTCTTGCAAACAGTCCAGTGTAGTATTGCGAGTCCGAAGCACATCCCCGATTAGCAAATTGCACAGAAATAGTCTACTGAGGCTGCATGCAAGAGGCGCCATGTTTTGGCACCATTTTCCAAGTCTAGTCCATACTCCAGTTGTTATGAGCAGTGCCCGTTCCAGGCGAGCCCCAGGCTGCTGCGGGCCTCCAGCCATCGCCTTCCTTGGGTGCGCGGATTGACCAGCAACCAAAGTCCTCCATCGTTAACTGTTAGATTGAATTTCACATGGAGTATTATCCCACAGCTCTGCATTGAATAGTTTTCATGGCCAAAATTAACTGACATGTGGTGCAAATAATCAAACTTCAGATCTCCAGCTGCTCTGGAACAGGAGGATTGGTTTTCCTGAAAAAACCAATATTCTAAATCACATAATTTAGAAGCTGCTCTCACATTTTTATTGAATTTTATTGCTGTAATTCTTCAAAATATGTTTGTGCGTCCATTTAGTGCTTCGATGATGTGAGACAATTAACATGAGGATCCTGTTAGGTTCTGGAAACACATACTTATGTCAGCATTAATTAAAGGGAGAGAATAAGAAAATGATTGCAAGTTTGAATATCAGAGCATCTTATTACAAAATTATCCAAATTACTTCAATTATAATGCACATTTTGATCCATCCTCATGAACAATTACATCGTACACTCCAGACCTGGGCAACCAAATTGGTGCAGTGATATATTTTGGTTTTCTTTTTCATTTCATTAGAATTATTGATATATAATCGTTCTGTAAATATGGTCCATGCTCCATACGGCAGTCACGATGGGGCAGCGGCAAAGTTGCTGCCTTACAGCGGATGCAGCGCCGGAGGCCCGAGTTCGATCCCGATTACGGGTGCCGTCTGTACGGAGTTTGTACGTTCTCCCCGTGACCTGCGTGGGTTTTCTCCGAGATATTCGGTTTCCTCCCACATTCCTAATACGTACAGATTTGTAGGTTAATTGTCTTGGTAAATGTAAAAATTATCCCTCGTGGATATAGGATAGTGTTAATGTGCAGGGATCACAGGTCGACGTGGAACCAGTGGGCTGAAGGGCCTGTTTCCCTGCTGTATCTCTAAATTAAACTAAGCTAAACAATACAACAGGCTGCGCAGACCCTTGATAAGACTTCCCATGATTAGGAAATAGCACTACAACTTTAGCTGGTGAGTTGAAAAGCCGCCAGTGTCCTCAGCTCATCATGACTATCAGATATTCACTGGTGCACTACACATTCCCCTCTACCAAGTGTATAGTGGTTACTTGTCAAGGCTACACTGATACCACGTCTAAGACCTGTGACCTCCACTGTCAAGGTGAACAAAGGCACATGGATCACAGGGACACTGTAGCAGAAGATCGCCTCCTATGAATACACCATTTAAATTCACAGGTCTCCCCACACAAGACATTTATGACGTTTCTTCATCAGAAGACTAAAATGGTTCAAGAATACAGCTTTACCATCATTAGGTTTGGGAAATAAAAGCTGACCATGCCAGAAATGGGCATATCTGAGTTAAAAATAAAACTGCTTGTCTTTGGACGTACATTATTGGAATTTAGTTCAGAGGTTTCTCCTCTAAATCTAACACACTCTCACAATCAAAGCCACCAGATGAAGAATGGCCACTGAGGCGAGGAGAGTCTAAAGACAGCAAGGATGGATTAAATATCATCATTTTGGTTAGGACATGGGGAAAGTGGGGGAGAATTACATGAATTTATCTACTATAATGTTCTGAAAATAATATTGTAATGGGAATGATACTGGTACAATCTCATTTGTTTATTTAAGGTTGCATAATTATTAAATGAAAATTATAGAAGAGGAATATTTATAAAACAAACATCAATGCTTTCTGCAATATTCAGTGTTCAACATTCCAGGACCAATTTCACCAGCATTCCGATATAAGTTGCATTAAAACTTCACTACTTGTACACATCATATCTTTCGCAATTAAGACCAACATAATGTGATCTTCCAATTACTTGCTGCATCTGCCTGCTAAATATTTGTGTTTGATGCGTTTGAATCACATGATCACTCTGTGGATCAACATTTTGTAGTCTCACTCAGTTTAATAGTAAGATTAAATGAGAACTTACCAGTTTGAAGTTTGATTTTTATTTTATGAGGCGTTACGATGAGGGATTACGTGACGAGCCCGCCAGCACGTATGCGCATCAATCTTCAAAGCAGCGGTGTGAAAACACAGATAACAGTTGTTGAACTGAACATAGGAAGATTTGAGAAACTAGAACTACCAGCTGACCTTTATGAGAGAGGTTTGGGAGCAGAGGGCACGTAATCCCTCATCGTAACTCCTCATAAAATAAATATCAAACTTCAAACTGGATCGGCATACTTCAAAGCAGCGGCATGAAAAACACAGAACCAATAGCCGGAGTAAAATAGTAAGGCTCAAGATAGACTAGAACTACCAGATGATCATTTATATTATGAGGGTTGGGAGTGGAGGGCACGTAATCCCTCATCGTAACTCCTCATAAAATAAAGATCAAACTTCGAACAGGTAAGTTCTCGTTTAATCTTACTATTTTACTTCGGAGCCACGTGAGTGACTACGTGAAGATTCCAAAGCTCTGTGATTTCATGCCGTGAACACGAGTCCATGCGTCACACACTGCATCAGTTGACCAAGGATGAGTGGACATTAATAATGCATTCAGACATGACATAGATTTAGACATGCTGATGCTTTTTAATGAACAAATAATAATAGTAACCCCGCTCATCCGGGAGGAAACTATAAAACAAAACCTAAAATAGAGTTGGCAAATATAGTTGGCAAATACCCCCAGTCTGGCAATGGGTTTGTTATAAAATGTTTGGAAAGATCGTTCGTTTGACCATCCTGCAGCAACTAGGATGTGGTCCAGCGGAACGTCCATACCCCTGCTGCTGATGTTGTTGCAGCCCTGGTGAACTGAGATTTGAAAATGTCAGTGTTCACTCCTGCACAAGCCAGAACTCGTCTTAACCACCTGGAGATGGTCTGTACTGATACCTTCTTATGAGGTTTTATGCAACTAACAAACATTGGTAGTTCATAGCCCCTAAAGCTCTTAGTGACATTAACAAAATGGAAAGAGTATGGCACAACTGCAAACCTACCAAGACATGGCCGTCCACCTAAACTGACAGGCCGGGCAAGGAGAGCATTGATCAGAGAAGCAGCCAAGAGGCCCATGGTAACTCTGGAGAAGCTCCGGAGATCCACAGCTCAGGTGGGAGAATCTGTCCACAGGACAACTATTAGTCGTGCACTCCACAAATCAGGCCTTTATGGAAGAGTGGCAAGAAGAAAGCCATTGTTGAAACAAAGCCATAAGAAGTCCCGTTTGCAGTTTGCCACAAGCCATGTGGGGGACACAGCAAACATGTGGAGGAAGGTGCTCGAGTCTGATGAGACAAAAATTGAAGTTTTTGGCCTAAATGCAAAACGCTATGTGTGGCGGAAAACTAACACTGCACATCACCCTGAACACACCATCCCCGCTGTGAAACATGGTGGTGGCAGCATCATGCAGTGGGAATGCTTTTCTTCAGCAGGGACAGGGAAGCTGGTCAGAGTTGATGGGAAGATGGATGGAACCAAATACAGGGCAATCTTGGAAGAAAACCTGTTAGAGTCTGCAAAAGAGACTGGGACGGAGGTTCACCTTCCAGCAGGACAACGACCCTAAACATATCGCCAGAGCTACAATGGAATGGTTTAGATCAAAGCAGATTCATGTGTTAGAATGGCCCAGTCAAAGTCCAGACTAAATCCAATTGAGAATCTCTGGCAAGACTTGAAAATTGCTGTTCACAGACGCTCTCCATCCAATCTGACTGAGCTTGAGCTATTTTGCAAAGAAGAATGGGAAAAAATTTCAGTCTCTAGATGTGCAAAGCTGGTAGAGACATACGTAAAAAGACTTGCAGCTGTAATTGCAGCGAAAGGTAGTTCTACAAAGTATTGACTCAGGGGGGCTGAATACTTTTGCATGCCACACCATTCAGTTTTTTATTTGTAATAAAATTTGGAAACTATGTATCATTTTCCTTCCACTTCACAATTATGCACCTGTGGCGTCAGCCTAAACACGGGCCACTTAAGCTCGAACCCTTGTCAGGAGATACGAGGGTGGGCACTTGACGTCATGGGCAGAGGGAATGTCCTGGTACATAAGCTCTCTCACCACGAGACCCAAAAGAAGTTTAACCGGTAGCTGAGCCCGAGGGAACAACCTCGCTCAGCTACAACAACACATTAATATAGTTAGCGCACCCACGTAACGTGGGACCACCGAATAAAGAACCGCTTGCACCAACATAACGTCTCTTCTTTATTCGCCACGTATGGTGCCGCTACATTGGTGACCCCGACTGTCCGAATTTAAATTTGGACTCACCTGAAGCACGCAGCCTCGGGAGGCATGATGACAGCTCCACGTCCTGCCCTGCACCATGCCTGGCCCCGCTGACCGCCGCCCAGGGCCTAGCCACTTGATAAAGTGGGCTTACCTGAGGCGACCGTCGAAGACGCCCTTCTGCTCCTCACCGGCCTTCAATCACCAGGTGAAGTCCCCTTCACCCGGCCGGCAAGATGGCCGCGGCCGGCCGGAAGTGAACTACGAACTTACCTGGCCGCCGTATGCAGTGCCACCTTTTGGCCGGATGCCATCCCTGCAGCTTGACTACCAGCAACAGCGCCACCGTCAGTTCGGCTGCTGTCACTACAGACTCACCGCCGACCACAGCGCCACCTTCCGGCCGGATGCCGTCACTGCAGCCTCACCACCGTCCACAGCGCCTCCTTCCAGCTGGATGCTGTGCCTGCACTATGAACACTGGACAATTTGAACTTTGGACACTGGACACTGATTGTTTTTTTTACTGTTCATTTTTGTGTTCACTGCAATTAGTTTGTGTTTTGTATTTAGTTTTTCCCCCCATCGTTTTTGGGGGCCGTGTGTCACAGGACACTCGCCCTTAGCTGGTCAAGGAGATTCGACCGTGTCTCTTTGCTCTCGTCTCACCCCTCGGTACATCAGGATCTCACACGCAGAGCGTCACTGCACCCGTGTAGAGCACTGTGCCGAACCGCTTGCACCAACACGATGTCTCTTCTTCATTCGCCACGTATGGTGCCGCTACACACCACTTTGTGTTGGTCTATCACATAAAATCCCAATAAAATACATTTACGTTTGTGGTTGTAACGTGACAAAATGTGGAAAAGTTCAAGGGGTATGAATACTTTTGCAAGCCACTGTAAATCCCAATAATCTATAACTTTAGTTGGTATCAACTAAAATTTAACTGGATGGATGAGAAACCCCAATTTTTTCAAATATAGTTTTGCAGCTGAAACAGCTAATTTAGCAAAATGGATGCATTTAGAATATCATCCGGATAGGCTATAACAAGTGTTTTTGAGCTCTGAGCAGCCGAAGCACCGGTTTTAGTAATTTGGTAAATTACCTGGGAGCAGAAGTTAGCCCATTTTGCAACACTTTAACTGTTATCGTTGCCCCATCCAGCTAAATTTCAAATATCTCTGGAATGGAAACTGAATAGTATGTATCTTTGAGATCGATGCATGCCATAAAGATCCTCTGGAAATCAATTGTTTAGACAGTAACGAAGTTTCCTATTCTGAAATGTCTATACTGCACATGCGAGTTGAATCAAGGATGAACTGACATCCTCCACTTTGACAATGAACATGCCATGCCTGCCATAATTCCGAGCCTGCCTCAAAAGGCAACTCCGGCCATAATTCAGAGCACAAAAAACAAGTGTAAATATTACCAACTTGTAAATGGTCCACATACACCATGTTTCGGAAAGATCCAGACTCGCCTACCTCCATGGTTACCTGTGGTCTTATGGTAAGCCCAAAGGCCCCTGATGCGGGTTCTATATCCGTGCTTGATTTGGAGAGTAGGACTGCTGGGGTGCGTGGATTCCATAGTTTTCCTGAGGACCGGCTTGGTCCTTGGCCTGAAAGACCTCTGCCCAGCTTTCAAGCTGCCACCAGCTTCAGTGAACCGCTTACTGCCGATGGAGGCTTGGGGTGTGTTGTCGCCGAATCAATTAAGCATTGCTCGTCGTTGGTACCTTGATTAGTCCGACAGCTTTTGTTTCCTCATCCAGGTCTTACCTGTTTGGACAGGTCTTCCCCGAAGAGAAGATTCAGCAGCTGGACATTGCTGGCCTTACATGAGCATGCAAATTTGGAATTTAAGGTAGGTCTGATGACGTTCTTCTGAAAGCAGTTCATTTCAAAGTGTGCATTGCACATCAACAGCAGGCCGGTAATCTTTTAAAATTTGTTGGAGTTTATTTTCCTGGGTTTTCATGACCCCACCAATGTCACCCTAAATTGCGCTGTTCACTGCCGGCACTTTCAGGAACATTTACAGGTGCATGGTATCTTACAGCCGGCACCTGTTCCTGTAATGATGTGACGTGAGGTAGTTGCTGCTTGCAAAGCTTGTAGCGTGAGGGGAACTCTGGCCCCCTCCGGGTTTTCTTTTTTTTTTATTTTTTTTATTTTTTTTTTAATTTTTATTTTATTGTAGTTTTTTTATATAGTGAAAAGTAGGAAAGTGTGAAAAATGATTAAGATAAAGATAGTTATAAAATAACCAAAAGAAAAAAGTAAATAAAATGACAGTGGTATATTATACAAAAGTATTTATATAATAATATATCCGTGATCAATAATGTATTATTCTTCGTCTAATCCTTCGTTCAGGTCTCGATCAGGTCCACAAACCGAGTCATATTGATCCCTTAAGATATTCAAGGAATGGAGACCAAATCACATTAAATTGGTCTAACTTGCCTAAAAGTGCAAGTCTTATTCTTTCCAAGTGTAAAGTCTCCGCCATTCCTGAAATCCACAATTTGATTGTAGGGGGTATGGGGCCTTTCCAAAATTGTAAAATTAATTTTTTACCAATTATTAAACTATAATCTATGAAAGTTCTTTGTGCTGTCGTGAGTAATTGATCCCTTTCTAATATTCCCAATATTATTAATTTTGGGTCTGGGACTAGATTCTTATTTACAACATTCGAGATTACCTTAAATATTTCCAACCAAAAATTCGTAATTTTTATACAAGTTGTAAAAGAATGTGTTAAATTAGCTTCTGGGTATTGGCATTTGTCACATATAGGAGATACATTAGAAAATATTCTATGTAATTTAGATTTTGAAAAATGCAATCTATGTGAAACTTTGAATTGTATCAGAGAGTGTCTAGAATTTAATGAACAATTATGTATATATCGTAAACTTTCATCCCAGATATCAGATTCAATTGTTTCACCTATTTCATTTTCCCATAGTTGTCTGTACTTTTCCGTATTGGGTATATCATTTTCTAATAAAATATTATAAATGTATGATATTAATTTTTCCGTGTTTGGGTGTTTATTTAAGCATTCATCTAGAATTCCCGTCTTTCGCTTTTTATATTCCTGTGCAGTTGTTTTAATGTAGTCAGTTATTTGTAGATATCTGAAGTAATGTTTAGAGTGTAGTCCATATATTTCCTGTATTTCTTTAAATGAAAGATACAGATTGTCCCTGTAAAGGTCACTGATCTTATTAATTCCTTGATTTTTCCATTGTAAGAATCCTAAATTTTCCAGGGATGGTTTAAAACTTACATTATTAACAATGGGAAGAACTAATGGGATATCTTCTAGTTTTAACGTTCTTTTTAACTGTATCCAAATATTAATTCCACTATTAATTATTGGGTTTTCTCGATAAGTTTTCTTAAATATTTTAATTTTAGAAAATAATATGGAACTGATTTCATACGGTAAGCAGTCTTCCTTTTCCATAAGTAACCAGTTTGGATTTTCATCAAGTTCCACCCACCAAAAGTTCATATTCTTAATATTAACTGACCAGTAATAAAATATAAAATTAGGAAATGTTAAACCTCCATTAATTTTCGATTTGCATAAATATTTTTTATTTATTCTATGGCTCCTATAGTCCCAAACAAAATTAGTGACTATAGTCAACCTTTTTAAAAAAATTCTTAGAAAGATATATCGGGATCATTTGAAATAAATATAATAATTGTGGGAGAAAAATCATTTTTATCGCATTAATTCTACCTATCATTGAGATATAGTTCTCCAATATAGAATATTCTTAGATAATTTATTTAGTATAGGTAAAAAATTATATTTAAATAAAGAATCATATTTTTTTGTAACGTGAATTCCTAAGTACTTAATCTGTTCATTAACAATCTTAAAAGGAAATTGTTTTAATATAGTTAAATTATCTTGTGTTAATGGCATAAGTTCACTTTTATTCCAATTGATTCTATATCCAGAAAACGAGCCGAATTGAGTTATTAAATTCAATAAATTAGGTATGCTAATTTCAGGTTTTTTAATATATAATAATACGTCATCTGCATATAGAGAAATTTTATTTCTTGTTTCGTTAGTTTCATATCCAAAAATTTCGGGGTGTAATCTAACCCGAGTGGCTAATGGTTCTATAGCCAACGCAAATAATAATGGTGATAGGGGACAACCTTGTCTGCATCCTCGAAATAAATTAAATTTGGTGGATATCATTTGGTTAGTTAAGATTCTAGCAGTTGGATTAGTATATAGTAATTTGATCCATTTTATAAACTTGTCTCCCAAATTTAATTTTTCCATAACCGCAAACAAATATGGCCATTCAACTTGGTCAAAAGCTTTCTCTGCATCTAACGATATTATTACTAAGTCTTTATTATAACTCCTTTTCGAGTATATAATATTAAACAATCGTCTCAAGTTATATTATGAGTATCGTTTAGGTATAAATCCTGTATGATCCGGGTGTATTATTTTATTAATCACTACACTTAATCTTTTAGCTAATATTTTAGTTAATATCTTTTGATCCGTATTTAAGAGAGCAATAGCTCTATATGATCCCAGATCATCTAGGTCTTTATCCATTTTTGGTATGAGTGTTATAATGGATTCGTTTAGTGTTTCTGGTAAACTCTGTTGCGCATATATATATTCGTAAAGTATCTTCAAATAAGGTGTTATCAGATCCTTGTATGATTTATAAAATTCCGAACCAATACCATCGGGCCCTGGAGTTTTCCCATTTTTTAATGATATAATAGAATCCTCAATTTCTTTAACTGTTATTTCAGCATTTAATAGTTTTGTATCATCTACATCCAATCCTATTAGATTACAGTCGTTTAAGAATGTATTAATTCCTATCTGATTTTCAGTCATTTTGGATGAATATAAATCTTTATAATATTGTAAAAATCTCTCATTAATATCGTTATTTTGTGTTAAGAATTCACCATTTTCTGATTTAATCCGATGTATTATTTTTTCTCCCTCTATTTTTCGTAATTGGCGAGCCAGTAATTTTTGTGGTTTGTCCCCAAATTCGAATTGTATTTGTTTTGTGTATTGATATAATTTAACCACTTGGTCAGCATATATCTTATTTAATTTATATTTTAATGCAGTAATTTTATTATGTGTTATCATT
Organism: Raja brachyura; assembly: GCA_963514005.1. The sequence goes on along the minus strand of OY740809.1, from coordinate 11,295,719 downwards.
GTAGGGTTGAGAGCATTTTCTATATCTAATTGTTTTATCTCCGTTTCCAGAATATTTTGTTCCTTCCGCTTTTCTTTGTTATAAAATGCTTGTGAAGATATCATAATTCCATGAGTAAAAGCCTTAAAAGTTTCCCATAGTAGGGATGGAGATATTTCTGGTTTATCGTTTATTTCAAAAAAAGTCTTAATCTGCTTTATAATATATTCATTATTTAATTTATCCTTCAAAATTTGTGGATTAAGTCTCCATTGTCCTCCTATTTTCATGTTATCATTAAATTTAATATTAAATGTTAATGGAGCGTGATCTGAAATAATGATGCTGTGGTATTTAGAGTTATAGATGTATGGAATAAGCTTTATATCTACAAGGAAATAGAATATGTTTTATGTACCGAGGAGTAAAATGAATAATCTCGTCCTGTTGGGTGTTCCATTCTCCAAACATCTCTAACTTTACTAGTATCAATGTATGCATTTATTAAATCACTGGAGTGTGATTTAAATTTCCTCTGTCCTGACGATCTATCTAAATAAGGATCTAAAGTACAATTTAAATCTCCTCCAATTATTAAATTATGTTGTGCATGATCAGGAATTGTATTAAATATTTTCTTTAAAAAAATTGGACTGTCAAAATTTGGGCCATATATATTGGCTAATATTACTTTTTGAGCATATAATTCTCCCTTTACAATAATAAATCTTCCATCTTTATCAATTATAGTTGATGTATGCTTAAATAAAGTACCTTTACGTATCAGTATTGCTACGCCTCTAGATTTATGAGTAAAAGAGGAATGATATATTTTGTCAATCCATTTAGCCTTTAATCTATGCTCGGCATCTTTTTTTAGATGTGTCTCTTGAAGGAACATAACATCAGTTTTGAGTGCTTGCAAATGTGCCAATACTTTGCCCCTTTTAATAGGTTCATTAAGACCTTTAACATTCCAACTGCCAGGTCTTACCTGTTTGGACAGGTCTTCCCCGAAGAGAAGATTCAGCAGCTGGACATTGCTGGCCTTACATGAGCATGCAAATTTGGAATTTAAGGTAGGTCTGATGACGTTCTTCTGAAAGCAGTTCATTTCAAAGTGTGCATTGCTCATCAACAGCAGGCCAGTAATCTTTTAAAATTTGTTGGAGTTTATTTTCCTGGGTTTTCATGACCCCACCAATGTCACCCTAAATTGCGCTGTTCACTGCCGGCACTTTCAGGAACATTTACAGGTGCATGGTATCTTACAGCCGGCACCTGTTCCTGTAATGATGTGACGTGAGGTAGCTGCTGCTTGCAAAGCTTGTAGCGTGAGGGGAACTCTGGCCCCCTCCGGGTTTTCTGCTAATGGCTGGAAGCCAACTCTTCCTGCAGCAATTCCTTCGTTTGCCAGGATATCGCAACCCTTGATGCCAGATAGTTCTGGAACCTCAAGCATGTACTCCAGTATGTTCCCCGGACATACTTCCAAGTTTGGAGTCAGTTACACACTGACCCCTCACACTCCCCTCCACAGAGAGGGAGATTTGTAAGCAGCCCTGAAACTGAATGTACCTGCGCTGATATGGCCCCGTTCCACGGGCCATATCAGGATGGAGCTTCACATTTGTGGGATAAATGCCCGAGGGCGCTATCCATGCTTCATCTGGGTTAAACATCCGAGCACGTACCCATGTATGTCGGATGGGCCCTCCTGGCCTGACTCGTCCGAGTCCACAGGCCTAACCGACTTACCCTTTCTGGGGAACCACAGCGGTCTGGAAGCCGCTGACCGCACTATCAGCGACTAGGCTGGTGAACCCGACGGTCACCGGCTACCCTCACTTCTGCGGTCTCCGTAGCCGGTTCCCCGCGGTCCGTGACCAGGATTCCCTGCGCTCCGTAGCCGATTTAGTATATTATATCCAGCAGGAAGCTCTGTAAAAGAGATTCCTGCAAGAAAAAACAGAACCTGGAAATAAGTTCATAAACTTACCTGCAGGGTTTGAAACTTACCGCTGGAGAAGCAGCGCTCCTGCCAGCCAGTCGTTGCGCCACGCGCTTGACGATAATGACGCGCATCAGTGGAGGGCAGGCGCCTCACGTAGTCACTCACGTGACTCCAAAGTAAAATGAATATTTGTGTTTTCATTCGTCATTCTAAAAGTGGGAAACCTCACATTTTCTCATATTATGCTCCACCTGCCAACTTGTTGTCCACTCAGTTAGCCTGTCCATATCCCTTTCCAGGCTGCTTGTTCCCTTCTCAAGTCCTATTCATCCACCTGTTTTTGTTCACCAGTAAATCTGTCCACAGTTCACTCAGTCGCTTCATCCGTCACTGATGTCAACAATCAATCACTTTTACTTTGGAGTCACGTGAGTGACTACATGAAGAAGGCCGTCAGTTGTCATGCGCGTCATTACGTCTGAAGCATGCGCCATTCACGGACTGGCATGCGAGTTGCGTCTCTCCAGCAGTAAGTTTTAAAAACCGAGGTAAGTGTTTTTTAATAAGTTACTTACGGTCGTTGTTTGGCAGGTTTGGTTGTTAGCTTTCTACCAACAGTACGAACCTACGCGCAGACGGTCAGCGAAGCCGGCTACGGAAGACCGCGGTGCTGCGGGTAGCAGACGGCTGTCCAAGTCACCTTCCGGGCTGCCGGTGTTGGCTGCCGTAGACTCCGATGAGTCCGGGCCGGAGGAATCACCTCCCACACTGGGAAGCGTCTGTGGACGCCTTTCCCAGATGGAGCACATGTTGGAGAGGTGCCTCCAGACTGATCTGCTCCAGAGGAGGGAGCAGTATCAGCCCACGTCTCCACGGGAGCCTGCGCTAGCAGCGCCTTACACAGGGCTGCGATGTGTCTCCCTCTCTGTAGAGGGGAGTACACGGAGTCAGCAGTATCCTGACTCAGAGCAGGGAGGCACATCAGGGAAACCCTAGGGAGCGAGGGGCCATAGTCCCTCTATTGGAGTCTACATTCGCCATGCCTACCCCAAGCGGAGAGCCCTTGGATGAAGAGCTGGCCACCACCATAAACTACCTGGCCTCGCACCAGCTCACGGACCAGGTTGTGGAGGAGACCATTGGCCGCTACAGTACACCTGTCAACTGTGCCTCCCTCAGTGTGCTGACCGCCAATTACACCATCTGGGGCCATATTGGAGCTGGGGTAAGAGCCCAGGAGGTAAAACGCCAGAAAATGCCAAAATTATTGGCCTCAGGGGTAACGGCTTTTGCCTGGTCCGTAGATGGCGGGCCACTGACTGAGACACAGTAGGACGCTGTGGGGCTCCTCTGTAATGCCCTGTTCGAGATAAACTGTCTGCGCAAGAGCGCAATACGGCCGGCACTAAACCCGAAATTTGCGGTGTTGTGCAAAGACCAGCAATGTACAGCCGGCCAGCTACCCCTATGGGGCAGAAGCAGGTCCGAGAGCTGGATGGCGAGGCCAAGACGCTCCGCCTCATGAGCCGAGCCCCAACTCCACCCAGGGGCTCATCGTTACGAGGCCACCCCTATGCTGCCTTCCACACCAGGCGCAACCAGCCTTAGGGCTCAGGGACAGGAGGCAGACTCCAGCTGTCCCAAGGCGAGAGGCCGGATGCCAGGACCACACGGGCAGTAATGACCAAAGTAGGAGATTCTAGTCCCTTGTGGGACAATTTACACACCTCTAACTTACAAGTAGGGGGGAGGCTACAACAGTTTTTGAATGAATGGATTTGGATCACAGCAGACCCATTCATACTGCACAGTGTACAAGGGTTTAAAATTGAGTTCCTTCTTGATTCGTCACCACCCACTCAAAATTTACCAAATCGCACATATGTGTTTCCACAACAGGAAAGATTTGAAATACAAGCTGAAATTCAGGCTTTACATACAAAAGGGGTGATTCAGAGGTCTCGCCAGGAATCACACCAATTTGTATAGAAAATTTTTCCCAAGCAAAAGAAGGATGGAGGAAGTTGTTTTATCCTAGTCTTGATGGAACTCAATACCCATGTGCAGTATAAATATTTAAAAATGGACAACTTTGGTAAAGCTATCCAGTTGATTTCCAAAGGATGTTATATGGCTTGCATAGATCTAAAAGATGCATACTACTCCGTACCAATACACAGGGAACACAGGAGATATTTGAAATTTAACTGGATGTGGCAGATGTGGCAATTCAAGGCGTTGCCAAATGGGCTGACTTCAACTCCCAGAGTTTTTACAAAATTACTATAACTGGTTCTGGGACTGCTACGAGCACAGAACCACATTGTGATGGCTTATTTGGATGACATCCTAATAATTGGGGACACTAAGGAATCAGCAATAGCATCTGTTTCAGCTACCAAACGCATGTTTGAGAGGCTGGGATTCTTAATCCATCCAGTTAAGTCCAAATTGACTCTAATCAGGGTAATTGATTACCTGAGGTTTACAATCAACTCAATTCAAATGTCGGTGACTCTGCCAGGTGGCAAGCAATCAGACTTGATGGAAGCCTGCGATAAGCTAATTTCTAACCAGCAGCCAACAGTCAGACAAGTAGCAAGCATATTGGCAAGCTTGTGGCAGCTTTTCCAGCTGTACACTTCGGACCTTTGCACTACCAAAATTTACAACGTGCAAAGGAACGGGCCCTCAAATCTCACGCAGGCCAATTCGGGGAACATACCAGCAGACGCCATTGCGGAATTACACTGGTGGGCTACCAATATACATCACTGTTCTAAGAAAATTCAAATTGACACACCATCAGTAATAATACAAACCGATGCGAGTGGCCTGGGCTGGGGGGCAACAGACACCAGCTCCAGCTGCATGGGTAGATGGAATGTGCAGGAATCCTTAATCCTACAGCAATATGGCATCAGCTACTTAGAGTTGTTGGGAGCACTCTATGGCTTAAAGGCTTATTGCAGCAGTATGCATCATGTGCATGTTCAACTACAGATTGACAACACCACGGCAGTGGCGTATGTCAATCATATGGGTGGAATGAAATCTGTATCATGTGATAAATTGGCAAACCTCCTTTGGCATTGGTGTATTGCAAGGAACATTTGGGTCATGGCTATCTACCTGCCAGGTAGATATAACATGGTGGCGGACACTAGATAACGGAAATTCAATGATAACACAGAATGGATGTTGAATCATGTTGTGTTCACCGACATTGTTGCCCGATATGGCATGCCGGATATTGACTAGTTTGCCTCCAGGTTGAATCACCAGTTACCCAAATATGTCTCATGGGAGCCAGGCCCAGGGGCAGTGGCAGGCGATGTGTTCACACTGCATTGGGGAGGAATGCTCTTGTATGTTTTCCCTCCTTTTTGCCTCATCAGCCGATGCTTAGTCAAAATAAAGCAAGACAATGCCAACGGCATTTTGGTAGTGCCAGATTGGCCTACGCAATCTTGGTTCCCACTTGTCCTGGAAATCATGACACAGCCCATGATGGCTGTCCCCAACAGCAGGGAGCTGCTGGTACACCCGGTAATGGAGAGCCATCATCCGCTACATGACCAAATCAATTTGTTCGTTTGCAGATTCTGAGGACACCTTTCCTGGGACTCAGACTGGCTGATCGAATGGTGGATGTAATTACAGCGGCCTGGAGGGTCAGCACACAAAAGCAGTACATCTCCCACATCAAGAAGTGGCAGACGTATTGTCAGGCATCCAACATTACATATGACACTTTGTGCATCACGGACATACTGGAATTTCTGTCTACCTTATATCATGACCAGAAATTAGGCTACAGTGCCATCAACAGTGCCAGGAGTGCACTGTCCTCATATTTAGTACTGGGAATGGGGGCCCTCCCGGAGGGAATGCATTCCCTTATTACCAGATTCATGAAGGGCATATACAACACTACACCCCCCACGCCACGATATACCAACACATGGGATGTTAGCGTGGTGCTAACACTACTCCGTCAGTGGACCCCATCCTTACACAAGCTCACCCTCAAGGTGGTCATGCTAATGGCGCTCATTATGGCGCAACGAGTCCAGACTGCACAAACTGCGACTCGACAACATGCACACCACTGCCAACACCATAACTTTCGTCATTTATGATTTAGTTAAAAAGAGCAGGGCCGGGGTGCCAGAGCCCAGGCTTGAGCTCCTGGCATACCCCAAACATCCACGACTATGTGTGGTCATTCACTTGCACCAGTATATTACAGTCTCCAGGAGCCTCAGAGGCTCAGAGTTAGCTGTCCTAATCAGCCACTAAAAGCCACACCATAGGGTGTCAACACAAACCATTTCCAGATGGCTAAAAGAGGTACTGGCAGTTGCAGGAGTAGATACTGACATTTACAAATCTCACTCCACCAGGGCAGCATCAATGTTGGCAGCAAGGGTTATGGACTTGCCCCTCCACAACACCCTAGCGGCGGCAGGATGGGCCAATGAGAGGATGTTCCGCCGGTTTTATAATAAACCTATTGCTGGACCGGGGTGTTTGCACGTACTATTGTGAATTCTGTTTAGCTTCCCCCTAGGTTGAGTGGGGTCACTATCGTTTTGTTTTGCATTAAAGCATCAGTTTTATTACCTAACTATGTTATGTCTGAATGCATTAATATTTTCTCACTCACCCATAGTCAGTCCATTCAGTGTGTGGCGCCTGGATTCGAACCGGCGTGAAATCACAGAGCTTTGAAATCTTTACGTAGTCACTCACATGACGCTGAAGTAAAATAGTAAGATTAAGCAAGAATTTATCAGTTTGAAGTTTGATCTTGATTTTATGAGGAGTTACGATGAGCGATTACATGCCCACCGCTCTCAACCCTCATATTATCAGGTCATCTGGTAGTTCTAGTTCTCCAAATCTTACTATCTTTAGGTCAACGTCTTTTATCCGTGATTTCACACACCGCTGCTTTGAAGATTGACGCGCATGACGACTGTCGGCCTTCTTCACGTAATCCCTCATCGTAACTCCTCATAAAATCAAGATCAATCTTCAAACTGGTAAGTTCTCGTTTAATCTTGCTACTTTTATTCATATAGCACATTTAAAATCAACTCACGATGAACCATTAGAAGAATTTGGGTTGCCATACAGCCATACAAATAAAAAGATAAACACAACACACTATAGAATTTAACATGAATGTCCCGCTACAGCAGAATTAATGTTTTCTACTGTGATGGAAGGCAGTAAAAGTTCAGTCCTCTTCCTCTATGTTCACCCATGGTCGAGGCCTATTTGAGGCCTCCGCAGTCGCCGCGGTGGAGGCCACAAGTAGGCCGTCTTGCCGGGATGGTGGAGCTCCGACATCGGAAGAACACTCTCAGCGGCTTTGAGTTCCAAATCGGCCGCTTCCTAACGGAGTCCGCGGCTCCCGAAGTCCACAGGCCGAGCTGGGCGGAGATTCACACTGGCGAACTCGGCAAAAGATCCCAGGCCTCCGCGATATTAAACTCAGCGCCGCCCGCAGCTGGAAGGTTCGCAACCGCAGCTCCGCGATGTTGGAGTCGGCGGTCTCAGCGCTCTGGAGCTTACCGCACGGAGAGCCTCGGTAAGGCATTGCCCACGCCAGCGATGGTGCTTCAGTGCTGCGCTGTCACCGAAGCTGAAATTCTGACCTTTTTCCGGCATGAAACACCGCTCCAGTCCAGTTGGTAGGCCGCGAGGAGAGGGCGAAGATGCAGCTCTGAGGAAAGACGCATCTCCGACCAGGTAGGGACTGAGAAAAACAGTTTCCCCCTTCCCCCCACCCCCCCACCTCCCCCCACATAAAAAGACTAGAAGACCTCCAAAACAAAAACTTTTTAACACACTAAAAATTGTTTTTAAAAAAGGGTGAAAGGACGAACAACCGTAGGCAGGGCAGCGATACACAACAGCGCCCCCCTCCTGCCAATGTGGACTGTAAACAGTTGAGTGCCCCAGATCTAATCCTTGTGACCCATCGTGTGTTACTGATTGACCCATTTATGGGTCTCGATCCTGTTATTTCCTCACTCCACTGTCTGTGCCTGTGCATCAGCATAACCCCGTGTGCCCTTTGTGCTCTCCATGTGGTCGGGTGAATTGGTTTAGATCATTAACTCACTGAAACCAATTCCCCGACAATATAATGCGAACGTGCGATTATAAAACAAAACAAACATACTGTTGGAAACATCCCAATACCTGGAGTGATTCCAATATGTTTCTCCCCAGTTGGGTTTGCCTCATTGCTAGTGTTGGCCCAGCTGCGGTCTCCTCTGTTCAATCCTAGGTCCTTGTAGAGCTCCTGTTGCTTGGTTCACTTCCAGGCCAATGCTCTCTCTCCTCTCCTGGTTCTCTCTCAGATTTGTTAGTCACAATTTCCCAGACATGAAGCCATGCTGACTGCTACTGTCCTTCAGAATCCCCTCCATTAACATTTCCACCACTGACATTAGGTCTTCCTGGCCTGTAGTTCCATGGCTTATCTCTGCAGCCCTTCAACTTTCGCCACCCTCCAGTATCCCGCTCCCTCCTCCATGTAACGATGATGCAATCTCCATGTCAAGCCCCTGTAATGTCTCCCTCACTTCCTACAATGTCTCATGATACACTGGATCACGGATTACGCTCCAGGGATTTATCTAACTTTACATGAAGGTAACCAGAGTAAAGATTGGACCACTCAAGGATAAAGTACAGTACATGTCCCTGGGAATTATTGGCCAGTCAGCCTCACGTCAGTTGTACGAAGTCCAGGTCCATGAGAAGGAAGTTGTACCCACTGAATCAACTGATTGAACACGTTAGCACAAATGAATGAAGGCAGCAACAAAGTGTCTTTGCAAGCATTCCTGTTATCAGCTGTCAGAGATTGATAAAAATCTGGACTCTGATATTGACCGATGTTGACACACAGATCAACGGCAGCTCTCCGAGTGTTTGTTGGCACCCAGGTTTTTCCACTCCCTCTGTTCCTTCCTGTGATTGGCTGTGACTGGGTTCAGCAGGATATAAATTGCAGCAGCTTGTGCCCAGGTCATTGGACCCTCCTGAGGTGAAACCGGCTTGTTGGAGACGGACACAGTGAGTACCAGAGGGATTGTTTGTGTGTTGCTGACACACGGGACTGGCTGCTGGTTCTGAGTTTCAATCGATTGGCACCAAGTGAAATGAAATGAATGGGGGATTCTTTGTTTTAACAGGTTGGAGACAGGATGAAGCCCTTCGTTACAATTGTGCTTGTGATGTGCATTTCCCTGTCAGGATCGGACAGTGCAGGTTTGTATGAGGTTGAATTGTGTGTTTGGACAGTGTGTGTCTGTACGGAACTTGGTGCCACCAATTCCACCTCCTTGCACATGGTCTGGAACCCTCTATTCCTTTATGTTCGTGTGTCTCTCTAAACACTTAACCACTGCTACTGTATCTGTTTCCACGAACCCATGACAGTGTGTTTCATAAGTCTCATAAGTCCTGAGCGGAATTAGGCAATTTGGCCCATCGAATCTACGCCACCATTCAGTCATGACTTGTCTATCTTTCCCTCTCAATCCTATTCTCCTGCCTTCTCCGCATAACCTTTGACACTTTTCCTAATCAAAAATCTGTTTCTCCACTTTAAAAATACCCAATGACTTGGCCTCCACAGCAGTGTGTGGCAATCAATTCCACAGATTCACCACCCTCTGACTATCTATGAGGCTGTGCTCTTTGGTGTTAGACTCTCCCTCTGGTGGAAACATCCTCTGCACATCCACTCTAGCCAGGCCTTTCACTATTCGGTAACTTTCAATGTGGCCCGCCCTCGTCCTTCTAAACTCCAGCGAGTACAGGCCCAGAGCCATCAAATGCTCATCATACATTAACCCACTCATCCTGGGATAATTCTCATGAATGTCCTTTGGACCCTCTCCAGTGCCAGCACTTCTTCAGATAATGGCCCCAAAATGTTTCACAATACTCCAAATGCTGCCTCAGCATTACATCCCTGTATTTATATTCTAGTCCACTCTAAATAAATGTCAGCATTGTAGCTGTCATCCTCACTACCAATTCAACGTGCAAATTAACCTTTTGGGAAACCTGCAACAGCAAGTCCCAAGTCCCTTCGCACCACTGAGTTCTGAATCCTCTCATTTAGAAAATAGTCTACACCTTTATTCCTCCCATCAAAGTGCATGAGTGCACACCCATGCTGTGCTGTATTCCATTTCCACTTATTTGCCCACTCTCGCAACCTGTCCAAGTTCTTCTGTAGAGTCCCTGCTTCCTCTACACTACCTGCCCCTCCACCTTTGTATCATCCGCAAATTTGCCCATAAATCCGTCATCCAACTCATTGATAAACAACATGAGGAGTGGCGGCCCCAGCACCAACTCCTGCGAACACCACTGGTCACTGGCAGCCAACCAGAACAAAAACCTCTTTATCCCACTCTTTGCCTTCTGCCATCCAGCCAACCTATCCTTGCTAGTGTCTTCCCTCTCATACCATGGGTTCTCTAAATGACTTCTGAACTCAGTACGTGATTCAAATACATCTTTAATCAGCACTGAAACTTTAGTTTTTATTGCTTTTATGTATACACAAATAAAACACAAATATAACAACGAAACATACAACAATGCAGTGAAACGTACAACAGTACAGCGGGGGTTCAGTTTACAATTAATGATGCAGTATACAGAACTATTTTCATATTGAAACATTTTCCAATAACTTACATTATTGTCTATAAAATTATACAGTGTTGATGTCTTTATTTCTATACCTAATCCATTTTTCCCATTTTCTTTTAAACTCGTCTTCTTTCACCCTTAGAGAATATGTCATTTTCTCCATGACCAATATTTCCTGTACTGTGTCTAACCATTGTCTAAGTCTGGGTGTGTCCGCTGCAAGCCAGTTTCTTGTAATGGCCTTTCTGCCAGCTGTGAGTAGGACTTTCACCAAGTAATGGTCTTCCTTCAGCACCACTGTATTTATATTACCCAGCTATAAAATGGAACACTTCTTGGAGACTATATATCCTAATACCTCCGTTAATTCTGAATTCACCCTGTCCCAAAATGGTTCTATTTTTGGGCAACTCCAGAAGATAAGTGCATGGTTTGCGTCTGTTTGACCACATTGCCTCCAGCATGTTTGCTGCCTTAGGATTTGCTTGCTTTTTATGTTAGGTGTAAATAGCAAGCACTGAAACTTAACAGCATGAAGGATGATTAGTTGTTGGTACATCCTGGCTGCTCCCACTGAGTGTGCTGGGAAATAGTGTTAGTATAAGTATTACAGTGGGGTGGAGTTAGAGATGCTGGCTGGTGTGTGATTGGTTAACCAATCTTCATCCTTCCCCTAAAGATTAAGTGTGGAAGAGCTACCAGTTAATTATGATCCGACCGTGACAGTAACTGTAAACAACGTCCATTTTGGCGTGAAATTAGACACGGGGGCAAAAGTAAATACAATGTCAATCAACCTCTTCCACAAGAAAGAACTAACGAGACATTGATCAAGGACAAATCCACTCTATGTGCTTTTGGAGGGGAGGTGTTGGTGCCTCTGGGCAAAACCAACTTGAAATGTGTACTAAAAAAAACCTCGAGGAATTTGACCTTCCATGTCTTGTACTTTAATTCAGTTACTCTGCTGGGCAACCGGGCCTGCCAGGAACTGGGGCTGATCTCCTTTGACAAAACGGTACACAAGCTGCAAATTTCCCTGGACCCGCTGAGTGCATTCCCTGATCTTTTCGACAATAACCTGGGCAAGTTGCCCATGGTTTACAAGATTATTATTGACCCCAAAGTGACACCCGTCATCTGACCTCCACACCGTTTGTCATTTGCCATGACTGACAGGGTTCACCCTGCGCTGAAGGATGATTAGTTGTCAGTATATCCTGGCTGCTCCCACTGTCTGTGCTAGGAAATAGTGTTAGTATAAGTAATTCAGTGGGGTGGAGTTAGAGATGCTGGCTGCTGTGTGATTGGTTAACATGCAACATCAATCTACAGGCTCTAATTTTCTTTAGCAGCCTCACGTGCAGCATGTTATCCAAGGTCTTCTTAAAGCACATCCACTGATTCTCCTTGTCTATCTTGCACTTGATTTCCTGCAAGAATTCCAACAGATTTGTCAGGCAAGATCTCCTCTTCATAAAACCATGCTGACTTCAGCCTGTTTTATCGTATTCAGAAACCTCATCCTTAATAATGGACTCTAAAATATTACCAACCATTGAAGTCAGGCTAACCGGCCTTAGAGTTTCTCTTTTGCTTCGCAGCCTTCTTGAACAGTGGAGTAAAATTTGCAATTTTCCAATCCTCTGGGTCCACTCCAGACTCCAGTGATTCTTGAATGAACACCATTAATGTCTCCACAATCTCTAAAGATACCACTTTCAGAAACCTTGGTAAACACAAAATGCTGGAGTAACGCAGCGGGTCAGGCAGCTCCTCTGGAGTGGGTGACGTTTCAGGTCGAGACCCTTCTTCAGACTGATGTCAGGGGAGGGGGCGGGACAAAGATAGAATGTAGTCGTAGACAGTGGCCCTGGGGTGTAGACCATCTAGTCCAGGTGACATCCACCTTCGGACCTTTCAGCTTCCAAAACACCTTCTCCTTAGTAATAACAACTCCACTAACCTCTGCCCCCTGACTCTCTTGAATTCCAGGCACGTTGCTGGTGTCTTCCCTGTGAAGACTGACGTGGAAAATGTAAACAATTCATCAGCCATCTCTGTATTCCCCATTATGACTTCTCCAGCATCATTTCCCAGTGTTCCAATGTCCGTTCTTGCCTCTGGTACTCCAGGCACCTTCCATTCTGTAAACAAAACAAAAAACTTGCCTTTTACATCTTGTTTTAACTTTCTCCCTCTCTGTGTAAACCTGTACCCTCTGGTACTTGTAATTTCTATCTGGGGGGGGGGGGGGGGAAGACTGTCTCTATACCTTGTGCTCCATCTCAGATGACAATGTTACCATTTCAAACAGAGATTCAACAATCTAATTCTTTATATTCTGCAGGATTGTACGGGAAGTCAGTTATATTCCCAGCCAAGACAGCCAACAGCTTTGTCAGATTGCATGCACCTGATTTCTCCAGTTTGACTGCTTTTACTGTCTGCGTCAGGGCAGCCTCTGAAGAGACTCGCGCTTATGGTTTGTTCTCCTACGCAACAGACACTAACCCCAACGAACTGCTGCTTTGGCAAGAATCTAAAACACATCTCCGGGTGGAATTAGCAAACCAAAAAATCACATTTATCCTCCCAGAAATGAATGCTTTACTGAGACACATCTGTGTGACCTGGGAGTCTCAAGGGGGTGAGATAACAGTCTGGGTCAATGGGAGACGCAGTGTACGGAAGGTTGGTGGAAAGGGTCGGGCTGTGAAAGGGTCTGGTCAGTTTATTCTAGGTCAGGAACAAGACTCAGTTGGTGGAGGTTTTGACATCAATCAGTCCTTTGTCGGAGAGATAACTGATGTTCACCTGTGGGATCAAGTTCTACAACCCAATGATATTAAGAAAGTCAGTCAGGGTTGTCTCAGGTCTGGGGGGAACATGATTGACTGGGGATCAACAAGATATACGTTTGAAGGGATTGTGGCATTTGAAGACAATAAGGATTGCCTTTGGATACAGTAAACATTAAAATGTGCAGAGGGGAAAACAATCTCCTCAAACTACTCTAGCTGAATATGACCTTGCATTGCGATCTTTCCTCTAAACCAGATCAGTAGTAGAAGTACTGATGTTGATTCCAGAATAAAGGGCTGTTCACGTTGGAGAAAGGGACAACTCACTGTCCTTCCAGTTTCTCATCACCCTCACTGACAGGGTAATGGCTTCAAACTCAATACACAAGAGTCTCAGCCATTCTCCGTCACACATTGAGAGAGGGATGGGGAGTGGGGAACCACGGTGGATGTCTACAGGGATCAGCAGGGTGTAAACCCCAGGGCACTGCCCCACACACTGACCCTTGACTGAAGCCCAGGGACTGCTCAGAACAGACAAGTCCGCCCTCTTTAACCAGACTCCCCTCCTCATCCATTCTGCTGGAGCCCTTCCTCAAATCCCACCGGGAACAGTTGGGCATCCCAGTTAAAAGGTGCAGCAGTACAGAGCGGTGTCCGGGGCATTTGGTGCCATCTCTCTGACACACACATGTAGACAAGAAAGCGTCAGGGGCACGGGGGTGGTGGTGATGGGCAGACACGGACTGTGGGAAAGTCCCTGTGTGGAGGCTGATCCTGTCTTGATTTAGATTGTGCTGATTGGAATTATTACTGTCTCTCTCTGTATTACCCTCTTGATTTCACATTGTTTGTTACGCCAAGGTTTGGAAAGCTCACAATGTGTTCTGTGCTTCCAGTGATTGTGATTGAACTGTAACATTGCAGTTTCATCAGCTTAATAAACGAGCATCAAAACAGAATGGATTGTGTGTGTGAATGACTGTGTCCAATATCCAGTTAATGCTCTCTGTGCACTCCCAGTGTCCATCACTAAATTGACTCCTGATACAGCCCAGTGTGGAGCTGATCTGCTGACAGTAAGATCAAACCACCCCAGGTACTTTCCCCTGCAACCACAAGAAATGCAACACCTGCCCCCCATTCCTCCTCCCTCCACTCCATCCAAGGACACCAACAGTCTTTTCAGGTGAGGCAGAGGTTCATTTGCACCTCCTCCAAGTTCATCTACTGTATTCGCTGTTCCACCTGTGGATTCCTATATATCGGTGAGACCAAACGCAGGCTTGGCGATCATTTCGCTGAACACCTCCGCTCAGTCTGCCTAAACCTATCTGTTCTCCTGGTTGCCCCACATTCGCTCCCCCACTCATTCCCACACTGACCTTTCTGTCCTGGGCCTCCTCCATTGTCAGAGTGTGGGCCAGGAATAGCACCTCATATTTCCCTTGGGCAGCTGACACCCCAGAGGTATGAACATTAACTACTCTAACCCTTCCTTACCCTTTTTCTCCATCCCTCCCCTTCCCAGTTCTCCGACCAGTCTGACTGTCCCTGATTACATTTTATCTCTGTTTGCTTCTGCTAGCTAACAGTGATCTATCTATTTAACATTTCCTTGATTGTCACCCCCTTGGATCTCTCGTTCTCACACCTTACACTTCCTTATCTTGATTCTTGATTTGTACATGTGTCAGAGGTTATGGGTAGAAGGCATGAGCATGGGGTTAGGAGGGAGAGATAGATCAGCCATAATTGAATGGCTGAATAGACTTGCTGGGCTGAATGGTCTAATTCTGTTCCTATCACTTTTGATCTGACCTTCATATGTCCCCCTCCCCTGGCTCAGTCTGAAGAAGGGTCTCGACCCAAAACGTCACCTATTTCTTCTATCCAGAGACACTGCCTGTCCTGCTGAGTTGCTCCAGTATTTTGTGTCTATCTGCTGACAGTAAGCTCATTTTAGTCTGAGAAACGATGAAACAACCCGGGTGAATGTGAATCCGTGAGGAACTGGGGCGGTCACGATGGCGCAGCGGTAGAGTTGCTGCCTTACAGTGAATGCAACGCCGGAGACCCGGGTTCAATCCTGACTAAGGGTGCCATCTGTAGAGTTTGTACATTCTCCCCGTGACCTACATTGGTTTTCTCCGAGATATTCAGTTTCTTCCCACACTCCAAAGACGTACAGGTTTGTAGGTTAATGGGTGAATGTAAAATTTGTCCCTAGTGGATGTAGGATTGTGTCAATGTGCAGGGATCGTTGGTCTGCGTGGACCTGGTGGACCGAAGGGCCTGTTTCCATGCTGTATCTCGAAACTCTACTGGCTGGTGTCATGTGTAACACCATGCTGACCAGCTGAGTCCATTGGCACCCAGTCATTGTCCTTAATACATTTATCCAACCTCTTAGGATTTGTTTTTAGCTTGTCTGACATGTTCTCTTGCCCACCTGATTTCCCCCTTAAGAAGTGTAAATGTATGCTGTTCAAGTGATTAATTTTATTTTGGGTGCTTACATAGAGGTGCTTAAGGAGCATTCCTCCTTCCTTTTCATGACCAGTGCCTCAATATTTCTTGTCAACCAGGGCTCCTTATTCCTGTTAGCCTTTCCCCTCGCTGCTCTCATGAAGAGTCCTGTCCTGAAATGTCCATTCCCTCCACAGATGCCAGCTGGCTTGCTGAGTTCCTCCAGCACTTTGTTATTTATTCAAGATTCCAGCAGTTCCTTGTGTCTCTGACAGAAACACTCCAATCCTGAACTCTCCCTGACTCGCTTTTAATATCCTCTCACATCCATGTCTAGTTGTCTCTGCAGTAGCATGCAACGTCCATGGACACCTTGGTCACTTTCCGGTCATCCACAAACTTTAGGCTCACCAGTGGCTCAAGTGCATCTTGGAAAAGAAGGACAGTTTTTTCTTGCTCATATGTACGAGATCTGTACCCTGCTACCTTTTTACATGATATATTAATGACCTGGATGGAATTGATGTCTTTGTGGAAAAGATCACCTGGTCTGTGGACTTATCACGGAGTCCACGATCCCTGTCGGGGATTGACTTTGGGGCTCCAACTGTGGAAACCTGCGAACTTTAACATTGCGGAGCTCACGGTCTCAGGTTAGAGACCGATTTCGGGAGCTCCAAGCCGCGCGGGCTTCGACTGCTCTGACGCAGGAGCTTTGATTGCCCCGACACGGGGGCTTCGACCGCCGGCTGCGGAGCTTCCATCGCCCCGACTGCGGATGGTTGTACAGCCCCGATCACAGGAAAATAAAGAGGAAGATTAGACTTTATTCCCTTCCGTCACAGTGAGAACAGTGGGGAATCCACTGTGGTGGATGTTTATTTTAACTTTTATGTAGTTGTGTATCTTGTTTTTTTTTAGTATGGCTGTATGGTAATTTGAATTTCACTGCACCTTTGGTACATGTGACAATAAACTAACCTTGAAGTTTGGGGATGATAGGTGGAAGGACAAAGGACAAAGGACAAAGGACATTTATTATCACATACACCAATTGGTGCAGTGAAATATGACTTGCCAATGCAGCACACAAATAAAGATAATACACAACATTAAAGAATTTAACAGTAAACATAAAAACATCCCCCCACAATGGCTCCCACTGTGGGGGAAGACAGCAAAGTCCCCAGTTCACCCATATTCGGGCCTATTGAGGCCTCTGCAGTCGCCGCTATGGCAGCCCGATGCTTCAGGTCCTCTCGCCAGATGATGAAGCTGGCGTCGGGTGAACACTCTCAGCGGTCTGGAGTGGTTGCTTCCTCCCCGAAGTCCACGAGCCGCGCTGGTCAGAGCTCCGACTCTGGCGACCTCCGTGAGATCCCAGGCTCCGCAGTTTTTAAAGTTCAGTGCTGTCCGTGGCTGGAAATTCCACAGACCACAGACTGCAGACCGCAGCTCCGCGATGTTGGAGTCGGCGGTCCCAGCCCTCCGGAACCCACCGCACGGCGACCCAGGCAAGGCATCGCCCACTCCACGATGGCGCTCCAGTGCTGTGCCGCCGCCGAAGCTGTAGTCCCGGTCGGGAAACGCCGCTCCAGACTGCCAGTAGGCCGCGAGACCTTTCCCCCCAAACCCCCACATAAAAAAACTAAAGGATCTACAAAACAAACACTTTTAACTAACTAAAAATTTTAAATGGGTGAAAAGACTAACAGCTGCTGGCAGGGCAGCCATACTCGACGGCGCCCCCTACGGAAGGGCAGGTAACATTGAGGAAGCAGGGAGTCTTCGGGGCTTGGAAAGTGGGGTGTAGGTAAAGAAGTGGCAAATGGAACACAGCATAGCAAAACGTACAGTCATGCACTTTGGTAGAAGGAATAAAGGCATAGAGTGCCTTCTAAATAGTCAGAGGATTCATAAATCTGAGGTGCAAGGGGACTTTGGAGTGGCTGGTGCAAGATTCCCAAAAGATTAATTTGCAGGTTGAGTCAGCGATGAGGAAGGTAAATGCAATGCCTGCATTAATTTCAAAAGGACAGGAATATGAAACTTTAGATGTAATACTGAGGCTTTATAAGTTTTTAAAGTTCTATAAGGCTATATTTGGAACATTATGAGGAGTTTTGGGCCTTTTTTCAAGGATGTTCCAGATTTGGAGAGACTCCAGAGGATTATGAGAATGATCCCAGAGATGTTTGGTTAATGTATTTGAAGGCTCTGGGTCATACTCAGTGGAGTTTATAAAGAGGGGGGGGGGGTTCACTGAAACTTACCAGATAATGAAAGGCCTGGATAGAGTGCACATCTATATATTACTAAAAGTCTCTTGACCGCTTTTGGCTCGCTGTGCTGTGATTTCCGAGAGAACGCCGCCACCTACGGCCATCATTTTTGGCCACCTTGCTCAGAGCCCTCCTCCGCCTTCCAGGACCATAGGATTTTTGCCAACGATGAAAAATCAGAGATATTATGTTTTTAAAATATTTCCCATTGTCTCTGCTGCCACCTGCTGGAGGGAGGGGGAGGGACTATAAAACCAGGAAGTGGTGCGCCTCACTAAATCTCTGCAAGATGGAGGAAGCCAGTGGTGTGCCTCACTCAGTCTCTCTGAGCTCTGAATAGCACCGAACACATGTTGACACAACTGTGAGTGGCCTTAATGTGGTTCTAAAAAGGTTGCAAAACGTGTCTTGGTTCTAAAATGGTTGCAAAAAGTGTCTATTGGTTCTAAAATGGTTTCAAAACGTGTCTATTGGGTTTAAATGGTTGCTGAAAGTGTCTATTGGGTCTAAAATGGTTGCTAAAAGAGTGTCTCTATTGGTTCTAAAATGCTTGCTGAAAGAGTGTGTCTATTGGTTCTAAAATGCTTGCTGAAGGTGTCCATTGGTTCTAAAATGCTTGCAAAAAGTGTCTCTATTGGTTCTAAAATGCTTGCAAAAAGTGTCTCTATTGGTTCTAAAATGCTTGCAAAAAGTGTCTATTGGTTCTAAAATGCATGCAAAAAGTGTCTCTATTGGTTCTAAAATGCTGCCTGGCCAGAGTGACTTAGCTGCCAGCCCAAGAATCCAGTCGGCCCACAATGTCCATACTAGCCCTCTTGAAACCAGTCCCTTTGACTCACAACACACATACTAGTGCTCTAGAAAGACCCCCCCCCCCCACCCCACCAGCCAGCAATATTGGAATTGGTCTAGAGGTGGAATATTGCATTGGGGGAACAGCCCTCCCGTGTGAAGCTGGGACCCAAAAAGGATATTTTTTTTATTAATAGAAGCGTCTAGAACGAGAGCCTCAGAATAAATTGACGGTCCTTTGTAATGGAGATGAGGAGGCATTTCTTTAGCCAGAGGGAGATGAACTACCACAGATGGTTCTGGAGGCCAAGACATTGGGTATTTTTAAAGTGGTATTTGATGAGTACGGACATCAAAGGTTATGGGGAGAAGGCAGAAGAATGAGGTTGAGAGGACTTGCAGTTAGTTTAGTTTAGAGATACAGCATCCAAACAGGCCCTTTGGCCCACCGAGTCTGCGCCAACCAATGATCACACTAGTTCAAATCGACAAACCTGGGGATCATTTTACATAAGCCAATTAACCTACAAGTCTTTGGAATGTGGGAGGGAACCATAGCAACCGGGAAAACCCACGTGGTCACAGGGTATGAACTCTGTAGAGAGCACCTGTACGCATGATCAAACCCTGGTGTCCTGTGCTGCAACTCCAGTCCTGTGCCACTGCACAGGATAACAAAGATCAGCCATGATTGAATAGCAGAGTAGACTTGATGAGCCGAATGGTCTAATTCTGCTCCCATGTCTTACATGCCAGACATTGACAGATAGAGGCTAAGTAGATTGGGGGAGAGGGCAACCAACAATTGCCAGTGATACAACTCAAGTTAGCAAGCCAGAATCATGCCTTTAAAAGTATCTCCCATGTCCTGGTATTAGTATGCCTCATCACACTCCTGATGATAACCAATGAGATTCAGATTTCTCAAAGTTTTCAAAAAGAGTACTCTGTATATTTGAAAAGATAAATATTTATTAATTGGACATTGAAGTGTTAACACCTTCCATCGCAATGCAGAATTTGCAGGCACCGGTGGTCACACAGGCGTCCCTTCCTTGCTGACAGACTGTTCTCTCTCTGCAGCCGCTGCCTTGCGCCTCTGCCGTTCGGCAGCACGGATTTTCCTAACTTCCTGGAAAACCTGAATTAGAGCAAAAAGTCAGAATGAGAGTAGGATAAGATGGGAATGTGACTGTGTGCGGGTGTTTGTATGTCCCTGCTACTTGGAGTCCGCACTGGCTTCCACTGTCCACCCTTTCATCTGATTCTTTGTTACCAAACAAATTACGTCACTGGGATCCTCATATTTTGTCACATCACAATAACCAGCTGAAATATGTGTGGGGAACATCGAGGGAAATCTCGGCAGTAATTGTCATGTATCGTCTAATAACTCAACTTAAGGTTCATGCACAATAACCATCCTCGTTCTCAGTAATGTGCGCCTACTGGGCTGGAGTTCAGCCCGCATCACCGCCTTCAGCCCTTGCCCCAGGACTGCTCTTCAAGGCCGACTTTGGACAATGTCCAATGGATGTCGGGTTGTTCGACTGTAAAGTTATCACAGCTGAAGTTGATCGTAGCTGCATGTAAAGGGTGGAAGCTCCAGTCAAACCATAATAGTATGGATATTGGTTTGGTTATGTCACCAGTGTTCCCAGTGACATTACTGTACCTTCCAGAATCTCAGCGATGGAATCAGATTGCATATGGTATGCTTGCCTTCATTTGTCGGGCATTAAGTATAAGTGTCAGGAAGTTATCTTGGAGCTCTATAGGACTTTGGTTAGGCTGCATTTGGAGTACTGCGTACAGTTCTGCTTGTTCCATTACAGGAAAGGATGTGGAGACATAAGAGGGTGCAGAAGAGTTTAACAGAATGCTGCATTGATGTCGGACAGACTTGTATTATTTTTTCTGGAAGGTCAGAGGTTAAGAGGAGACCTGAAAGAAGTCGATAAAATCATGAGGCATGGATAGGGTAGACCGACAGGACCTTTTTCCCCCAGAGTGGCAATGTCAAGGATTAGAGGGCATAGCTTTAAGATGAGAGATGTTTTAAAGGAGATGTGTGTGGCAAGCATTTGTACAGAGGGTGGTGAGTGCCTGGAACATATTGATGAGATGGTGGTGGAAGCAGACACATTAGTGGCATTTAAGAGGGCTTTAGATAGGCACATGGATGTGAAAGAAATGGATGGATATGGCAGATGAGATTAGTCCATCTTGGCAGCACGAACATTGTGGTTTGTGGTGGTTCAGTACTCAAGCTATTCTTTAATGGATGACATTGGCACATGACTTCTGCAAACACAATATCCACAAATGTTGCACTAAATGGTGATCAGAGAGGTTCCATTGACAATTTAATCCTTGCACGTGCTGAAGAAGGGTTGACTGCAGCTCCCAAATAACCACCCCTGATGAAACAACTGGCAGATATCCGTACCTTTAAGCACAAAGCCTTCTTGGCAACCCATCGCTGTGTTGCCTTCCTGTAATACTCTGGGGGAAAGGTATACTGAACACCCAGCTGTGTGCAGACATTCTCGAAGACCTCGTAGCGTGTCCGTCGGAGGTACTTGAGCAGCTTCTTCCGTCTGTCGATTGCCAGCAACATGTAACGTTTGTTGGTCTTATCCTGGCCAAGTGGAAACGAGAATGAACACTGGATACTGGGGTGTGTAACTATCAGAGGCACAAACATTGCCTCCAACACTAGGTCAGCTAACAAGATTGGAAAGAAGGGGAACCGTTCAGTCTCTGGCTTTTGTTCAATGATCATAAATGGGAGAGTGCTCCCTTCAGCTCCGCATAAGACAGTAGGTCTACAGGCAGCTTATCGGGAGTACAGAATCCCAGTCGAAGGGACAAAAGCCACACAATGTCCATGTTTAGAGAGCACAGGGCAATGGGAATATGCAGATGGATGCATTAATGGGATTATTGGACATATAGACCACTAAACACCAGCACAGAAAAGTTGGTGTATGTGGCCTGTTCCTATACTACATTACTGGGAGATGCACGCGTGGAGAGTAAGTGAGGCAAAGCTCAGTGGCATTCAGTGTCATGGTCATATTCATTAAGAGAGAAAAAGAGCAACATAGGAGGCCGAGGACAAAAGGAGTGGATTGACACAAAATGCTGGAGTAACTCAGTGGGACAGGTAGCATCTCTGGAGAGAAGGAATGGGTGATGTTTCAGGTCGAGACCCTTCTTCTTACTGCCTGTCCCACTGAGTCACTCCAGTATTTTGTGTATCTTCAGTTGAAACCAGCATCTGCAGTTCCTTCATACACAGTCAGCGGGAGTAGAGTGGGAAGGAAAATTGGAATGGGAAAAGAGGGAAGGCTGCTATTTTGAAATTGCAGAGTTGGTGGGAAGGAAAAGGAGAATGACTGCAATAGCATACAGCCAAAATTGTCAAAGTAACAACTATTTAGCAACTGGCAGCTGGAACAATTTGTAACATATGTTAATACAGAAGGTACAGATGTGGCTGCACAAAGATGCAGTGGAACTCCGATGTACACACCTTTCTGTGGAGCTGCAGGTGCTCCTGGTAATTCCGAATTTTTGCTGTTAGGATGGCAACTGTGGGAAGGAAGAGAGAAAGGTGGGTAATTTAACACATGACCCACCCTACACTTCACCCTGTGGTCAAGGGGGCAAAGAATCAAGTGCTGCAAGTCTGAAGTTAAAACATAACAGTGGAAACACTCGACAGCTGCATCATCACATTTACATTTTAGATTGCCTACAGTTTAGCTTGCCCCCTAGGTTTAACCTTGCCAGAGTCTATTACAGAATACAGAAAGTGGCTCAAGCAGGGACATGGGAGTAAATCAGGTGAAAGATAATCGACCAGAGACATTAAATCTGATTTTCTCTCCGCAGGTGCTGCTGGCCCTGCTGGACACTTGCACCACATCCCACACAGAACCACTCGGGATTTGGTGAACTCCAAACACTACCATCTATCTCTGTCCTTTGGATTCCTTTTTGATTAACCTGTCATGCGGGACATCAAAAGCTTTGTTAAAATCAGTGCAAGGTGCATCATTGCTCTCACCGACTCTGGCTGTTACCACATCAAGAAATAATTAAATCCCGAGTCAGACATGGCGTACCATAACAATGCCAGGGGCAGATACAGTAGTGCTATTTAAGAGGCTTTTGGATAGGTACATAAATAAGCAGTTTAACTTGCTATCGTTTTCGACATTGTGTTGCCAGAAGATTATTTTATAGCCATCTGATGCAATTGGGTCTGAATCATAGAGCCATAAGGCCCAGCAACGGTCCCTTTGACCCAACTTGCCCTTGTCGGCCACTAATCAGGCCTTCTACGTTCTAATCGACATTGTTGATCGAAACCATAAGCAGCAACGATCCAGAGGCACACAACTAGACAAAGACCACCGGTCCAAAAAAAAACCTTTCACCATCACCCACGGCTTCCTTCCATGAAGTCTATCCAATTGGCTAGCTGACCCGAGATCCCATGCGATCTAACCTTCCAGAACAACCTATCACACAAAACCTAATCAAATGCCTTGCTGAACTCCATATAGATGGTTTGGCCCTCACCAGCTTTTTTGGTTACTTCTTCATAAAACTCAGATTCATAAGACACAATCTCCCACATACAAAACCATACTGGCTATCCCTAGTACAAAACGATATCCCGTCTATCCAAATTCATATCCAGTCTTCCAGCACCTCACCCTTGCCTAATGGTGATTCATATATATCAGCCACAGCGCCTACAATTTCTTCCCTAGCTTCACAGTATCCTTGGATATATCTGATCAGGCCCAGGAGATTTATCTATCTTAATACAGTCCCAGTCTTTATTGGGAAAGTTAATTCCCCCTCTATGACAACCTTATTAGTCTTAGCCTACAATCTCCTGGCATATTTGATGTTCTAATTCCCGTTGACTTTTTGAGGGCCTACAGTACACTCCCAACAAACAGATCATCCCCATTTTATATTTCAGCTCCACCCATATAGCCTCACAGAACGAACCATCAGTAATGTCACCTTGAACCGTTGCCGTGACATTCTCCTTGATCAATAACGCAACTCCTCTTTTACGCCCACCTCTATCTCTCCTTGTAGCACCCGTACTTTGGAATATTAAATTGCCAGTCCTTACCCTCTTTCAGCCAGGTTTCCGTAATGGCTACACTATCCCTGTCACACTTGCCTACCCACAGTCTGAGTTCATCCGCCTTGCCTGTCAGGCCTCTCAGTAAAATAAATGCAATTCAATCCAACACTCCTTCCTTGGTCCCTGCTGTGCTGCTGCCTATTCTGTCCAACAAATTTTCTTTCTTCAAATTCCATAATACTTCCCGGCCTCTCACCTGCCTCTGTCCTGTATTGGATCACGTCCCCCTGCCAATGTAGTTTAAACTCTCCTGAGTAGTACTAGCAAATCTGCCTGTCAGGATATTGGTTCCCTTTCATCCCTCTTGTACAGGTAATCTCTACACCAGAAGAGATCCTAATGGTCCAGAAATCTGAATCCATGCACCAAACCCTCAACCGCGCATTTATCTGTCCTTCTGGAATATTGTGTGCAGTTTTGGTCTCCAAATTTGAGGAAGGACATTCTTGCTATTGAGGGAATGCAGCGTAGGTTCACAAGGTTAATTCCCAGGATTGCATTATATACTGGGAGAATGGAGCGGCTGGGCATGTACACTCTGGAATTTAAAAGGATGGGAAGGTCTTACTGAAACATATAAGATTATTAATGGTTTGGACAGGCTAGTGGCAGAAAACATGTTCCCGATATTGGGGGAACCAGGGGCCACATTTAAGAATAAGGGGTAAGCCATTTAGAACAGAGATGAGGAAACACTTTTTCACACAGAGTTGTGAGTCTGTGGAATTCTCTGCATCGGAGGGCAGTGGAGTCCAGTTCTCAGGATACTTTCAAGAGAGAGCTAGATAGGGCTCTTAAAGATAGCGGAGTCAGGGGATATGGGGAAAAGGCAGGAACAGGGTA
The DNA here is from genome assembly GCA_963514005.1 of Raja brachyura. The sequence goes on along the minus strand of OY740809.1, from coordinate 11,270,723 downwards.
CTGATTGTGGATGATCAACCATGATCACATTGAATGACTGTGCTGGCTCAAAGGGCCGAATGGCCTACTCCTGCACCTATTGTGTATGTTCTATTGTCCTACATCATTTGTGCCAACGTGAACAATGTCTACTGGTTGCTCCCCGTCCTCCTTGAGGATTTCATGCAGCCACTCCGAGATATCCTGGACCCTGGCATCAAGAACTCCATCCTGGAGTCTCAATTGTTGTCACAGAATCTCCTGTCTGCCTCCGAACTAATGAGACTCCTACCGCTACGACTCTGCTTGACATTACCCTTCCCCTCCACACAGCACTTCCACTCACCGCACAGGTCTCTCCTAATAAGGTGCTCTGCTACAACTTGCCTTATTTTTATTGACTGCGCAATTAGCTATTTTTTATCACTAAACCCATCCACTGGGTTTTGAAATGTCCCGCTGCTGCTGCTGCCGCTGCTGCCGCTGCTGCTGCTGCTGCTGCTTCAACAATGGAATAGACTCAATCAACCAATTCAGCAGCTGTCTTTTGAAATCTGCTACTTCTGCTCAGACACTGAAACCCACTGACTCAACCAACGTAGCACTGACTAAACCAATCCTCTTAAATTTGAACATATTTTGCGATGTGTTTATTATGCCCCGGCTTACACCAAAACAATTAATCAATGTGTGTTCATTTTTATTCCATATACTCTGAGCGTGCTTCACTGACACGGAACAATAGTAGACCAAGGCCCTCTGCCCTCTTCTCCGCCAGCAACACTGGACTCTGCCTTTCCTCGGCATCCTTCCCATTAATAAACAATAAATCTATTGACCTGCGGAGAGTACTTACACTCAGCAACTGATTGGTATCGTGTGCAGTGAATTGCAAATATTTACTGCCCTCTGGAAAGACTGAACCATAACAACTTGCTTCCTCCATGGACACCACAACTGGCCATTCCTGTGGAAACTTGTCCATCTGCAACATTAACCCAGTGATTCCCTCTCCATTATCACAGCCTGACATGCTGGGCATGTCCTGCATCTCTGCCGTGGCAACACAGTGGAGATAATGACACATTTTCACCTGTTGTGGAGTTAAACATATCATCGCTCCATCCCTCTCAGCACCTCCCCTGCAATTTTAAATTATCTTCAAATTTATTTTTCCCAATCTTGATGAAGGGTCTCTGACCCGAGATGTTGAACGTTTTTCTCTTCCCAGATGCTGCCTGACCTGTTGAGTGTTTCCAACATTTTCTGTTTTTAAATGCAAATTTGTTCAATAGAATTAAATGCAGTTTAATTGAAACTAACTTTTAAAACATTTGACAAGATTGAATCTGAAAGGCTGTATCCTGACTGCAGAAATTAGAATGGGAGACAGATTAGGATAAGGAGTCACGCTTTTACACGGAGGGTTTTATTTTATAATTCTCTATCCCCAGAGGGCTTTCGGTATGGAGGCACAGAGTTTATTTGGGCACAGTCATGTCTGGGAAATAGTGATTGGGTAGGGAAATGGAGCCGAGGTCAAGGAACAGCAATAGTCCTGCTTCACCTGTTTTCCTGGGCTATTGTTAGTGGTTGAAACGTTAGTGGAAGGCAAAATAAAAAGCAAACTCACTTTGGACTTCCGTGGAACCAACGTCAATGGGACTCTTCCGCACCTTCTCCACCAGGAGGCTGGTTTTCAGCTGCAGCTTCTCTCTCTAAAAGTGAGTCATTCACACAATCAAATCTGTACCAGTAGAAGGGTCAAAGCAGAGTCAACAGCACGAGGAGGAAATAAAAGCTAACCCTGCCGTTTCACTGTATCCACAGTGAGAATCTCTGAAGGGAGTACTCCTGAGATCTGTCAGTCCCATGACTGTATATACTGGACAGATGTATTAAACTCTCATCAATAGTCAGGCCGTTACTAAGTTCAAGATGCTATTGCAAGATATTAATTAGTTGTTTTGTTAGGCAGCATATTTTCACAACTTGCCCAAAATGTTCCATGATCACACAAGGACAGTGGAAATACACAATATTCAGTGCAAAATCTTAAACTTGCTCTCCTTTCTGAAACTAGTAACATGCCAATCATCATCATAGCCTCGTCAGTCCTCTCAAACATTCTATTTCCATCCATCTTTGAAGGTTCTCCAGTCATCTGTAGCCTTTAGCCACGTCAATCAACTGTAGTGATCTGGGGCTTGTGATGCTATCATCTTCCTCCCCACTCTCCCCATATTCCTTCACCATTATTTAACAGTCACACATTCAGTCTCCTTCTCTTATATTCAGCCCTGAATCACCTGACTAGAAATGTCATCTATCCATTCCCTCTATAAATGCTCCTTGACCCACTGATTGCTTCAGTGCTTCGTGACTGGTTAGCTCACAACAAAAGCTTTTCACTGTACCTCGGTACACGTGCCAATAAACTAAATTAAAACTAAACTTTTGCCTAAGATTAGCATCTGCAGTCTCTTGTGTCTTCATTTTTGGAATGCCAGCCACACAGTGCTTTTCTTAAACACGATCCAAAAATGGGAAGGACTTACATGACTTGCCATTTCCAGTGACAACAATCTTTGAACCACGTCATCAGTCCTGTAGAAAAACACATCACAGTCCTTACACACAAGAGCTAGGGCCAAAGCCTTTAAATTCCCTCCCCGGTTCCTTCTTTGCCCTCCTGCACATCATCCCAATTCTAAGTCAGCATCTGCTTCCCGGCTCAGTAATGATATATAACAGGCCAGATGAGCAAGTGGCTTGACGTGCAACATTCCTGCTCATGAACAAATGTTTTCTCCATCTCCTTCAATGTTCATCCGCATTCTCCAAAGCCCCACTCAGTAACACTTCATGCAGTAACCACATTCTATGTATCCTAAGTCCCAGACTCACTCCCCCTTTTTGAAGAGCTTTCCTCAGATGCACCAACTCACTCAGACAGAGCAACTACAGCAATTCATCCATTCTGTAATGCATGGGGTTAAAACAAATGGGCACTCATTCCGTAGCATTCTAAACCCAGTATTTGGCAATTTGATATTCAGAATACCAGGTAAGGATTTCCTCTTCTTCAGCCCAATATTCTTCAATGGCTTGAGAGTTTGTTCAGTTCAGAACCTTACCAATGTCATCAAACTGTCTACAATAAACAGGCCCAGGTACAAATAAGTAGTGACAACTTTAAATCAAAACCGCCAACAAAAATACATTAAAGTGTTTACTTTTTAACACTCAGTCTAATTTCAACAAGGCACCACTTTTGTAAAGACTCGACTGACTGAACAGTAATGCAACACTGTGGGTGTCAAAAGGCACGTCAAACTGAGATGATGGCTGGGAAACACTGAAGGAGATTCCCAAAAGGCATCTCGAATTGGTTGCAAACAAACACATCAGGGTCTTATGCAGTGCACTTTTGCAGGTAAGTTCAGGAGAGAGTCTATGCAAAAGGACGCAGCGTAGTTCAGATAATTGTGGGAATCGGTGGGATTGCAGTAGACATAATTTAGTTTAAAGCTGTTGATAGCTTATAACCTAATGGTATGAACAATGAATTCTCCAATTTTAGGAGAACCCTTTTTTGAAATCTTTATTTGCATTTTCTTCTTCCCCTCCTTTCCCCTGTGCCCCACCTGGACTTGCACCCATTTCTGTCCTTCCCCCTTCCCATCAATCTATAATTCCTTCCCCTGGCTTCACAATTCGCACCTTTTATCCTTATCTCACATCTATTCATCTCTGTCCTTTGTCCAATCATCAACTCCCCCAGCATTCACCAGGCTTTGTCCTGCCCCTTCTCTCCTCAGCTTTCTCCTCCCACCAAAATGACTGAAAAAATAATCCCGACCTGAAACCTCACCTATCCACATTCTCCAAAGATTCTGCCTGACCCATTGAATTACTTCAACATTTCTTTTTTTTTTTGTAAAACAACATCTGCAGTTCTTCTGTCTACTGGGTTTAAGATCTACGCTTCAGCCGAAGTTGCTTAATTCTCAGCCACTTGATGACAGTTGGCAGCAACCCTCCATTTACAAGTACATGCTGGCCCCCAACAGCTCTCACTTTGTTTCAGATTCTGCTAAACAGGAAGGTGTTGGAACAAGAGGTGCTGCAGTAAGGATAAATTGGAAAAAATGTCAGCAGCTTTAACAAACTAAGTTTTTAAACACTGAGCAGCAGTAGTTAGTGAATGACGGCCACGTACTTGCTCACAACCGCCACATCTCGGTAGTTTTTCTTCAACATAGATGGGGACAGATCATCCAACTGGCTGGGAAATTCTATCAGAGAAAAATGTTACATAGAGGAGCACTGAGACACTTCATTCATGTACATACTAAATTTGCAAACAATGTTGAATTAGACCACGCAGGCGTCCTTATTCCACAATTCTCCTATAACTATAACCTTGTAAAACTTCCCATTGAAAATGTTTCCATCATATCACCAGAAGGAAATGTTCTGCCTCCCCTGTTGCTACGCAATCCTCTTTAATCCCACACACATGGTCTCTCCACTTCCTAGTGTTCATTCCATTCAATCTGAAGCACAGTTCCAACCCAAAGTGTCATCAATCCATCCGATCCAAAGATTCTGCCTGACCCTTTGAGTTCCTCCAGCACTTTGCATTTTGCTCACGATGCCAGCATCTGCACTCTGTTTCCCTACATCCTGGTTCTCCTGTTACGTTCCCATTCCTCTGCCAAGTTTAAACCCTTCACAAAAGCATTAACAAACCCGCAGGGATACTGGTCCTGCTCACACCGAGGTCCTACCTGCCCCAACCACAGTCCCAAAGGCTCATAATTAGAGAGCCCTCACTCCAGCTTGTGCATTCATTTTCCCTATTCTCTTTTTCCTGTACTTATGAGCATTAGACCACGCAGCCGTCCTTATTCCACAATTCTCCTATAACTATAACCTTGTAAAACTTCCCATTGAAAATGTTTCCATCATATCACCAGAAGGAAATGTTCTGCCTCCCCTGTTGCTACGCAATCCTCTTTAATCCCACACACATAGTCTGGGAGCAATCTCAACCTTTGAGGTCCTGTGTTTTACAATACCTTTTCCAGCTTCCTAAAATCGGCTGCAGGGACTTAATTCCTTCCTTCCTTCAACCCTTGTCGCCGGTACCAACATGAAGCACAATTTACAGTTCTTCACCCACTCTCAGACAACTATTTAATTTGTTCTGGCATTTCTGAGGTGACTTATCACCATATAGTCACACCTCTGGTCACAGCATCACATGCGTGTTGTTTAAATCCCATCACTATTACTCTCCCACTTGCTCCTCCACTACGGTCCCTGCGCCACTGTGATATTTTGCTTCTCGCTCTGCCTGCCAGTCAGTGTCAGGCCTTTCCCTCAGGGCGACAGGGAGCCAACACAGGAGCCAGTGTTCTCGGAGGGAGGTCACAAACTCAGCTGCCCCCCCCCCCCTCCCCCAGTGTTGAGCTGCACTCACCTGGTGTCCTCCTCGACACCGCAGCATAGCGGCAGCCGGCCGGCTCCCACCCCGCACCTGCGACAGACATGGGGAAAGTCAGTGGGCTTGTCAGTCCCCAGCACCGGCAGCTAGCACCGGGTTACCCAGCACCCCCCCCCTCGCGCCCCGCCCCTGTCACTGCCCACCCACCCGGGTTTGCTCCCTCAGGTTCCCGCCTTCCTGGATCCCTCCCCTCGGTTCCTGGGGCTCTCCACCCGGGTCCTCGTTCCTTCCCCATAGGTCTCTGGGTTTGTCCCTGGGATTGCCCTCCCCCTCTCCGACTATCGGGTTGTCTCCCCCGGGCGGAATCCCCTCTCTACCCCATCCTCAGCCTGACCCGGTCGCCGTGCAGACCCCGGAGCGGCCGCCCTGCTCCAGCCGAGGAGGAGGCCGCGAGCCCCGGGCTCCAGCAGCGCGCACACCGCCCTCCGCAGCATCATCCCCGCCTCAGCAGCAGCGCACCCGATACGTCATCAGGCCGCGCCCGACAGACGGGGCGGGGTGTTGTCGGAGTGCCGGGCGGGGGGCGGGGCGTTGCTGGGGTGACGGGCGGGGACGGGGAAAGCCGCGGCGGGGGGCGGGGCGTTGCCGGGGTGACGGGCGGGGTGTTGCTGGGGTGACGGGTAGGGGCGGGGCGTTGCTGGGGTGACGGGCGGGGGACGGGGTGTTGCCGGAGTGACGGGCGGGTGCGGGGCGTTGCTGGGGTGACCGGCGGGGGCGGGGCGTTGCTGGAGTGACGGGCGGGGGGCGGGGCGTAGCCGCCGTGACGGGCAGGGGGCGGGGCGTTGCCGCGGTGACGGGCGGGGCGTTGCCGCGGTGACGGGCGGGGCGTTGCCGCGGTGACGGGCGGGGCGTTGCCGCGGTGACGGGCGGCTCCACGGTGGGGAGTTGCTGCCGAGACTGGGCCTGGACACCAGGAGACACTGACTACAGGTAGTTCTGTGATAACGCCAATGAGGGAACACTGTTCACATTACGCGGGTTGAGCCCGTTACAATGCAATTCCCATCGGGAACTGGAGAGCGACTTGAAATGTAGAAAGAAACAACTGCAGACGCGACCCTAAACTTCAGCCGCCCATTCCCTCCCTCCACAGATGCTGCCTGACCCACCGAGTTCCTCCACCACATTTGTAGATCCATTTATGCTACTTACACAGTTCTCTTACTAATAAATCCATTATCCCATTTTCGGAATATTTTCTTCAGTTGTAAAGCTTTGCAGATTCGAGACTTCTAATTAAACATTTTTTATGTTTGACCAACGAAATACTCATTGTAAAGAACATGCACGTACACAAGGAATTCTTTACTATAGCTTTATTAACTACACACACATTACTGCCCTAGCTGTACATGGTCTGTCACGTTCACTGGAGAGAGAGCTAGGGGATGGGGAAGATACAGATATACTTGATTATAGGGGAGTGGTTAGCAGCAAAGATTATAGAGGAGCAAGATGCGCCACTCAGCGAAAAAAGCGTAGTATCACGTGTGATAGTCGACGCCATATTAGCGGACCAGAGATGGCGTCGACTATGGCGGCTACATCTAAATTTTCAGCGACGGCTGTTAATCTTTCTTTAGGTTCCCCCCCAAAAAAAGAAAGGTGACAAAAATATTATTATTCTGAACTGAAATGTTATTTTCTGTTCTCCCATCAACGGTCATGGAAATCTAGGCTCCTCTATAATCTTTGGTCGGTACATTAGAAAGTTATTAGAATTATTTTGAATATATCTTTACTTACCACAGTAATAAAGTCAATAATTTTAACACTTCTGAACGTTTTGGGTTTTGTTCTTGTAAGGCAGGGGTCTCCAAAATATGGCCCAGTGACCACGAGATTTTTCCAGCTCAGATTCGAGTCCGGGAACGCGACGGCTGTTACCGGTTATGTCCCTCGAATTGGCGAGACATCACAAGCAAAGATCACAAGCCCGTCGTGAAGAAGGGTGCAATCAAAGATTATAGAACTCCGCTCTATAATCTTTGGGTGCAAATGTGGGGCGGGGGGTTCGGCGGCGGCGGTCGGAATCAAAGATGCCAGAGGAGCTTTATATAATATCTTTGGTCGGAATGGGAATGGTGCGCGTTATAACGTGCCCTTGTTCCACTCTCCCTGTCCTTCTCCCTCTCCCCCTCCCCGTTCTCCCTCTCCTTCCCTACCCCATCTCTCCTTCCCTCTCTCCTTCCCTCTCTCCTTCCCTTCCCCCTCTCTCTCCTTCCCTTCCCCCTCTCTCTCTTCCCCTTCCCCCTCTCTCTCTTCCCCTTCCCCCTCTCTCTCCCTCCCTTCCCCCTCTCTCTCCCTCCTTTATGTAAATCTTACCATGTATGTCAGAAATAAAGTTTTAACCATGTTAATAGATCTCTTATTATTTATTTAAAATTGAGTGAGTTGGTGCAATATCGCTTCCAGCTGTCAGAGAATTCCACAGACTCACCACTCGTTGTGTGAAAAAAGATCTTCTCATCTCGGTCCTAAAATACTTCCCCCTTATCCTTAAACTGTGACCCCCTGTTCTGGAGTTCCCCAACATTGGGAACAATCTTCCTGCATCTAGCCTGTCCAACCCCTTAAGAATTTTGTAAGTCTCTATAAGATCCCCCCTCAACCTGCTAAATTCCAGCGAGTACAAGCCAAGTTTATCCAGTCTTTCTTCATATGGAATCCTGCCATCCTGAATCAGTCTGGTCCTATTTACCTCTTCAAAATCATTATATATAATTATTAAAGATGTAATAATGGGGCATTTGGATAGCAGTAAAAGGATTAGTCCAAGTCAGCATTTATGAAAGGAAAATCATGTTTGACTAATCTTCTGGAATTTTTTGCCACAAGGTTCGCAACTGTTTACCATATATATTTACCATATATATTAGCCAAACATGATTTTATGTTTATGTACATCATCTGACAAATAAGATTGAGAGTTATAGTGATGCTTTAAATCAGTTGCTTCTGATCCATGAGAAGGTGATGTATTTATCTCTCAAGGGCCTGTCCCACCATATGTTTATATGAATGTGTGTTTGTGTGTGCCTGTAATTTTGTGCAGTGTGTGTTTAAGCAATAGAAGGGAAGCTGCACAATGCAAGGGAAAATACGCAAAAGTGGGGGCTGGGGAGGAAAGATGCGAGGGAAATGGGGGAACAGGGGTGAAAGGGAGGGAGAGAGAGGGAAGGGAGGGAGGAAGGGAGGGAGGGAGAGGGAAGGAGGGAGATCGAGGGAAGGAGGGAGATCGAGGGAAGGAGGGAGATCGAGAGGGGAGAGATCGAGAGGGGAGAGAGATCGAGAGGGGAGAGAGAGATCGAGAGAAGAGGGAGATTGAGAGGGGAGAGAGATCGAGAGGGGAGAGAGATCAAGAGGGGAGAGAGAGAGATCGAGAGCAGAGAGAGAGGGATCGAGAGAGGATAGAGAGAGATAGGGAGAAGAGTGGGGAGAGAGGGAGGTCGAGAGGTAAGTAAACATATATTACAAATAAATCTAATAACTTTCTAATGCATCTTGCTCCTCTATAATCTTTGCTTACAACTGCTCTGTAGCTTTGGAGCAGATGACACAGGGGGAGACAGTCCGCCAAAATGGCGGCCGTGACGTTCCGTTACGTACTACACACCAGCCCATTGGATTTCGGAGGAGTGGTCTATCTTGCTCCTCTATAATCTTTGGTTAGCAGAGCTACGTAACTACAATTAAAGGGACATGCACTAATCATCTACATCCTTCCTCTACAAAAGAAAGGAAAGTGACAGCCGACCATGTCTCATGCGCTAGGGCAACTGGAAGAATAAAGAAACAATAAAGCAGCAGCAAATCATACATATTCGCCATAACGGTCAGGCGGCCGCACGAGACGGCCAGAGCGGGTCCGCATCCCGCTCACACCTCCTCCCCCCACGGGAACGGGAGGAACGGGAGCGGGAGGTGACACCCTGACAGGAGAGCTGCGAGGCGGGGAGTGACGAGGCGACAAGGGGACGGGAGGCGAGTGCCGAGGCGACGAGGGGGGCGGGACAGGTGGAGGGACAGGAACAGGCACAGGACGAAGGACAGGGACGGTCCGGGGCGGCCCGTGGGTAGGGAAAGCTGCAGGCAGCAGAGCAGACATGGGGGAAGCATGCGGGACAGCAGGAGGTGGAGGAGGCTCATTCACCAGGCGGAGGTGTTGACGGGACCTACGGTAGACTGTGCCATCAAGGTTAACTAAGTAGGAGTGAGGCGAATCGGCAGACCCGACGACAACTGCAAGGCTTGGGTGACCGGAGGTGGAACGCATGCGGACAACCTGTCCAGGAGACGGGAGGAAGGACGCGGCAGGACCTATCATGGGAGCGCTTCTGGATGGACTGTTTCTCAGCAATACGCTCACGGACCATGGCAGGCTTCAAAACGGAGGGGGCAAGGGTCTGTTGGGCCACTGGAATGGGAGGGAGTGTGACTCGGGACATGAGACGCTGCGCCGGGGATCCCAGGACGTGGTCGCGGGGAATGTTACGGAGGTTCAGGAGAGCAAGGTAGATGTCAGATTTGGAAACACGGCAACGCTCCAATAAGCCCTTCGTGCTGCGGACAGCGCGCTCAGCCAGGCCGTTGCTTTGAGGGTATTCAGGGCTGCTGGTGTAATGCCGAAAGTTCCAACGGTCAGCAAAGTCTTTGAACTCTGTGCTGGTGAACTGGCTGCCGTTGTCGGACTGCAGGCTTGCAGGAGACCCAAAGGTGGCGAAGTGGCGGCGCAGCTTCTCAATGACAGCAGAGGAGGAGAGAGAGGACAGCTGGTCGACCTCAAACCAGTTGGAGTAGGAGTCGACAAGCACCAAGAAGTGCTTGCCGTGCCACTCGAAAATGTCGGTTGCCAGCGCCGACCATGGCAGGTCTGGTGTGGGCTGTTGCAAAAGGGGCTGCCACTGCTGTTGTGGTGCAAGGCTGTTGCAGGTAGGGCATGACGACACCCTGTCCCGGAAGTAGGCGGGCATATCAGGCCAGTAAAACTGGCTCTGAGCGATGGAGAGAGTGGCCTCGGCCCCGGGATGGCCACGATGAGCAGTGTCAAAATACTGTTGCCGTAGAGCCTCAGGCACCACAACTTTGTGACCCTTAACGATTACACCATCTCGCAGTACCAGCTCGTCACGGACCAGGAAGTAACGCACTGCCGCGGCGGGTAGGGAAGAACGTCGTTCGGGCCAGCCCCGCTGAATGACTGCAGCCAGCTGTTGGAGAGAGGCGTCAGCAGCAGTGTGTTTGACCAGAGATTTTAACTGGTTGGAGGGTACAAAGTTGACGTTCAGCACTATCATATTGGAAGCTTCGTAAGGGTGACGGGTGGTCGAAGCAAGAGGTGCCCGAGACAACGTGTCAGCGATAAACATGTCTTTGCCTTTACGATATACCACGGAGAATGTAAAGCGCTGTAGCTGAAGTATCATCCGTTGGAGCCTGGAGGAGGCAGCATGAATCGGCTTGCTGAGGATGGTGACCAGAGGCTGGTGGTCAGTTTCAATAGAAAACTCAGTGCCTAGGATATAGTCTTTAAACTTCGAACAGGCAAACACGACAGCCAGCAGCTCTTTCTCAATCTGGGCATAGCGCTGCTCGGCCGGAGTCATCGTGCGGGACGCGAAAGACACAGGCAGCTGTACCCCGTCATGGATCTGCAAGCAGGCGGCACCCAGGCCAAACTTGGAGGCATCGCAGGTGATGACGATAGGTCGGTTTAGGTCGAAATACTTCAGCGTCGGGGTGCAGATGAGCTTGGACCTGAGCACATCAAAAGCATTCTGGTGTTGCGGGAACCAGGCCCATGCGGTGTCCTTTTTCACCAAGTCTCTTAGGGGAGCGCTCAATTCGCTCAAGTCAGGGATGAACTTTCCCAGGTAGTTGACCATACCCAGGAAACGCTGGAGGCTCGGCACATCCTCAGGAGCAGGCATCTCAGAAATCGCGGCTGTCTTCTGTGGGTCAGGCTTCAGCCCGGACGCTGTGAAAACGTGTCCCACGTAGGTGACCTCCGGGACGCGGAACCGGCATTTATTGGGGTTGAGCTTCAGGTTCACCTCTCGAGCTCGATCCAGGACTAGTCGGAGGTTGTGTTCATGTTGTTTGACATCCTTTCCATACACCAGGATATCGTCGACAATAATAGCGCATGGGAGCCCCGCGAACAGCTGTTCCATCGTTCTCTGGAACACCTCGCTGGCGGAGTTGATCCCGAACGGCATGCGCAGGAAACGAAACCTCCCGAAGGGTGTGCCGAAAGTCGTCAGGTAAGATGATCGTTCATCTAATGGTATTTGCCAAAAAGAACTCTTTGCGTCCAGCACTGAAAACAAAGTGGCTGGGCCGACTTGTGCAGCAACATCTTCAACGGTTCGCATAGGATAGTGCGGGCGCTTGATAGCCAAGTTCAAATCCTTGGGGTTGATGCAGATCCGCAGCTCACTTTTGTCCTTCTTTGCAGCGACAACCATGGTGGAGACCCACTGAGTTGGCTCACTCACCTGCTTCAGGATGCCCATAGCCACCTTATCACGAAGGGTAGACTCAACCCTTTCCTTCATCGCGAAAGACACTCGGTGGGGTGGGCGGATGACGGGTTCCACTTCCGGATTGAGAGAGATGTAGCTGCAGGGAAGCTTCCCCAGCTTGCTGTCGAATCGATCGGGGTATTCGACCAGCGGGTCTAAAGGTTGTTGCACCATGCGGATGTCCCGATGGAAATTGACCAAACCAAGGTCCTGGCATGCCTGAATACCGAGCAGGGGGACACATTTACCATCTAGCAGGAAGGAGAGGGGCCGAACGGCCTTCAGCACCTTGCAGTTGAGGGTGGCTTTCCCCACAGGAACGAGCAGACCTCCCCCATAGGCACGAAGGACAGATCGTTCAGTGGTAACTCGCTCATTATTCCTTATCTTTTTAAACAAGCTTGTTGACATAACGTTTGTAGCGGCCCCAGTATCGACCTTGGCGGAGAAAGTCGTGCCATTCACAGTAACTTGCACGGTTGGGTCCGTTATCAGCGCAGGTGCATTTCGAATTGAAAAAACACTCAGCTCGCTCTGGGAAGAGCTAGAATCAGACAGTGGGAGGTTGTCAGCAGGCTGATAGGAACCAGACATGGTATCATCTCGTACCAGGTAGTTTGAAGGCTTACGCTGTTGTTGTGCAGGTTTCCCACGGGAACGACATGCTGCCGAGAAATGGTTGAGCTTATGGCAGAAATTGCAGGTCTTTCCCAAGGCAGGGCACACATTAAAACAATGAGATTCAAAATTACAGTTCGGGCAGCGCTGTCCCGGCTTAGAGCTGGAGGCAGAGCTAGTCGTACGGCGAGTCCAGTCAGCAGGACGGCAGCCGGCGAAGCTAGCCACACGGACCGCATGGTCGGAGGGGGGCACGGCGGAGGATACAGCCTCTGCCAGCCTGGAGGCGTGCAAAGCCTCATGGAAAGTCAGATCAGGCTTGCACAGGAGGTCTGAACGCAGCTTTTCATCCCGTAGACCGTACACCAAGACATCGCGGGTCAGTGTTTCAGTCGCGGCACCCAGGTTGCACCGTCTAGCTAAGTGCCGCAAGGCAGCGACAAAATTGTCCACAGACTCACCAGGGTTCTGACGGCTTGCGAAAAACTTGAAACGCTCCAGAATGGAGTTGGTGGGAACATCACACATCTCGTTAAACTTTTCGACCAGGCACACCGGGTCTTGGGCGCTCTCGTTCAGCCCGTACGCGAATGATTCGGAGCGCTCCAGAGCCTCCGGACCGGCCAGGTTCAGAAGGAGAGAGGCTTTAATCGCTGGGGCCACGGCAGGGTGGGCGATTGCGACATAATGCTCAAAATCACGACGGAAGACATTCCAGCGGTGAGCAATGTCGTCGTCAAAGATCAGAGGGTCTGGCTTACGGCAGGAGGAAGCCATAACCAGTCAGGGAAGGGTAACTGGGACTAAAGAAACAAAACCCGATATACAGGAGACGCAGGAAAAGAAACTTCTGACGCCATGTAAAGAACATGCACGTACACAAGGAATTCTTTACTATAGCTTTATTAACTACACACACATTACTGCCCTAGCTGTACATGGTCAGTCACGTTCACTGGAGAGAGAGCTAGGGGATGGGGAAGACACAGATATACTTGATTATAGGGGAGTGGTAGCAGAGCTACGCAAGTACAATTAAAGGGACATGCACTAATCATCTACACTCACGTTGTAACCAATTGGTCAGTCCTCTCCCCTCAAATACTGAATCTGCCTAAAGTACATTAGGAGCAATCCAGACAGGAGATGGGAAAGAAGGATGCTTGCAATAAAGAAACAAATATTTTGGTAATGATTTTAAATCATACTAATACATAGTTTGATAGAAACATCAGAAAAAGCAGGTAGATGACACATATGCATCAAAGCTTCCATTGTGAAAATTATTTGAGTTAAGGAAAGTAGAGCAGCCAAAGGAGCGAGATCAGTTGGAAATTTGGGCAGGTAAATGGCAGATAGGATTTAATTTAGACAAGTGTGGTGCATTGCATTTTGGGAGGTCAAATGTAAGATAAAAGGGTACGGTAATGGTATGCTTTTTGGAAAAAATGTAGAGAGGGGTCCTGGATGCATGTCCATTGCTCCCTGACAGCAGTTTCACGTGGATAGGATGTTGAAGAAGGCTAATGATGCTTCTATTAGTCAAGGCGGAATACAAAAGATGGGAAATTAGATTTCAAATTATCCTGAGAAGTGCATTCAAGGAGACAAAAAGGACATGGAATATGCAATTTTTAGTGCTGGATTGGAGTGCTGTGGAGGAACTGGAACATGATCCATAAGGAATCAGTAATTCTACATATGCAATGTTTTTCTTTCTAAGCTTTGTGGCATTGGTTTTGAAGCCTACAAACAAAAGCCTAATTGGCTAGTTTTAAGCACAGTTGTAGGAAAGGACGGATTAGTTCTGGGATGTGAAAACTGTTAAGGGCTTTAGGTGGAAAAGAGAACTTGGAAATGGGGTAATAATTTACAAAGATAAAGGTCTACAATGTCTGTTTTTCAAGTATGCCTGTACTTTCTGACATGAAATGTATTGCCTACCAGCCTATATCAACATACACAAGTGATCTTTGGGTAATGCTAGAGAAGATCATGTTTAAATTGACCATTCTAGAATCATTAAAACATTTAGAACATCCAAGAACAAGAATATCGGATGCCAATTGCCCCATTGAGTCCATGTTAAATCTTAAAGCAACCTTGTCTATCCCATTTCGTTCCCCGTAACAGATTCTCTCCCTCACATGCATGAAGGCATACGAGACATATGCCTGACTCCCACTGCCATTTCTCTCTCTCTTATAGCACGAGGTAGAAAGCACTCACAACTTTCATTGCCTCTGCACTGGAAAGTCAATAAAACACTCTTGACTTGAAAGGATCCTCCCTCTAGTAGAAGCTGTTGCTGTAAAACTGGAGCCACAGCCAATGCTAATACTTTAGAAAATGGAACTGGATCTAAACTGCATCTTCCACTAATCTACACAGGCACCATTCTCCATTATTTCCCACTACATCCATGACTGCATCGGGGCTGCTTCCTGCATCTGTGCAGAATTTGTTGATTTAATCAACTTTGACACTAACTTCTACCCTCCACATAAATTCCCTTGGACCATCTCTGACACATCTCCCACCTTTCTTGATCTCTGTTTCCATCACTATCAACTGATGTCTACTATAAACTCACCGACTCCCAGTTATCTTCACCTCATCTCATCCTGTCTCTTGTAAGGACACCATCCCCTACACTCAATTTCTCCATCTCTGCTGCATCTGCTCCCAAGATGACACTTTTCACTCTGGGACATTCGAGATATCCTTTCTATAATGAACATAGTTTCCCCCTGGTGTCGTGGATGGATCCTCACCCACGTCCTCTCTGTGTCCGGAAGTTCTGCTCGTGCTCATCCCTCTGTCCTCATGGATCAAAGATATAATTCCCCTGCTTCTCACCTTCCCGCCAACCACCACATCGAACATACACATCATCCCCGGACATTCCTAACACCTGCACCATGATCCCACCACCAGTCCCATCTTCCCGTCCCCACCCCTATCGGCTTTCCGCAGTGACTACTCCCTCCGCAACTCCTCGGTTCACACGTCCCATTTCACCCAAACTGCCCCAGCCCCAGGTACTTACCCCTGCAACTACAGATATTACACCTGTCCTTACACCACCTCCTTCACTTTCACTCACGGACACCAGCAGCATTTCCATGCGAGACAGATCTTCACACGCCCCTCCTCTAACCTCATCTATTGCATTCAGTGCTCCCAAAATGGCCTCCTTTACATCAGCGGGACCAGGTATAGACTAGGCAACAGTTTTGCTAAGACCTGCTGGACCTCTCAATTGCTAATCACTTTAACTCCACTTCCCACACTAACCTTTTTGGCCTGGGTCTGTTTCCACACAGTTTCTGCAGAAGATTAGTTTGTCTTGGCAAACTGCTTGGCATTGACATTGTAGACCTTAGAGTCTGTGCTTGGTCTGCACTGTACTATGTCGACGAGGATTCTCCTGCACCTCTGCAGACGCGTCATCGGTACATTGACAAGGTTGTATCTCGGCTTGGTATAGCAACTACTCAGCTCTTGACTACCTGAACTCGCAGAGAGTTGTGAACACAGCCCATTCCCCTTTCCTCTCATTTTTTCTTCATTCATTCTTAGTGGTTCAAGAGACTGATGTTTGCTAGCGATGTATAGCTCCATTCCTTCACCCTTGTAGTCCTTGAACCCCCACCCGACCAACATTATCAAATAATAGCCCAGTTGGAGGCAAAGTCATAATGCCCAGTTGGAGGCAAAGTCATAAAGTGCGGTGGGGGGGGATGACTTGCATCACATTTTGGTTTCGGAAGAGTTGTACCCAAGTCATCCCCCTTACTGTACTTTATAACTTTCCTAATCTATTATCTTGTTATTTATTTTGATTTTCCTTTTACTTCCTTTCTTCTTATAATTCTTCCTTCTCTTTTACATTCTGTTTCTTTCAATCTCTGTCGTTTTCTTCCTTTACTTTTTGTCATCCTCTCTCTGCCGCTCCCTCACTTCCAATCCCATTTTCCTGCATTAATGCTATATCTTTCTCCTGTTAAGATGCCTTTTAAATGTTGTTACCATTGCTGCCTCCACCACCTCCTCTGGAAGCCCTTTCCAGATATGAACTACTGTTTGTGTGAAAACGTACTCCTAAGATCTCTTTTAAACCCCTCTCTGACATTAAACCTATGACCTCGAGTTTTGGACAACCCCATCAATTGAAATAGATACCAGTTATCCACCCTATCTATGCCTCATAATTTTTTTATATACCTCTATCATGACCTTTGCTCCAGAGAAAACAGACTCAATCTACCCAATCTCTCCTGATAATTAAAGCCCTCCAATCTAGGAAATCTCCTTGTGAATATTTTCTGCATCATCTCTTGCACAGCTATTCATCCCGATAGTGTGGTGACTAGAACGGCCCATGATACTCTGTTTGGTCTCCGTGTGGTCTAACCAACATTTTGTACAACTGTTAGCATGACGTCCCAACTCCTGTACTCGATCTTTCGACCAAGGAAGGCAAACATGCCATACAACTTCTTTACCTCCCTGACTACCTGCGGTTCTATTTTCAGGGAACTGTGTACTTTGTACATCCTTCCCTAGTTTAACTACCCAAAGTGCATCACTTTGCACTTGTCCGAGTTAAATTCCATCTGCCATTTCTTCAAAATCAATATCCTGTTGTAACTTTAGACAACCTTCTTGATCGTCCACTATAGCTCATGGTGTAATCCGTAAATTTATCATAGAATCTGAAAATTCCAAGGATTATGGTATGAGTGCAGGCAGGTGGGACTAAGGGAAAAAAGTTGTTCGGCACGGACTTGAAGGGCCGAGAAGGCCTGTTTCCGTGCTGTAATTATTATATGGTTATATGATTAGCTGAGAGTGACAGAAATGGGGATCCCTCGAGGCTGACGATTGCTGGGAAAAATATCCATGTTGAGGAAGATTTGGAGCTTTTGTCTTGATATCTTCTTTCCTCGATAAGCAGTGCTTCTGACTGTCTGAAGAATATGAAATCCCAAAGATACTTTTGATTCCAGAATTGGGATTATCAACCAGAACCGCTTTGTCTGCAATTGCAATGGCAGAGTAGAATTAACAGGGGACAGAGAAATAAATAATTTACAGGCTGTACAGGTTTATGTAGACTTTAATAAGGTGCTCTGCACGGGAAGAGTGCTAAAAAAGAAAATGATGTCAGTTACTGCATGAAGGTCTGTGGATATGAACACTGTCTGGATAGTTGTTAAAACTGATGACTGCACTTAACTTTTCTGCCAACGCGTCATTCCAGACAGTCACGAAAATCAGTGCAAACACCCAGTTAATTTTATGAACAAAACAAGTAGGAATAATAGCACACAAATAGCTCTCATTTAAAGATACACAAAGCTACCACGATGCATTATTGTAAAGTATCTATATCCCGCTAAACTCATCAGTGATGTAAACAGAGATTTTGAGGAGCGAGGTTTGGATCTTGCTGCCATAGTTAACAAGCTCACTCACAGCTGGAAGGACAGCCAAGAGGCCGCAGAGGGGCTACTGGATTCTTGAAAGTGCAGGGTTCTCAGTTTTGTCCAGGTCTCATGCCCATTTATAGATCCTTGCACCCTGCTGGACTTTGCCATTTAAAACCTGCACACACGTGGATAGATTCTGCCTGAGGAATCGGCCTCTGGCTGCTCCGAATGTATGTGGAGAGGGAAGCATCAGGATGGCCGTCACCACAGAGACAGCTCACGTACACAAGCACGTCATTGGTTTAACAATGTATCTTTGTCACAACTCACAGATCTCTTGCTCCCCGCTGTCACACAAATGATAAATCATTAATGCTAATATTCATCCTACCTCATCACATCAGACTCGTACATGTTCATCTGACTGAATAACTGGCACAAAGTAAGTGGACATTCTCTTTAATTACAATCAACCTATTTGTAAAATAAACTTTTCTACTTTCTTCTCACATAATGTTTCCTGGTTGCTTGGTGTGATTTTCTTTCTCCCCTCCTACAGTTTCTCCTGGGTGCAGCCCGAGTATCTCAGTAGGTGATCATCTATTCCTGTGCCACAAATGGCTTGCGAGACCAGAGCAAGACAGGTCCACCTCCTCCTCGCGCTGCCGGCTCCTGGCTGGGAGCAGCCTGCATCTCCTGAGCTCCTGCATGGGCTGACTGACGTTGCTTCCGAA
This sequence comes from Raja brachyura, assembly GCA_963514005.1. Next base: position 11,251,921 of record OY740809.1, on the reverse strand, counting down.
ACTCTGATGCTCTGGTACTGAGAGGGGGCAGGCCAGACCTCTGACAGGTGATGCTGTCCTGAGAATTGGCCGCACCAGGCAGCTTACCCTCAGCTGCACTGGGCCCTGCATTTGTGTTCCCATTGACCAGAGGAACAGTTGGTCTAATAGCAGCTATAAGTTCTTGAAAGCCCTGCGACAGAGCAGTCTGTATCCCCGATCCCAGAGTCTGAAAGCCAGCGTGTAGGGTGCCATCGATTCTCTCCCCTATCAGGGCCATGGCTGCACTTTGTGCCTCAGCAGGGGCACGGAGTGGTTCCTGGGTGTTATGGAGGTGAAGGTGTGCTGCAGTTTCAAGTGAAGCTGCCACGTGCTCCATCGACGTCTGCAGGGAAGCGAAAGCTTCCTTGATGCTGCTGCAGATGAGGGCTGTAGATTCCAGTGTCACTGTGGTCAGGTGCTGCACATCCTCGAATATCGATCGCAGGGGCTGCAAGTATGCAAGATGTTCGTTGAACATCTTTTGCTTTGGCCGAGTCCCCGACATGTCAGAGTCCCACGGCTCCGAGACAGGATGCATCCTTCTCCTCGGCCTCCGTTGTGAAGATGACACATCCTTGTCCACTGCCCAGTTATATGGTTCCCCGACATCTTGGCCATTGCCCAATGCATCCTCCTCACTGATTCTATCTAACCGTGCTCTGGTGAGCACATCGGAGCTGGAGCAGGAGAGTGGAAAAGCTATGTTCGAGGAGGTTGAGAATGAAGGGGCTGGACCTGTGGAACACGGGGATGAATCAAGTTGCAAGGACTCACGATCTGGTTTGCTTTCAAGATCCTCATCCTCCTCATCATCATCGTAGTCAATGAAGAAGCAAAGCTTATCATCATCCTCCTCATCATCATCCTCCTCATCATCATCGTCATCCTCCTCCTCTGGACCCCACTGCATTGAAGGCTCTAAAGTGAAGCAAGAGGCAAGATAAAAATCCCCCCCTGTTTTGGAGTGCTGCAATTCAATGTACTGATGTAATACCACAAACCTGTAGCCTGCAGCGTCACACCAATCTCACCGTCCGCCACCACTGCGAGACCACACTGTCTACCCGCCAACTCCACAGCCTGATCCTCGTAAGGGGTGAGCTCCTTAATGTTGGGGATGTACGCTTTGCATTCCTGTCCCTCGCGCGCGTTGTGCATTAGTTTTTCCTGTAAAAATAATGCATCATTAAATTATGGTTTAATCTGACTATCGACAATGGCACTAACGTCTATGGTGATGAAGTGCTTTGAGAGGATGATTATGGCGCATATCAACTCCTACCTCGACAAGTACCTCAACCCACTGCAATTCCCTTACCGCCACAACAGATCAACGGTGGATTCGATCTCACTGGCTCTCCACCCCGCTCTGGACCACTTGGACAACAGAAACTCATATGTCTGGCTGTTATTCATTGACTACAGCTCGGCGTTTAACACCATCATCCCCTCCAAACTGGTTACCAAGCTCTCACATCTGGGTCTCTGAGCATCCCACTGCAATTGGATCCTCGACTTCCTCATTCACAGACCAGTCTGTCCGTATTGGTGGAAATGTGTCTTCCTTGATAACAATCAGCACAGGAGCACCTCAAGGCTGCGTGCTCAGCCCCCTGCTGTACTCACTCTATACTCATGACTGTGAAGCTGGTCATAGTGCAAACTCCATCATCAAGTTCATCGACAACATCACTGTTGTGGGACGAATCACTGATGGTATAGAAGTGAGATTGACCAAATAGTGCCAGCACAATAACCTGGCTCTCAACACCAGCAAAAGCAAGGAACTGATTGTAGACTTTGGAAGGGGTAGGATAGGGACCCACAATCCCGTTTATATCAACAGGACGATGTTGAATAGGGTCAAGAACTTCAAATTCCTGGGCGTGCATATTTCCGAAGATCTTTCCTGGTCCCAGCACACTGATGCAGAAAGCACATCAGCGCCTCCACTTCCTGAGAAGATTACAGAGAGTCGGTAGGTCAAAGAGGACTCTCTCGAACTTCCACAGGTGCATAGTAGAGAGCATACTGACTGGTTGCATCGTGGCTTGGTTCAGCAACTTAAGCGTCCAGGAGCGGAAAAGAATGCAGAAAGTTGTGACCACTGCCCAGTTTATCATCGGCTCTGACCTCCCCACCATCGAAGGGATCTTTCGCAGTCGCTGCCTCAAAAAGGCTGCTAACATCATCAAGGACCCACACCATCCTGGCCACACACTCATCTCTCTGCTGCCATCAGGTAGAAGGTACATGAGCCTGAAATCTGGTACATCCAGGTTCAGGAACAGCTTCTTCCCCACAGCCATCAGGCTATTAAACTCACCATCAAAAAAACTCTGAACTATAACAGCCTATTGCACTTTATCTGGTAATTTATGTGTGTATATATATGGTCTATGCTATACAGACGCACTGAACTGTTCTGTATCTATGCTTACTATATTCTGTTGTGCTGCAGCAAGCAAGAATTCTATTGTCCTATCTGGGACACATGACAATAAACGCTCTTTACGCAACTTAAATTTTATAAGGAAGGTTCTGCATGCAAGGTATCTGGCATAAGAATAGAGGGATAAGTAGACCATTGAGCCCATCCCACAATCCAATAAGATTACATCTCATATAACATTGACTCTACCTACCTGTCTTTCCCAATGTCCCATAATACCATCGGTCAACAGGAAAATGATCAACCTTTGATTTAAAAACTGGAACTTGATCTAGAATGAACTGACTTATGTCCCATGGCTCTGACACCCACCATCATAAAGTGCTTTGAGAAACCGTTCATATTGCACATCAACTCCAGTCTCCCAGACAGCGTTGATCCACTGCAATTAGCACTCCACTGCCACATTTCCATGGCAGATGCTATCTCCCTGGCTCTACACTCATCCCTGGAACATCCAGATAACAAAGACATCTACATCAGTGTCCTGTTTATTGCCTAAAACTCTGCCTTCACCTCTATAATTCTAACCAAACTCATCCCCAAACCCCTGAACCTGGGACTTAGGACCCCTCCTCTGCAACTGGATCCTTATCTTACCAACCCATCTTCCCATGAAACATAGAAACATAGAAACATAGAAAATTGGTGCAGGAGTAGGCCATTCGGCCCTTCGAGCCTGCACCGCCATTCAATGTGATCATGGCTGATCATCCAACTCAGTATCCCGTACCTGCCTTCTCTCCATACCCCCTGATCCCTTTAGCCACAAGTGCCACATCTAACGCCCTCTTAAATATAGCCAATGAACTGGCCTCAACTACCTTCTGTGGCAGAGAATTCCAGAGACTCACCACTCTCTGTGTAAAGAATGTTTTCCTCATTTCGGTCCTAAAGGAATTCCCCCTTATCCTTAGACTGTGACCCCTTGTTCTGGACTCCCCCAACATCGGGAACAATCTTCCAGCATCTAGCTTGTCCAACCCCTTAAGAATTTTGTAGGTTTCTATAAGATCCCCCCTCAATCTTCTAAATTCCATCGAGTACAAACCGAGTCTATCCAATCTTTCCTCATATGAAAGTCCTGACATCCCAGGAATCAGTCTGGTATCCCAGGAATCAGTCTGGTATCCCAGGAATCAGTCTGGTATCCCAGGAATCAGTCTGAAGATGAACCTTTTATTGTGGTTTTATGTGTGACATGATTTCTGAAGTCAGTTCCCTCTTAATCACAAAGTGGAATGAAGTGGCAGCTTCACAGGTGTAAAACTTTAGAGGGTGAGAAACATGACAGTGCACAAGGGAGAATGCCCGGAGAGTTACCTTGCCTGCTCTGGTTAGGTCATTGAACTTCTTCCGACACTGGTCTGCAGTCCTTGAGGTGAGAGAGGTGGCGTTCAGTGCCATTGCCACCTCTCTCCACATGGCACGTGAAATAGATTTCTGTGGTTTTCTTCCATGTACACCCAGCAGTCTGTCTCTCCTTGGCTGCATCTCATTCAGAAGCGTTTGTAGGTCGGTGTCGGTAAAATTTTGAGCCCTTCTTCTCTGTCTCTTTGAACTGCCAGGCTCCCAGGTCTGGATGTCATTCCCAGATCCTCCATTGGAAGAAATGCTTTAAAGAGTGCCACGAAAACTAACATGAGCCAATGATTTCAGACACTTGACAGTCGAGTTGATTTGCAACTCACTTGCCTAATGGAATCATACAGCACAGCAGAAGACCCTTCGGCCTACCATCAAGTATCTAGCTATACTAAACCATTTACCAGCACAAGGCTAAAGGTGTCGGCCAATCTTTGCTTTCCCAGGTGCTATGCCACTAATTTGTGAGCTCCACACAGCAATACTCCTGGCGCAATACTACTCAAACTAAAGAATCTCTCACGATTATGCAAATAACACAAGGTCAACTCTGAGTATAATCAGGGAGTTGTTTTAGCTGAGGAACATACAGGCGTAAATGACTGAAACTAAGTAATTAGATACATTGATAATTGGATGCGTAGATAATTGGGCAGAGCTACGTTCGGATGCTCTTTGTGCATTACAGCTCAGCTTTCAATACTATCATTCCGGACATTCTCATCGACAAACTGGTCACTCTCGGCCTCCCCACTCTCACATGTGCCTGGATAAAGGACTTCCTCACCAACCGGCCCCAGACTGTGAGACTTGGCCCCCACCTCTCCTCCACTCGCATGTTGAGTACCGGCTCCCCACAGGGCTGTGTGCTAAGCTCCCTCCTATACTGTCTCTACACCCACGACTGTAGTCCGGCCCACAACAACAACCGAATCGTCAAGTTTGCTGACGACCACAGTAGTCGGACTCATCTCAAGGGGAGATGAGGCAGCCTACAGAGAGGAAGTCCTGAAGTTGACAGCCTGGTGCTCAGAAAACAACCTGGCTCTGAACACCAAGAAAACCAAAGAGCTCATTGTCGACTTCAGGAAGCACAGCACCGACGTAGCCCCCTTATACATCAACGGCGAGTGTGTGGAGAGGGTCCACACCTTCCGGTTTCTCGGCGTCCTCATCTCCGCTGACATCTCCTGGACAGACAACATCACAGTGGTCATCAAGAAGGCTCAGCAGCGGCTGCACTTCCTGAGGGTCCTCAGGAAGCACAACCTGGACTCCAACCTGCTGCTGACCTTCTACCGCTCGTCCATTGAGAGCCTGTTGACATACTGCATTACAGCATGGTACGGCAGCTGCACCATGGCAGACAGGGAGAGGCTTCAGAGGGTAGTTAGGGCAGCACAGAAGATAATCGGCTGCCCTCTCCCCTCTCTGATGGACATTTACACCTCCCGCTGCCTCAGCAGGGAGAAGAACATTATCAAGGACAGCTCCCATCCTGCATTTGGCCTGTTCAACCTGCTACCCTCAGGGAGGCGCTATAGGTGCATCAGCACAAGGACAAATAGACTCAAGAACAGTTTCTTTCCAAAATCCATTATCTCCCTGAACTCACACATGCATTGACTTCACAGCCTAACCCCCGGACTTTCATCTATCCACCTACTGTAATTTGTACTGTAACTGTAATTTCCAATATGTGCAATAACCCATACTGGATATAGGAATCCTATTATCCTATTATCCATTCTATTTATCCATTGTCTTTTTATAGATATGTATATAGCGCTGCAGAAACTGTGCACCTTATGCCCCCCCCCCCCCTTTTTGTTTTGTTTTGCACTGAGTAGGAGCAGTTTTTAATGTCATTGTACATGTGCATAGTGACAATAAAAGGTATTCTGATTCTGATAGATATCTAATTGAATATAGGGGTTATTATCCTCTTGCGTAAATTTGGTGCGTGTGCAGATGTGGTGAAGATGTCGCTATTTAGAGCATACTGCACACCCCTCTACACTGCGCACCTGTGGTCGAACTATTTAAAGACAATTATGCAGAGACTAAAGGTGGCATATAACGATGCCATGAGAACACTGCTAAGGCAACCAAGATGGTGTAGTGCCAGTAATATGTTTGTGGTTGCAGGAGTCAGTACTTTAGAAGCTATCCTAAGACACCACATGTATAAATTCATTTGCAGGATAAATGACTCTAAAAATGTGCTTATTGTGGCCTTGACAAACATAAGGGTTAGTACTACACGCTACGAATCCCAGCTGTGGAGACATGGTATCGTTGTCTCGTTGTACTACATTGATCAATTTTTACTCTGGATTTTTAAGTATTGTGGGTTTTTAAAATATATAAATTATGATCTTTTTATGTGATTTACCATGATTTTATATATATTTATATTTGATATGCAATGCATTTTTAATGTAATGTTGCCCCTTGTCTGGACCTTGAGTCCGTAATAAAGATTATTATTATTACTGTGAATAGATAGATTAAAGGTTTGCCTGGCCCTGTCTCACTGGATTGCTGAAGGTGAGTGAGTATTTAGCAGGTCACATTTAATGCACAGACTCACACCATTAAAAAAAAAGTTTGAATCAATATACCAAATTATAAACATTCTATTGTTGGTTATCAGGTCAACCATCTCCTCCCCCATATAGTAAAGATACTGATTATTTTAAAGCTGAATGGGAACTTACTCATTTAAATGCTCTGCTGATTTCAGGCAGTTTGCCAGTTGACTCCTGAAGGTGCTTGGAATCTCCATTGGCTGTTCACCCTGTTCATTCCTTGAAACAAAAAGCATACTCCAGGTTACACGTGTCACAATCAGACAATTCAGACGCAGCTGATAGTGGAGGCTTTGATAGAAACAAAATGCAGAAAGTGACTCAGCAGGACAGGCAGCACCTCGAGAGAATGAATGGGTGATGTTTCGGTTTGAGACCCTTCTTCAGACTGAGTCTAAAGAAGAGTCTCGACCCGAAACGTCACCCATTCCTTCACTGCAAAGATGCTGCCCACCCTGCTGAGTTACTCCAGCATTTTATGTCTATTTTTGGTTTAAACCAGCATCTGCAGCTGCTTCCTACACAATGAAGGCTTTGGACAGATTTGGGAGATATAAAACTGTACTGGTTTTAAGCACTTGCAATAAGGTTCTCCTCCATCAATATGGGTGTTCCTTGGGGAAATCACATCAGTAGTGCCATTCTGATGTGCATGATGTACTTGAGTTAGTAGGTGGTAGAGGTGATAGAGCAGCAGAATGGTGCAGCAAGCATTAGAACAACCACTTATTTCCAGTGACCTGGGTTTGATTCCAGACCAAAGATGATCTACATGAGTTACTGGTTAATGGTAGCTCTCAGGATGTTGATGATGGCCGATGTGGCTATGGTGATGCAATTTAATGTCGTTGATAGATTGATTGAAAGATAAAGCATGGAAACAGGTGGTGGTGGTATGCACGGACTGGAATCGCCGAGGAAGCTGTGTGGGCCAGCGTTAACAGACCAGCATGGTGGTGACGATCGATAGGTCTGACTTGGAAGTGGCCGGGGTGGCCGGGCTGGCCAGGGGTTACGTCGGCAGCCAAGTCTGGAAGTGGCAGGGGAGGCGGTGTAGGCCGTGAGTTGTGTCAGCAATCCAGCCTGGAAGCCGCTGGGTGGGTGAATCAGGCCGGGCTCTGCGTCGATGACTCGGCCTGCAGTGAAGGTCAGTAGATCCGTCCGCTATAACCGAAATCCGTTATAAAGAGGTCTATAATAAGGAGGGTTTACTGAATTACCTTTTCTTGCCTTCAAGACCGTGCAAAGATCATGTCAGTGAGGCAGATGAGCACATTTCTGATGTATAAAAGCATTAGGATTACAATAGTAGGATAATTTTAATTACCCTCATAACTGGGATCTCTCAGTATAAAACCCCATTGAGAACACAAGTTGTTCAAATAGCATTCCGGAGATTTTTTTTTGGTCATTATGTAGCAAGTTGAGTCATAAAGGTGGTAGAGGCAATTATGAGACATCCACGTCCATAATGCATTGGAGGAAATTAGAAATCTAAACCAGAAGTAGAAAATGTTGAAAATGCTCAAGAGGTTAGGCCACATTTGTGGGATGAGAAACAGAGTTAATGTTTCAAGTCAAAGACCCTCTGTTACATCTCACAAAAGGTTTATGTAGGGTCTTCAACATGAAATGTTTCCACACATGCGGCCTGACTTGCTCCACAATACTACACTTACTCAAAAGTTGCCTTGACGCATATGGATTAGAAACAGTTAAATTGGGGTTAAGTGAAATAGCAAAAATGGAAATATATCTGCTATGTGAAGGCAAATTAGTAGTTATTTAACGTGGAACATTGTTGACCGTTTACTTGCCCTACCATCGAGGGGACATCACGAATTCATTCTCATACAGCAGCTGAAATTTCTCTGCAATATTACCCTTCACCTACTGCATCCCTCAGAAACATGCCTCTATGTTTTCTCTTCCATCTCTCTGTGACTGAGATCTGTAAAGCAATGTGACTTTTCAACCATTTGCCCATCAACCATTTGCCCATCAAAAAGCTCCCTCACTCGTGTCCACGTATTACGTGCCATGCTTTGTCCTGCCTTTCCTCTCTTTTTGCTTTCTCCCGCTATCCCCCCCCCCCATCAGTCTGAAGAAGGGTCTTGACTCAAAACGTTACCTATCGATGTTCTCCATAATGCTGCTTGCCTCACTGAGTTACTCCAGCACATATCATTGATACGTTTCTGCATATCTTTCATTCATTGTTCTTTATCTCTCCACATCACCGTCTATATCTCTCGTTTCCCTGATCCCTGACCAGTCTGAAGAAGGGCCTTGACCCAAAACGTTACCTATCGATGTTCTCCATAATGCTGCTTGCCTCACTGAGTTACTCCAGCACATATCATTGATACGTTTCTGCATATCTTTCATTCATTGTTCTTTATCTCTCCACATCACCGTCTATATCTCTCGTTTCCCTGATCCCTGACCAGTCTGAAGAAGGGTCTCGACCCGAAACGTCACCTATCTCCTTAGATGCTGCTGCACCCGCTGAGTTTCTCCAGCTTTTTGTGTGACCCTTGTGTCCTTCAATGTGACTTTACTGTTATTTTTCCTCGGTGCAATCCATATAACCTCATTTATTGATCTTTTTGATGAATGGTTCATATTCACTACTTCTTTAACCAAAATTGCCACCTCCTTTTATCCTCACCATCACTTTCTCATCTGAAAACGCTGTAATTAGGAATGCTGAGGTGCCAGTTCCATTTTTCTTTTAACCATTACTATTATATAGGCACAAAGTGCTAGAGTAACTTAGTGGGTTAGGGAGCATAAGCTGCCTGGCCCGCGTGCTGTTACTCCAGCACCTTGTGCCTATCTTCGATTCATCTGCAGTACCTTCCTACACATTATCATTATATGTTTGATGAATTCTTGGGACCTTATTGTTCACGAATCACGTGGAGGTTTATATGTTAGAGCTGCCAAACTCCTTTGTTGTCTATCTTCTATTTTTTGTTTCCTTTACGCGACACAACTTTCCACCCCTCATGGAATTGTACAGCCCAAATATCCCATTGAATGCCAGAACCAGTTGCAGGAGACATATGGCCTAATCATATTTCTTCAGCTTTATATTATTACCTTGTAGTTACGGCCTTACTGCTGCATCTCCTTTGGCAGGGTGGGTCCAACTACGACAAACTGGGCAGCAATATAAAGGTCTCACCATAAATGTAAACATAGCTCAGCATGAGTGAATAGCAGGAATTGCAAGAAAACTGAAAATATATAATGAAAAGCAAATAAAACTACGGATGCTGGAAAAACAAAAACAGAAATGTTGGAAGAATTCAGGTTGTCAAGCAGCATCTGTGAAAAGAGAAACCAGTTACAATTTCAGCTCAGCATAGTGGCACAGCTGCTGCCTCACAATACCAGAGACTCGGGTTTGATCCTGACCTTGTGTGTTATATGTGTACAGTTTGCACATTCTTCCTGTGACTGCATGGGTTTCCTCTGGTGCTCCGATTTCTTCCCACATCCTAAAGACGTGCAGGTTTGCAGATTGATTGGCCTCTGTAAATTGCTCGTAGTGTGCAGGGAGTGGATGAGAAAGCGAGATAATATAGAACTACTGTGACTGGTGATCAGCTTGGACTCGGTGGGCTGAAAGCCATGCTGCATCTGTAGATTTAAAAAAATCAACTGGGAACAGTCACCGACATAATTTAACTAATTTCTCTCTCCAGGATGCTGCTTGACTGGCTGTGTTCTTCCAGCATTCCTGAAAATGTCTGAAAAGGTCCGGAAAGGTGAGGTCCTTTGTACTGTTTCACAGGTTGACAGGACAGCGTAGCAGGACTAGGGAGGGGGGGCTGGCAACAACAGGGGGAGTACAAATGACAGGAAAGGAAGGGGAGTAATGGGAGGGAGAAGTGTGATGGGAAGGGAGAAGGAACATGATGAAGAGAGGATCGTGGAGTAAGAAAGAACGTATGAAAATAGTACCAGGTGCAAACCTGAAACCTCTCCACTATTCAATGTGATCATGACTAATTTGCCCCAGACTTCAATTCATCTTTTTTACAAGCTCTCCACAGCCTGCAATACCTTGGTCATTCAGAAATGTATCCAACTACTCTTTCAACACCTTCAGCCATCCACCCTTCACTAACATCTATGGTAACGAATTCCAGAGATTCACCACCACCCACTACAGGGCTGCAGGGTGAAGACTGGGTGAGACCTTTATATTGCTGCCCAGTCTGTCGTAGTTGGACCCACCCTGCCAAAGTAAGCTGCAGGGTGAAGACTGGGAGTGGAGGTTGGGGTATGCGGACTGATGTGGAAAAAGTCAGACATTGAGGCGAATGCAGATTTTTAAGGGGTGAATGTTAGGGTAGGGCGCATTTGAAGAAGGTTGGGGTAGGACATTGAGGGAAGATGTGGGTGTGAATGGGCGAGGATGTGAGAATGGGGACATGTTTGGGACTGAAAGTCTGGGTGAGCCAGATTAAGAGGGTTGGCGTTTGGTAGGAGATGTGAGGGTCGGAGGTAAGGGGGGGGGGAGGATCTGGGGGATAGAGAGGAGATGGGGAGGTTGAGGATCTGGAGGTGGCAGGTTTTGAGAAGGTAAAGAGGGATGCTGGGGCTAGAGCTGAGGAGGTATCTGGGGTTAGGGAGCGTCCAGGTTGAGGGGGGTGTGGGGAGGTTTGAGGGCAGGTATGGAGACGGTTAGATGGGAATTGGGGGTGGATCTGGGGGTTGTGCAGATCTGGAGAAGGTTGGGGTGCAGGAAGGTTGAACTGAGGAAGGAATCAGGGGTGAGGGCGTAGGTTGAAACATAGAAAATAGGTGCAGGAATAGGCCATTCAGCCCTTCGAGTCAGCACCGCCATTCAATATGATCATGGCTAATCCAAAAGATTCAAGAGAGTTCATTGTCATGTGTCCCTGATAGGACATTGAAATTCTTGCTTTGCTTCAACTCTCTTGAAAACATGAACTCTGGGCCTCCACTGCCTTCTGTGGCAGAGAATTCCATATTCACAACTCTCTGGGTGGAAACGTTTTTCCTCATCTCAGTCCTATTCTTACACTGTTACCCCTGGTTCTGGACTCCTCCAACATCGGGAATTTTTTTCCTGCATCTAGCCTGTCCAATCCCTTAAGAATTTTATATGTTTCTATAAGAACCCCTCTCATCCTTCTCAACCCCTCTCAGCCCATTCTTTCATTATACGTCAGTCCCGCCATCCCGGGAATTAACCTGGTGAACCTACGCTGCACTCCCTCAATAGCAATAATGTCCTTCCTCAAATTAGGAGACCTAAATTGCACACAATACTCCAGGTGCAGTCTCACCAGGGCCCTGTACAACTGCAGTAGAACCTTCTTAGATCCTAAACTCAAATCCTCTCGCAATGAAGGCCAACATGCCATTAGTTTCCTTCACTGCCTGTTGTACATGCATTTAGTAACTGATGTACAAGCACACCCAGGTCTCGTTGCACCTCCCCTTTGCCTAATCTGACACTATTCTGATAATAATCTGCCTTCCTCTTCTTGCCACCAAAGTGGATAACCTCACATAGTACTGCATTTGCCATGCATCTGCCCACTCACCCAACCTATCCAAATCACCCTGCAGCTTAATGGCATCCTCATCACAGCTCACACTACCACGCAGCTTTGTGTCATCAGCAAATTTGGAGATGTCACATTTAATTCCAGAAAAGTGCTGGAGCCAAAAGTGCTATTAATTCTTACTGTAGACCAATTTCCGGTAGCCCTTATTGTCGCTTCCCCTTCTCAGCTTTCCCTCAGCCCTCTGGCTCCTCCTCTTCCTTCCTTCTTCTCGCCCCCCCCCCCCCCCCACCCATCCTACATCAGTCTGAAGAAGGGTTTTGGCCTGAAACGTTGCCTATTTCCTTCGCTCCATAGATGCCTCCGCACCCGCTGAGTTTCTCCAGCACTTTTGTCTACCTTCGATTTTGCAGTATCTGCAGTTCCTTCCTTTGTTTCCTGTCTGCCAACCAATTCTTTATCCATGTCAATACCCTACCCCCAATATCATGTGCTCTAATTTTGCACACTAATCTCTTGTGTGGGACCTTGTCAAAGGCTTTTTGAAAATCCATACACCATATCTACTGGCTCTCCCTTAACCATTCTATTTGTTACATCCTCAAAAAATTCCAGAAAATTAGTCAAGCATACTTTCCCCTTCATAAATCCATGCTGAATTGGACCGATCCCGTCACTGCTTTCCAAATACGCTGCTATAATATCTTTAACAATCGTCTCAAGCATCTTCCCCACTACCGATGTAAGACTAACTGGTCTATAATTCCCCGTTTCTCCCTACTTTCCTAAAAAGTAGGGTTACATTGGATCAGTTCCTGTGGACTGGAGGGTAGCCAGTCAAGAGAACATTGGAAAATGATCACCAATGTATCCACGATTTATAGGGCTACCGCCTTGAGTACTCTGGGATGCAGACCATCAGGCCCTGGGGATTTATCTGCCTTCAGTCCTGACAGATTACCTAACACCATTTCCTGACTAATGTGGATTCCGTTCAGTTCCTCCCTCCCACTAGATCCTCGGTCCCCTAGTATTTCTGGGAGATTGTTTGTGTCTTCCTTAGCAAAGACAGAACCAAAGTACCCATTTAGCTGTTCTGCCATTTCTTTGTTTCTAATTATAAATGCACTTGTCTCTAAATGCAAGGGACCTACAATTGTCTTCACTCATCTTTTCCTTTTTACATATCTAAAGTGCAAGAGTTCAAGAGACATTTATTGTCACATGCACCAATTGGTACAATGAGTAACTTTTAGAGTCAGTTTTTATATTCCCCACAAGCTTTGTTTGATGCTCTGTTTCCCTCCTCTTAATTAACCCCTTTGTCCTCCTCTGTTGAGTTCTAAACTTCTCCCAGTCCTCCAGTTTGCTGCTTCCTGTGGCCAATTTATATGCCTTTTCCTTGGACTATCCTTGATTTCCCTCGTTAGCCACAGTTGAGCAGCCTTCCCCGTTTTATTTTTTTGCCAGTGAGGAATGAACAATTTTTGAAGTTCATCCATGCAGTCTTTAAATCTTTGCCATTGCAACTCCACCATCAACCCTTTAAGTATAATTTGCCAGTCTATCCTAGCTAATTCCAGTCTCATACCTTCAGTGTAATTTCTTTAAGTTCAGGACCCTAGTCTCTGAATTAACCGTGTCACTTTCCATCCTAATGTAGAATTCCATCACATTATGGTCAATGTTGCCCAAGTGGCGTTGCACAACAAGATCACTAACTAATCCTTCCCATTGCAGAATACCCAGTCTAGGATGGCCTGTCTTCTAGTCAGTTCTTCTACATATTGGTTTAAAAAACCATCCCGTATACATTTCAGGAAATCCTCCTGTTCAGTGCTGGTACCAATTTGGTTGGCCCAATCAAGTCACCCATGATACCTTTGCTGTACACATCCCTCTTTTCCTGCTTGATGCTATCCCCAACCTCCCTACCCTACTGCCGTTTGGTGGTCTGTGGGGACTGTGTAGGTTTCAAAAAGGTTGGGGAGAGGGAGGTTTGGAGCAGGCTGGTGTGGGGTGAGAATATTTGAGGGGGCCAAGTTTGGAGAAAGTTGGGGTGAGGGGGTATCTGAAGGTAGTGCAAGTTTGGAGAAGGCTGGGGTGGGAAAGGGTGCATTAAGTTAGAGTTGGGGAAAACAGGGGTGAGGGTCTGAGTTTGGGGCGATGTCTGATGAGATTTGATGGGCCAGGGATGGATTGGGCTGGTTTTGATGAGGGTTGGAGGTGAGAACGATTTGGAAAGGGTTGGGATGAGAGAGTATTTGAGGATGGGCAGGTTTAGATAAGGTTTAGTTTAAGGGGAATCGAGGACAAGCTTGGATGAGGGTGGGGCAGGTTAGTGTGGGAGGGGAGGTTGGGGTGAGGGAGGAGCTATGGGGGTGGGTTTGGAGAAGGTTGGGGTGAGGGATAATCTGAGGGTGGGGCAGGCATGGTGAAGGTTAGGGTGGGGGGAGGAGAGGTTGGGTTCGGCATAGAGAAGGTTGGGGTGAAGTGGGTCTGGAGGGGGGAGCAGGGGCCATGTGAAGCCGGGCTCGGGATGCGGGCTAGCGAGGACTGTGGGCTCGGGGCCGCTGCGGGCGGTGGTGGGTGGCGAGAGTGGGCCGGGCCGGGCGTTGGCGGGTGGCGAGAGTGGGCCGGGCCGGGCGGTGGCGGGTGGCGAGAGTGGGCCGGGCCGGGCGGTGGCGGGTGGCGAGAGTGGGCCGGGCCGGGCCGGGCGGTGGTGGTGGGTGGCGAGAGTGGGCCGGGCCGGGCGGTGGTGGTGGGTGGCGAGAGTGGGCCGGGCCTGGCTGGGTCAGGTCGGTTCCGTCCCCGGGCTGCGGTCCCGGGCCGCCGGCGTAGGGTTAAAGGTCACTGACCTGAGGCGAGGAGGCTCCAAGATGGCGGCGCGGCGGCGGCTCCGCACGGGCGCGCATGCGCCGGCACTGAGCGTGGGGCCGGGGCCGGGGCCGGGTTCGAGTTCGAGTCCGAGTCCGGCCTCTGTACCCCACCTGCCCGGCACTGGCTCCCGGTCCGGGCCGGGCCTGTCGGCTGTGGGTGTCGGTCTGACGGAGGTACGGCGCGGCGGAATATCCTCGTAGCGGGGCTACGGGAGGCCTGAATAAGCCCAGCTGTTCCCCGGTGACTGAACCTCAGCTTTACACCTCTCATTCACTTTTGGCCTCCCCTTTATTCTAAGACTGTGGCCCCTGGTTCCGGACTCGACCAACATTGGGAACATTTTTCCTGCATCTAGCTTGTCCAGTCCTTTTATAATTTTATAGGGATCTTATAGAAACATAATCAAATTATAAAAGGACTGGACAAGCTTAATGCAGGAAAAATATTCCCAATGTTGGGCGAGCCCAGAACCAGGGACCACGGTGTTAGACTAAAGGGGAGGCCATTTAAGACTGAGGTGAGAAAAAACGTTTTCTCCCAGAGAGTTGTGAATTTGTGGAATTCCCTCCCACAGAGGGCAGTGGAGGCCAAATCACTGCATGGATTTAAGAGAGAGTTAGATAGAGCTCTAGCGGCAAGTGGAGTCAAGGGATATGGGGAGACACGGGTTATTGATTGGGGACGATCAGCCATGATCGCAATTGTGAGAAATAGAGTGATTAAACCCCCACTATTGTGAAGGTCCGGGCGAGGATTCTAACATCGTTGTGAATGAGGTAACCAGCATCGTCCTTGAGCACCACTGATAGCATTGTATAGTGGCAGGCAGAGATGGGCGATGCGCCATAATCACCAGATACAAGCTTTTCACTTAAAATACAAGAAACTAGGCCAGGTCAATAGCAACTGAGCATGCTTAATGAAATAAATTAATATTACTTACACGCCCCTGGTCAAGAAACTGCTCATTACCATGAACATGATATGTATGATGAGGGAGGTACTGGGGGACGTACCTATAGACTGTGCACCTCAGTGCTCTGATTGGGAAGAGCCAGAGAGGAGGTTAAGCCAGCAGAATTGTGTGTATAAAGGGACTTTACTTTCCTGACTTTGGTGTGCCTCTAGGGGACAGCAAAGCAGAGGCACCTATTCTGCAGAATACTATCTTAATAAAAGCTTCTTTGCTGACTTTGTCTCAAACAGCGTTTGTGATTTTTTAAAAATATCTCACAGCAATGAATGGCGGTGCTGGCTCGAAGGGCCGAATGGCCTCCTGCACCTATTTTCTATCTAATGTAAACTGTTCAGGCAGAGAGTTTGACAATTACCCCGTTTTTTGTGTGAAGAAATAATGTCACACAGCATGTAAACAGGTAGCTTATCCATGCCAAATTAGATGCCCCATGTAACCTATTCCCGTTTGCCCAATATACCTCTAAACCTTTCCTATCCATGTACCTGTCTAATAAAGTTATATACATATCAAATATTTTTTTTGGTTGTAAATGCCTTCTAAATTGTACCTGCATCGACTACACCTGGCAGCTCATCCCACATAACCACCTTCCTCTGTGTGGAAAATGTAGCCCGCCACGGCTTTCACCCCTCACCTTAAACCTATGCTCTCTAGTTCAAAGATCTTTGCTCTAGTTCTTGATTCTGCAGCCCTGGGGGGAAAAAGGCACCATGCATTCACTGTCTATCTATGCCTATTGTGGTTTCACACAGCTCCACACAATTGCCTCTCTTTCTCCTACACTCCATAATTTTTACAACTGGTTGCACCTGTAGAGGAGATTCGCCAGGTCACCCATTCCTTCTCTCCAGAGATGCTGCCTGTTCCGCTGAGTTACTTCAGCGTTTTGTGTCTATCTTCTCAAGGATGATGTCTGGATTGGAGGACTTTAGTTAAGGGGAGAGATTGGATCGGCTGTGCCTGCCTTTCCAGGAGCGAAGGAGGATGAGGGATGGAAGAATATGAGGTGTAGATAAGGGCATTAATAAGAACTTTTTTCCCTTATGGCAGTGAAATCAAAAACAAGATGGTGTTTTTTTCATAGGATGATGGAGTTTTAAACGGGATCTAAAGCTAAGATTTTTGTTCAGAATGGTCGATATATGTAAGTCGATGGCAGAGGAGGTGGTGGATTTGATACAATCGCTATATTTAAAAGGCATTCAGGTGGACTTAAATAGGTAAATTGGATTAGTATAGAATGGCAAATGGGTCAGCGTGGAGGGCTGAAGGGCGTGTTTTGGCTGGACAACTTTATGAGTGTCTGAAGAAGGTTCTCGACCTGAAACGCCACCCATTCCTTCTCTCCAGATATGCTGCCTGTCTCCAGCTTCTTATGTCCCAAAACTGGCACGGAACATAAAAACGGACTGCAAAAGTTTTTATAGATATGTGAAAAGAAAAAGGTTAGTTAAAACAAATGTAGGTCCCTTGCAGTCAGAAATAGGTGAATTGATCATGGGGAACAAGGACATGGCAGACCAATTGAATAACTACTTTGGTTCTGTCTTCACAAAGGAAGACATAAATAATGCATTCCGGAAATAGCGGAGGACCGGGGGTCAAATGAGATGGAGGAACAGAGTGAAATCCAGGTTAGCCGGGAAGTGGTGTTAGGTAAATTGAATGGATTAAAGGCTGATAAATCCCCATGGCCAGATAGGCTGCATCCCAGAGTACTTAAGGAAGTAGCCCCAGAAATAGTGGATGCATTAGTGATAATTTTTCAAAATTCTTTAGATTCTGGAGTAGTTCCTGAGGATTGGAGGGTAGCTAATGTAACCCCACTTTTTAAAAAGGGAGGGAGAGAGAAAACGGGAAATACAGACCAATTAATCTAACATCGGTAGTGGGGAAAATGCTAGAGTCAGTTATTAAAGATGGGATAGCAGCACATTTGGAAAGCGGTGAAATCATTGGACAAAGTCAGCATGGATTTATGAAAGGTAAATCATGTCTGATGAATCTTATAGAATTTTTTGAGGATGTAACTAGTAGAGTGGATAAGGAAGAACCTGTGGATGTGTTATATCTGGACTTTCAGAAGGCTTTCGACAAGGTCCCACATAAGAGATTAGCATACAAACTTAAAGCATACGGTATTGGGGGTTCAGTATTAATGTGGATAGAGAACTGGCTGGCAGACAGGAAGCAAAGAGTAGGAGTAAACAGGTCCTTTTCAGAATGGCAGGCAGTGACCAGTGGGATACCGCAAGGCTCAGTGCTGGGACCCCAGCTATTTACAATATATATTAATGATCTGGATGAGGGAATTGAATACAACATCTCCAAGTTTGCGGATGACACAAAGCTGGGGGGCAGTGTTAGCTGTGAGGAGGATGCTAGGAGGCTGTAAGGTGACTTGGATAGGTTGGGTGAGTGGGCAAATGCATGGCAGATGCAGTATAATGTGGATAAATGTGAGGTTATCCACTTTGGTGGCAAAAACAGGAGGGTATCTGAATGGTGGCTGATTAGGAAAAGGGGAGATGCAACGAGACCTGGGCGTCATGGTACACCAGTCATTAAAATTAGGCATGCAGGTGCAGCAGGCTGTGAAGAAAGCGAATGGTATGTTGGCATTCATAGCAAAAGGATTTGAGTACAAGAGCAGGGAGGTTCTACTGCAGTTGTACAGGGTCTTTGTGAGACCACACCTGGAGTATTGCGTACAGTTTTGGTCTCCTAATCTGAGGAAAGACATTCTTGCCATAGAGGGAGTGCAGAGAAGGTTCACCAGACTGATTCCTGGGATGGCAGGACTTCCATATGAAGAAAGACTGGATAGACTCGGCTTGTACTCGCTGAAATTTAGGAGATTGAGAGGGGATCTTATAGAGGCTTACACAATTCTTAAGGGGTTGGACAGGCTAGATGCAGGAAGATTGTTTCCGATGTTGGGGAACTCCAGAACAAGGGGTCACAGTTCAAGGATAAGGGGGAAGTCATTTAGGACCGAGATGAGAAGATCTTTTTTCACACAGAGTAGTCAGTCTGTGGAATTCTCTGCCACAGAAGGTAGTTGAGGCCAGTTCATTGGCTATATTTAAGAGGGAGCTAGATGGCCCTTGTGGCTAAAGGGATCAGGGGGTATGTAGAGAAGGCAGGTACAGGATACTGAGTTGGATGATCAGCCATGCTCATATTGAATGGCGATGGAGGCTCGAAGGGCCAAATGGCCTACTCCTGCACCTAATTTCTATGATTCTATGATAATTTTATGACTGTTTTGGCCAATCAACAGAAGATTGTTATCTTCTCCCCTCCCCCTCCACCCTATATCAGTCTGAAGAAGGGTTTCAGCCCGAAACTTTGCCTATTTCCTTCGCTCCATAGATGCTGCTACACCCTCTGAGTTTCTCCAGCACTTTTGTCAGCCTGCACAATGTTCTGCCATTCAATGACATTGTGGCTGATTCAGTCTTGGCCTCAGCACCACTTTCCTGCCATGAGCATACTCCAAGACTCATGCTGACAAACAATGGCACTTATGTATCCACACTCTAATTGTAAGCTTCTGTTCTCTTGAAAATAGTTTAAGTAACTCTGGTTTGAGGCATTTCCATCACAGGGTTCTTACCACATAACATCTTATGGTGCTGTGGTGCTCCTCTCATCACATTCCTCCGTTACCATGTTTGTTGCATTTAACATTGGAGAATCATTTAGATCCCCCTATCTAACACTCACGGTGGCGCAGCGGTAGTAGTTGCTGCCTTACAGCAAAATACAGCGCCAGAGACCCGGGTTTGATTCCGTCTACGGACACTGTCTGTACGGAGTTTGTACGTTCTCCCCGTGAGCTACGTAGGTTTTCTCCGAGATCTTCAGTTTCCTCCCACGTTCCAAAGACCAACAGGTTTGTAGGTTAATTGGTTTGATAAATGTCCAGTATAAAAATTGTCCAACTTCCAGTATAGTCCCTGGTGGACTCTTCGGAAGGTACAAGATATCTTTCCAACGGGTAGCATGGTAAATGGTCAAGAGCCAACAATGAGACATATAATATGAACATCTTCAGGGGAATTTGTTGTTATGGTATAGAAACATAGAATAGGTAAAGACCCATTGTTTTTGTGGCATAATGGCAATATCAGCAGTGTCCATTAACAATGTGGTCAGTTAAAACATCATAGAATCAGATTTAGACACAAAATGCTGGAGTAACAGCGGGTGAGGCAGCATCTATGGAGAGAAGGAATTGGCGACGTTTCGGGTCAGAGTTGATGTGCTGATATCATTGAGGTCGAAAGGAAAATTCAGGGGGTTCTATGGAAGGGTTTACTGGGTAATAGAGCTGGACATATATCACAGAGCAATGGTGGAATTCTAAATGTGAAGGTAGAAAATGTAATCAGCATTTATGCAGTAGAGATGAGGGAGATAAGGAATACTGCCAAAGAAGGATAGTTATGAGAAAAAAATTAGGCACAACCAGCCTGACGCAAATATATCACATCTACGGACACAAAGGCTGGAGTAACAAAGGCAGCTTCTCTGGAGATACGGAATAGGTGACCTTTTGGGTCGATATCCTTCTTCAGACTGAGTCGGGAAAGGGGATGACCCTAACCCAACTGCATCCCCTCTCACTCCATCCCTCCCCCACCCTCGTTTTACTGCCGTCCTATTGAGTTCCTCTGTTTACTCGTTGTCACCCAGCCCACACCCAATAATGGCCTGTGTGGGAAGGAACATGCAGATGATGGTTTAAACCAAAGATAGACACAAATGGTTGAGTAACTCAGCGGGTCAGATAGCATCTCTGGAGAAAAGGAATAGGTGACGTTTTGGGTTGAGACCCTTCTTCAGATGAGGAAAAAAGAGAGTTGTGAATCTGTGGAATTCTCTGTCACGGAAGGCAGTGGAGGCCAGTTCACTGGATGTTTTCAGGAGAGAGTTAGATTTAGCTCTTAGGGCTAACGGAATCAAAGAATATGGAGGAAAAGAGGAACGGGGTACTTATTTTGGATGATATGCCATGATCATATTGAATGGTGGTGCTGGCTCGAAGGGCCAAATGGCCTACTCCTGCACCTATTTTCTATGTTTCAGACTATTCCTTTTCTTTTGTCCTGACCCGCAGAGTTACTCCAGCCGTGTATGCCTGCAATAGCCTATTCTCTACCCCACATTTCCTTAATTATTGGTGGTTTTTTTCATCTATTTCTCCTAAGTACCGTCTATATCTCTCGGTCTCCTTTCCCCCTGACTCTCAGTCTGAAGAAGGGTCACAACCCAAATCGTCACCAATTCCTTTTCTTCAGAGATGTCTGCCTATCACTTGCCTGGCTTTGTCCTACCCTCACCTCTCTTCCAGCTTTCTTCACCACTCTTCCAGCTTTCTTCCTTCTCCTCCTCACTACAATCAACCTGAGGAAGAGTCCTGACCCAAGATGCCACGTATCCATGTTCTTCAGAGATGCTGGCTGACCTGCTGAGTTACTCCAGCATTTTGTGCCTGTCTTTGGTTTAAACCAACATCTGCAGTTCCTCCCTACACATATTATACGACTTTATTATACCATTGATGGGCCCAGACACTGGAACTTAAAGCACAGGGTGAAGGCAGATAGATGTAGCCTGTCGGAAGGAACTACAAATGCTGGTTTACAGCACAATCTGTGGAATTCTTAGCCACAGAAGGACGTGGAGTCAAAGTCAGTGGATATATTTGAAGCAGAGATAGATAGATTCTTGATTAGTACGGATGTCAGAGGTTATCGTGAGAAGGCAGGAGAATGGGGTTAGGAGGGAGAGATAGATCAATAGTGATTGAATGGCGGAGTAGACTTGTTGGGCCGAATGGCCTTAATTCTACTCCTATTACTTATGATCTAGACACAAAATGCTGGAGTAACTCAGCGGGACAGGCAGCAACTCTGGAGAGAAGGAATGGTGACGTTTTGGGTCGTGACCTTTCTTCAGATAGATGTAGCATTGGGACACTGGTCCCCAAAGATACTAGAGGGCATCTTTGGTGGTGCTCTTCCAGCATCTTTGCTGGTGCCCAAAGATCCTATAGCGGAGCAAGATAGACCACCGCTGCTAAATGCAATGGGCTGACGCAACGGAGCGGAACGTGGGTCTTTTTGTCATCCATTTCAGTAACCCAACCCGACCTAATCAGCATTGCGGGGGAACAGTTTGTGTGTGTGATGTAGGGTTAGATTCATGATTCTGTTAATTCATAATTCTGTTAATTTTCTTTTTTAATGTCTTTTAATATATTTTTTTAATAATTTCTTTTTAAATGGCTCATGTGCTGTGTTTGAGTTGATGTTTGTTTTACACTTGCACGCTGTGATTCATGTAATCACACTGTTCACCTAATCTTTGGCAAAGATTATAGCTCCTCTATAATCTTTGATCTTTGCTGTTCACCAGCCCTCCGCCACCTGACTCCTCCAGCCCGCGAGGGGGCAGTGAAGCTCCCCCCCCCCCCCCCCCCCCCCAGACCGCAAGCGCCTCGGCGCCCCATTGGGCAGCGACCCCGTCAATCACTGTGCGTCAGCGCCCCGCGGCTGCCGGCCGGCCTCTGATTGGTGGAGCCTGGCGGGAGGGCGGGCTGGCTCTGTGAGCAGGGACCATGGAGCGGGAAGGCAAGTGGCCGCCGAGTGACCTCTCCTACAAGGTAGCCCGGGGCATGGCAGCGCCCACATACTGCCCGGTGTGTCCGCCATCCCCCCAACCCACGGCCGCTTCGGCGCCGAGTCAAGCGATCCCTCCGCCGCCGCCCGCTCCCTCCCTCCCTCGCAGTGTTGTCTTCTTCCTCCTTCCTTCCCCTCATCCCCTTCTCTCTTCCTCTTCTTTCCCTCTCCCACCCTCACCTCCTCTCCCTCCATCCCCCTTCTCCTCTCCATCCCTCCTCTCCCTCCATCTCTCCTCTCCCTCCATCCCTCCATCCCTCCATCTCTCCTCTCCCTCCATCCCTCCATCCCTCCTATCCCTCCATCCCCCTCCATCTCTCCTCTCCCTCCATCCCTCCTCTCCCTCCATCCCCCCTCTCCTCTCCCTCCATCCCTCCTCTCCCTCCATCCCCCCTCTCCTCTCCCTCCATCCCTCCTCTCCCTCCATCCCCCCTCTCCTCTCCCTCCATCCCTCCTCTCCCTCCATCCCCCTCCATCTCTCCTCTCCCTCCATCCCCCTCCATCCCTCCTCTCCCTTCATCCCCCTCTCCTCTCCCTCCATCCCCCCTCTCCTTTCCCTCCATCCCCCCTCTCCTCTCCCTCCATCCCCCCTCTCCTTTCCCTCCATCCCACCTCTCCTCTCCCTCCATCCCTCCTCTCCCTCCATCCCACCTCTCCTCTCCCTCCATCCCACCTCTCCTCTCCCTCCATCCCACCTCTCCTCTCCCTCCATCCCCCCTCTCCTCTCCCTCCATCCCCCCTCTCCTTTCCCTCCATCCCCCCTCTCCTCTCCCTCCATCCCCCCTCTCCTTTCCCTCCATCCCCCCTCTCCTTTCCCTCCATCCCACCTCTCCTCTCCCCCCATCCCTCCTCTCCCTCCATCCCTCCTCTCCCTCCATCCCTCCTCTCCCTCCATCCATCCCACCTCTCCTCTCCCTCCATCCCCCCTCTCCTCTCCCTCCATCCCCCCTCTCCTTTCCCTCCATCCCCCCTCTCCTCTCCCTCCATCCCCCCTCTCCTTTCCCTCCATCCCACCTCTCCTCTCCCTCCATCCCTCCTCTCCCTCCATCCCTCCTCTCCCTCCAACCCTCCTCTCCCTCCATCCCTCCACCCCCCCTCTCCTCTCCCTCCATCCCCCCTCTCCCTCCATCCCCCCTCTCCTCTTCATCCACCCCCCCCTCTCCTCTCCCTCCATCCCCCCCCTCCTCTCCCTCCATCCCCCCCCTCCTCTCCCTCCATCCCCCCTCTCCTCTCCCTCCATCTCTCCTCTCCCTCCATCCCTCCTCTCCCTCCATCCCTCCTCTCCCTCCATCCCTCCTCTCCCTCCATCCCTCCTCTCCCTCCATCCCTCCACCCCCCCTCTCCTCTCCCTCCATCCCCCCTCTCCCTCCACCCCCCCCCCTCTCCTCTCCCTCCATCCCCCCTCTCCTCTCCCTCCACCCCCCCCTCTCCTCTCTCTCCATCCCCCCTCTCCTCTCCCTCCATCTCTCCTCTCCCTCCATCCCTCCTCTCCCTCCATCCCTCCTCTCCCTCCATCTCACCTCTCCTCTCCCTCCATCCCACCTTTCCTCTCTATCCATCCCCCCCTCTTCTCTCTCTCATCTTAATTAATAAGGGTGTCAGGGGTTTATTGGGCGAAGGCAGGAGAATGGGGTTGAGAGGGAAAGACAGATCAGCGGTAGAGTAGACTTGATAGGTTGAATGGCCTAATTCTGCTCCTAGAACTTATAACATTATGAATACATTTCTTGAATATAATCAAGCCAAACTCAAGTCTAATATATAGTAAGGGTGATAGATAGAGCAAAGGGAAAGATACAGAGTACAGGATATAATTCTCAGCATTGTAGAACAGTTGGTAGACAAAAGTGCCGGAGAAACTCAGCGGGTGCAGCAGCATCTATGGAGCGAAGGAAATAGGCAACGTTTCAGGCCGAAACCCTTCTTCTGTAGAACAGTTCCAGGGTTAGAGTCCAATGTCTGCAATGAGAAAGAAGAAAATCAGATTACCCTAGCTTCAGGACCGGGATCGATAACAGAGGGGAAGAAGCTGTTCCTGAGTCTGGTGGTGCGTGCTTTCATGCTTCTGTATCTTCTTCCCACGGGAAAGAAACATCGTTTAAGAAAAAGGCAGGTTCAAGAAGGGCTGCAAATAAAATGCTGGGAACTGTAGGCCGGTTAGTTGTAGTTGGAAAGTTACTAGAGAGTATTCTGAGGGATAGGTTATACATGCATTTAGATGGGCAAGGGCTGATTAGGGATAGTCAGCATAGTTTTTTCCGTGGGAGGTCGTGTCTCACAAATCTGATTTTTTTTTTGAAGACGTGACCAAAAAGGTTGATGAGGGCAGAGCTGTAGATGTTGTGTACATGGATTTCAGTAAGGCATTCAACGGTTCCGCATAGTAACTGCCCTGGAAGGTTCGATCGCATGGGAACTAAGGAGAGATAGCTGAATGGATAGCAAATTGGCTCCGTGGAAGGAAGCAGAGGGTAATGGTGGAAGGTTGCTTCTCTGACGAGTCCTGTGACTAGTGGTGTGCCTCAGGATTCAGTGCTGGGCCCATTACTGTTGTCGTCTACATCAATGATTTGGATGAGAACATGCAGGGCCAGATTAGCAAGTTTGCTGATGATACAAAATTGAGTGGTTTAGCAGATAGTGAAGATGGTTGTGAAAATTGCAGCAGGACCGGGATCGATTGGCCAGGTGGGCTGAGGACTGATTGTTGGAATTTAATACATAGAAGCGCGGGGTGTTGCATTTTGGGACGTCTAACAAGGGCAGGACCTTCACAGTAAATAGTAGGCCTCTGGGGAGTGTTGTAGAGCAGAGAGATCTAGGAATGCAGGTGCATGGTTCCTTGAAGGTCGAGTCGCAGGTGGTCTCAGGCTGAAGGTGGTCAAAAAGGCTTTTGGCACATTGACCATCATCAGTCTGAGTATTGAGTATAGAAGTTGGGAGGTCATGTAGCAATTGTATAAGACGTTGGTGAGACCGCATTTAGAATATTGTGTTCAGTTCTGGACACCATGTTATAGGAAAGATATTGTCAAGCTTGAAAGAGCTCAGAAAAGATTTACGAGCATGTTGCCAGGACTAGAGGGTGTGAGCTATAGGGAAAGGTTGAGAAGGCTGGGTCTCTATTCCTTGGAGCGCAGAGGATGAGGAGTGATCTTTTAGAGAGGTACAAAATCATGAGAGGAATACATCGGGTAGATGCACAGAGTCCCTTGCCAAGAGTAAGGGAATCGAGGATCAGAAGACATAGGTTCAAGGTGAAGGGGAAAAGATTTGATAAGAATCCGATGGGTAAATTTTTCACGCAAAAGGTGGTGGGTGTATGGAACAAGCTGAGAGGAGGTAGTTCAGGCTGGGACTATACCATAATTTAAGAAACAGACAGGTACATGGATAGGACAGGTTTGGAGGGAGATGGACCAAGCGCAGGCAGATGGGGACTAGTGTAGCTGGGACATGTTGGCCGGTGTGGGCACGTTGGGCCGAAGGGCTAGTTTCCACACTGTATTACTCTATGACACTATGACTTGCAGATTAACCTTTTGGGAATCCTGCAGCAGCGCTCCCAAGTCCCATTGCACCTCCGATTTTTGGATTCTCTCCACATTTAGAAAATAATCTACGCCTTTATTCCTACTACCAAAATGCTTGACTCCACACATTGCTACACTATATTCTTTCTACCACGTGTCTGCCCACTCTCC
The DNA here is from genome assembly GCA_963514005.1 of Raja brachyura. Next base: position 11,225,691 of record OY740809.1, on the reverse strand, counting down.
CAACCTACCCAAGTCATTCTGCAGACTCCCTGCTTTCTCTACACTTCCTCCCCCCCCCCACTTATTTTCGTATCATCCACAAACTTGGCCACAAAGCCTTCAATCCCCTGTTATAAATTTCCTGTGGTCTTGGGCAGATCTGCCCCAAACCAAGCTGGATGCATCCCCACAGTATGGTTTCTATGGTGTGCCTTCTTGGATGTCACTTCAATGTGGTTGGTACACGATAGCTCGTTGGTAATGTTTATGCAAAGAAATTTGAAGCTCTCAATCATTTCCAGTTGAGCACCATTAATGCTGATTGGGGCAAGTTTCTTCACCATTTGTTCTCTATCAACTATCCTGTATTCCGTCCAGTTATTGTTCGTGATTTGGCCCACCTCACCACAGTGCTGTATTCTACAAACCTGTAGTTGGAGATGGTCGCACAATTGTGAGTGTATAGGGAGCATAGTAGGGGACTGAGGATGCATCCTTGTGAGGAACCGGTGTTGAGAGTTATTGTGGAGGAGGTATGAACATCTAAGCTAACTAATTGTGGTCTCTGTCTGCACAAAACAGACCCTTCGGCCCGCAACATCTGTACTGAACATAATGCCAACTAAACTAATCTCTGCCTACACATGGACCATATCCCTCCATTTCCTGCATATCAATCAAAAAGCCTTTTAAATGCCACCATTGTGTCTGCCAAAAAGCACCATTTATCAGTGGTAAAGAAGGCGTGTGGCACACTTGCATTCATCAGCCAGACTGATGGATGCAAGTTGGGAAAGGTTGGGAAGTCATGTTGTGAGACATTTATAAGGCCACACTGTGCCTTTTTGATTACCTGGCTACTGGAAGGATGTCATTATACTGGAAAGGGCGCAGGAAAGATTCACAAGGATGGGGGACCTGTTATAAAGAGAGACGTGAGAGAGGGGAGCTTTTTTTCTCCTGAGTTGAAGAGGCTGAGTGGTGACATTATAGAAGTATATAAAACCATGAGGTACATAGATAAGATAAATGCTTACAGCCTTTTTCCCAGGGTGTGGGAGTCTATATCTAGAGGGCAAAGGTTTGTGGTGAGAGATTTAAAGGGGACCTGAGGGGCAAATGTTTCACACAGAGTGTGGTGGGTATATGAAATAGGCTGCCAGAGGATGTGATTGAGGCAGGTACAATTGCAGTGTATAAAGACATTTAAAGAGCTATGTGGATAGAAATGGTTGAGAGGGATATGGGCCAAACACAGGCACATGGGTCTAGCTCAGGCTAGTGTCTTGGTCAGTAGAGATGAGTTGGGCCATAGGGCCTTCTGTTCTATATAACTCTGTGAATTATAAACTGTTACGTAACAGTGTAAGATTTCCAGAGTACCTTGTGGTAAGGCAAGCCCACAAATATCTGAAATTCACACGTCCAGAGATTTTCCTTGATCCTTTAGAGAGAATAAAACACTTCATTGTGGGGAGGCTATATGAACTAGCTACAGTAACTGTAGGGGTTCTGTGCTAAATGACACCCGTGTGGAAATTCCAAAGTTCAAGTCAAAGTCAAACAAACTTTATTGTCATTTAAAAATACATCGATATATGCAATTCCAAACAAAATTCTGTTGCATTTGGCTCCCTGTGCAACTCGATAATTAACAGAATGATAAACTGGGAAAAAAATGGATAAAAGGATAAAAGGATAAATAGACAATGGTGGCAGCCCATTACATGGCATTCAGGAGTCTGATGGCTCGTGGGAAGAAGCTGTTGCGGAACCTTGATGTTCTGCAAAGTTGCTGTTAGGTGGAATCGTGATGGTGAATGACAATACAAGAACGTGAGAAAATGGAACAATTGGACACTAGCCCCCCCCAGCTTGCCCCACCGTTCATGATCATGGCCCAGGCCCAGCTCATCCTATGCCAGGTCCATTTAGTCCTCAATTATCCAGTCTTTCAAAAATACATCTACCAAAATAAATACCCCACTGATATAACCTTTGTTATATTAACTTTATTTCAGAGATTGTAAGAGGAATCTGCACATCTCTGCATTAAATATCCAGCCTGCAGACTTGTCATTATATCGTCTCCTCCAAGTTTTGTGTATTAGTTTAACTTAGTTTATTGTCATGTGTACTGAGGTACAGTGAAAAGCTTTTGTCACGTGCGAGCCAGTCAGCGGAAAGACAATACATGATTACAATCGAGCCATTCGCAGTGTACAGATACATGATAACGGGAATAAAGTTTAGTGCAAGATAAAAGCCAGTAAAGTCTGATCGAAGATGGCCCGAGGGTCACCAATGTGGTGGATAGTCAGTGCTGCCCTCCAGTTGCGTAGGATGGGAGGTAAGACTCTCCCACTGGTGGGAACATCTCACCATTGAACTTTTCATTGCCTCTCAACATCTTATATGTTGCAGCAAGATCACTCGTTCATTTTCTAAACCTCGAACTAAACGGATCCAATATATTTAGCTGCTTATGACAGGATAAGCCTTAAATCCCAGCAATTAACCTAATGAATCTCTTCTGAACTGCTTTCAAGGCTAGAATATCCTTTCTTAAATGAGGTGACCAAAACTGTGCATAGAACTCCCAAGTGTGGCCTCACAAACATCCTGTACAATTATGTCATTTCCTTTCTTCTAAACTATCTCTTGCAATTTAAGGCAATTTGACAGTTTCCGCCCTAACCACTTGCTGCACATGTACTAACGTTTTGTAATTTAGGCACAAGAACAGATCGATCCCTCTGAACTCCTCTCATTGCATCCTCTTTCCTTTTATGTAATAATCTGTCTTTTAATTCACCTTACCGAAGTGCATTACCTCGCACTTCCCCATTTGCCAAGTTTTTGCCCACTCACTCAACCTATCTATATCCTGTTGCAGAGTCCAAATATACTCCGTCAGACCGTATCTGGATTTTACCATATTGTGATCACTACTTCCTTGGCATTCATTAATCATATTTCATTCCTCACGATCAACATTGATAACCTAGTTCCTGAAATAGATGCTGTTACGTACTAATCTAAGGAACACACTCCACAAATTCCTTGTCTATGGTACGCTTGCTTAATCAATGAGCAGATTAAGTTGCCAATGATAATTTCAGTTCTCTTACATGCCTTTGATATTTCCCCATTTATTCTTTGTCCTATCGAGAGGTGATACTTGGGGGGGATAAAAACTATTCCCATCCATGTCTTTTGTTCCTTGCTATTCATTATTTCCACTCAGACTGATTCTACCTTATTATCTATTGCATCTTTATCACTGCTCAGCACTGCACCGGTACCTTCCTTGGATGTGAAGTCATGAAGGGAATGAATGTTATGTTGCCTCCTACATTCTAAATTTTGTGTTGGGACTAATTTTCTCTTGTCCATTACTGTATGAAGTTTTGTTTTATTAACAGGAAAATCTTATTGGAACTTTACTCGCCATCTTTGGAAACCTCGTCATCAGCATCTCGCTGAACATGCAGGTGAGCTTATGACTGGAGGGAGGAAGGGTTCCGGCTGGAGTGTGGGACCTTGTGTAGAGCAGCGAGGATCACACTAAGGTTAAGTTGGAGTTCAAAAGACCAATGTTTATGGTTGCCGCCATGATTGTGTTTACTGAACACTGGTATGGGTTGGTACTTACAATTACTTGACCAATCGAGGGGCTCACAAAGCACATGCAACCAAACATGTAACACGTTACATCCTGTTGAAGCAATTCTTTTATTTGGAGGAATGTTGAGAATGTCAGCGCGAGCAATTGTGTAACTTTACAGAAGATTGCAACACAAATACATAAAACCCACTGATTATATAAAGAATAGAATAGCGTGTGATCTGAAAGATAACTGCAATCAAACTCATGAACCCACTTTGCATTGCCTTGAAGTGGAGTTTATTCTTCCTTAAATAAAAAGATTGAAACTTTATGAATCCTGTTCTGCAAAGCCTTGTTCATTGACAGAAAGACATTCCTATTTTGGTATTCCATCTCTTCGGATTAAAAGGAAAAATATTACTGGTCTGTTTAATTACATTGTTTACCTACAGGTTATTTTTTTGTGTTGTGTAAGAGCAAGCCGGATCTTCCTCAAAGCTTCCTTAATGCTACTCTTTCCCTATCTAAACAATATTCTGTGTTTCTATTCCTCCTGTCGGAGTGGACAACTCCTATTTCCTCACTTTTTACTTCATCTGCCATAGTCCTAGCACTCATTCCTGAAATTAGAGAGTTACAGCGCAGATCCCTGACACTGCCACGTTGATGGCCTAAATCCTGAGCTTCTGGGATACTGATAATGACCCACCGTGATCCAATATCTTGACTAATCTGGTACTCTCTGTCACTGACTCTGTGGGACCTCCCATTGATCTGTGAGACCCTTATGAACATAAAAACACCAGAAGCAGGGATGGACTGTGCTGCCTACTCTGCCATTTAACCAGATCATGACTCTTCCTTAACCTCTGCCGCTTGCCCTTACTGACGTTTAAAAAAGATAGACACAAAAAGCTGGAGTAACTGAGCAGGACAAGCAGCATCCCTGGAGAGAAGGAATGGGTGACAGTTCGGGTGGAGACCCTTCTTCACTCCGACCCGAAATGTCGCCCATTCCTTCTCTCCAGAGATGCTGCCTGTCCCGCTGAGTTACTCCAGCTTTTTGTGTCTGCAGTTTAAACCAGCATCTGCAGTTCCTTCTTACACACGGATGTTTAAAAAGTCAGCTAAGCCGGCAAATTGTGGAAAGATGATATTTAATACAGAGAAGTGAGAAATAATATAGCTTAATAGAAAGAAAGACAATGATGCAGCATTTTGACGCAAAATGCTGGCCATTTTATTTCCTTCATAGATGCTGCCTGATGCACTGAGCTGCCAGTATCTGGTGTCTCAGTGATGTTGTAAAGGATGTGCAGGAACAATAATACCTTGATGGATAATGCTTTTGTAGTCAAAAATAGCCATTATGATATTCTGTCTCTCCTGCACTATCTCTAGGACCAGGTATCGATCTCTGAGAATTTTCACATGCCAATGATTTGTGAGAATCTGGTACAGTTTAGTTTAGAGATACAGCGTGGAAACAGGCCCTTCCGCCCACCGAGTTTGCGCCGACCAGCGATCCCTGTACACTACTTGTACTATCCTACATGCTAGGAACAATTTATAATCTGTACCAAAGCCAATTTACCTACAAACCTATACATCTTTGGAGCGTGGGGAAACCCACACAGCGACGCACAGAACATACATACTCCGCATGGACACAACCCGTAGTCAGGATCCAGCCCGGGTCTCTCTTGCTGCAAGGCAGTAACTCTGCCACCTTGCCTCCCACTGTCCAGTGTCTAGATCCAGTATCCCAAGACCCAGAGATGCTGGTACTAATACCAGAGAACGCAGTGATGACTTCTAAGACTCTCAACCTGTTTCTTAGTAATGAGCAATGTTTTCATAGAACATAGAATATAGAAAGATACTGCATACTAACAGGCCCTTCGGCCCACAGTGTATGTGCCAAATATGATGCCAATATTAACTAATCTCATCTGCCTGCACATGATCCATGTCCCTCCAGTCCCAACATACTAAAGATCTTATCAATGTTGTATTGTCAGTGATAGTATGCTGCACTAAATAATTAATCACATCCTTCAAAAGTCCTGTCACATCCCATCCTCTTCCAGGTCAATGTCCAGCAAACGTTTGTGATTGATCTTAATGATATCATCTCGCCCTGTGAGATCTGCACAATTGACTGATGTTATCTCCATATCAAATGTAGTGGTCATACAAATCAAAAAGCTCTGTTGCTTTCTGTTTTGCTGCCCAGGGGTTATGGTCATTTCATTCTTATTTCTCACCGATTTCGTTCCAGTTCTGATGCAGGGTCTTAACCTGAACACTGGACCATCCCTCTGCCTCCACATATGCTGCCTAACATGCTGAGTTCCACCAGTAGTTTGTATTTAGGTCCCAAGCATTCCTGGATATTATTTTCCGTAAGCAGCTGCTTCGAGTTGGTCAGATGTGGATCACAGGCACCATCTCATGAGGAATATAGCATGAAAGGATTTTCATATGGGGAGCTCAACTCGCCCTTTGTTAGGCCCTGGAGGAGTCAGCATAGATTAGGCCGTTATGTTATGATCATGCCACTCTGCACCAGTGCACGAGGGATTTGGGGAGGTGGTTATCTGGACAGCTGTGAGAAATTCTTTCAGGGAATATTGTGCTTGGTTTAAACATCGAGAGGTTCCCAATTTGTCCACAAGACTTCTCATCCACATTAAAGACCAGTTTTGGGCATGGCTAAGATGGATTGCACCACAAGGCATCAGAGACGTTGGCCAAGAGACCATACTTAATTTGCAGGCATATGTTCCCCCCCATCTTAGCCAAGGCAATAATACGTCCATTACCCCTTCTCATTTTCTCAGTCTGCCTGGTCTTTAATGGTGGGAACCTTGATATCCACCTCCAATTTGCACCCTCCTACAGAAATTCCACTTCATTCTTCTTTTCACACTTGAGACAAACCCATATCCTTCTTTGGGAGGATGTTATGTGACTTTCACTGCTGAAATCCATGCGTTGGGTGTGCATATGGTGCTGGTACTCTTGAGTGGTAAAGCTGTGGCATTTCTCTGCCTTTTTGTTATATTTAGCAGACGATAGTCCTTATTCAACAATCGTCATCTTAATTCATCTTTACCTTGGTCTGTTCAGCTTTAATATGATGGGAGTTAAAAAGAACTCACTGACAGTTGTCTGTGCTTGGATTTAGTGCAATGAGATGAGTTGTTGAGTCTCTGCCGCGGCTATTGGAGTTTTAATGGTGCACCTGCTGTGCTACCAGCATGTACTGTAATATATCCATCTATCTTTGTATTGTGCAATGATATTTATTCATCTACCATTACAGAAGTACAGCCATGTGAAGCTAGCAGGCACCAAAGATCCACGATCGTATTTTCGGACAAAAACATGGTGGTTGGGACTGACGCTCATGTTAATAGGCGAGTTAGGAGTTTTCACTGCCTATGCCTACGCTCCACTGTCGCTGATCACACCCCTCAGTGCCGTCTCCATTGTCGGTATGACATTTTACTCCAATTCAGTGTGGGGGTATACTGAGTCGATGGTTTTGGGAGAAAAACAGTAAGGGATTCCTGCCAGTTGTTTGAACGAGGCAGGAGGAAGGGCCCCATCTCGGTAAGGGGAGTGGGAGGCTCCTCCAGACGGAATGAGGTGCTGGGGAACAGAGGGACTTGTGGAAGCTGATGGGAGGGTTCAGAAGGCATACCACTCACTACATGTGTAAGTTGATAGAAGCTGACCATTATTATACTTCTAAATGTGTTCATTTTATCTTGTCAGCCAGCTCAATTATAGGGATCATATTCCTACGGGACAAGTGGAAACCGAAGGAATTTCTACGTAAGTGTTTATCACATGAAATTATCTTTTGTAGATTGAAACCTGAGCTGTTGTTTGATGATTTACCACAATGTGAGTGACACATAGGATAGATTAAATTCACCACAGATTAAATGTGGCTGATGCATTTTCAGAGCAACTATGCTATAACACCTATTAAATAGTACAGTTTTAAAGGGAGCTCAGTGCAGAGAAACTTTCGACATCTAACCATCGGCCGTATCATTGCCCCTCAGCGTCTTATATGTTGCAGCAAGATCACTCATCCATTTTCTAAACTTCGAACTAAACAGATCCAATATTTTTAGCTGCTTATGGCAGGATAAGCCTTAAATCCCAGGAATTAACCTAATGAATCTCTTCTGAACTGCCTTCAATGCTAGAATATCCTTTCTTAAATACATGAATCATTGAAGGTGGTAAGGCAGGTATACAGAACAGTCAATGATAAAAGAGGGGGGGGGGTACACAAAAGGCTGGAGAAACTCAGCGGGTGCAGCAGCATCTAAGGAGCGAAGGAAATAGGCGACGTTTCGGGTCGAGACCCTTCTTCAGACTGGGACTGTCCTTTCACCCCACCAGCCGGTACATACAACACATAGTCCTCCGCCAGTTTCGCCACCTCCAACATGACCCCTCCGCTCGCCACATCTTCCCATCTCCACCCCTGTCTGCTTTCCGCAAAGACCGCTCCCTCCGCAACTCCCTTGTCTATTCTTCCCTTCCCTCCCGCTCCACCCCTTCCCCGGGCACTGTATTTAAAAAAAAAATAAAATAAAAAATACACCCAGAATGATAAAAGAAGGATGGACTGCACAAACTGGGAAATGTGATGTGAGGCTTATGTGGTGTAACGTAATGACTACATAACCCAGTTATGCCACCATGCTTTAGGAAACACATGACGAGATAAAGATAGAATCAGGCAGCACGGAAACAGACCCTTCGGCCTAACTTGTCTTTGCAGACCAAGATGCCCCATTTAAGACAGTCCCATTTACCTGAATTGACCCATCTCTCTCTAAACCTTTGCTATCTATGTACCTGTCCAAGTGTCTGTTAAAAGTTGCTTTTGTACCTGCCCTTACTGCTTTTGCTGGGCAGCTCATTCCAGATATATACCATGCTCTGTATGAAAAAGTTGCCCTTTCAGGTTCCTATTCAAACATTCCCCTCATACCTTAAACTTATGCCCTCTAGTTCCTGATTCCTCTACCATTAGAAAAAATACACTGTGCTCCCATCCTATCTATTCCTCTCATGATTTTAAACAGAGATACAAATTTTACAGATGGTATAGGATAGATTTACCACAGTGGTTGAAAGGATAACTTGCAACCTCTTTAGCCGCAGGCGAGGCCTTGGAGAGACATTTTCTTGCTTTTAGGGCTAAACTGCAGGTGGCAGCGGAACTGGTCAGTTTGGAGACTGAAAAATTTATCCAAACAAGCTAACCATCCTGTTCTCTGTATCGGAGCAAAAATCTGCAGATGCCTGGAATCCACAACAAGGAATGCTGAAAGAGGGGAACAAACCAGGTAGCCTCGGGGAGGGGGGGGGGGGGGGCGGGGGGGAGAAGAGAAGAGTTAACGTCCCTAGCTGTGCCACTGTCAAAAACCTGTCAACGATAGTAGGGTCTTGACCCAAAACGTAACCCATTCCTTCTCTTCGGAGATGCTGCCTGTCCCGCTGAATTACTCCAGCTTTGTGTGTCTATCTATAGTAAAAGGCAAACCGTGGTTGAAGAAGGAAGCCATGTTAAGGCACCAGTGTGTAAAGTATTTTTTTCATCAGAGCACATTAAACAGGGACAGAGAAAGTGGGAGAATGGAACCAAATCCTTACAGAAGCAGTGTGGGTTGAAGTGCACACCTGTAAATCTCTGTGTAGGTCACTCATTTGTTTTTTTCTGTTTGTTCAGCAGGAAACTACGCATTATCGTTCCTTGGATGTGGGTTCACAGTGGTTGGAATCTATCTCCTGGTCACATTTGGACCAAATGCTCACGAGAAGCTTTCGGGAAGGAATCTTATTTCACACTTAATGGGCTGGCCCTTTCTACTGTATATGGTAAGGACCAGGCTTGTCAGGGGTGAGAGCAAGCTGCAGGTGAGAAAGAGAGCGAGGGAGGCAAGGAGGAGTGGGAAGGAGAGATTTGAGGAAGGAAGAGAGATGTAGGAAGAGGGAGCCTATAAAAAGGAGATGATTTGGATGCAGATTAAGTACATTTTTACAACGAGGAAAATGATGGGCACCAAAGTCAGAACTCTACAAGTAATAAAAGGCACTGGGAGGAGGATGAAGCAGGAAAATGTGAGTGTGTAACAGATGTTATATTATTCGCAAGTGAGAATTAGACTGAGTATAAGAAGTTTGGAAAGGTACTGAATGAAGTAAGTGTGAAAAGGAGAATGAGAACATAAAAGAGAATTTAGGAATTTTCTATAATCATTTAAATAGTACACCAAACAGCCACATCAGTTGTAAACAAATATTAAGAGAAGCTTGGAAATGAATAGACATCAAAAACTGAACAGAGAAACTGTGTGTATATGTACGCAAAGGCTAGTAGGATAGATAGTGAAAATGGTTAAAAAATGACATAAAAACATAGAATTCGATGGAATCTTATTAAGCGTTCTTATTATGAACTGGCTTGCTCACAGTTCTCATCACTGCATTTTGGGAAAGAAATTGGGTTTAGGTTTATTATTATCACTTGTACTGAGGTACAGTGGAAAGCTTACTTTCAGATGTTACCCAAACAGATCAGATGTACCATACATAAGTACAATCAAGTCAAACTTAAGTACAATAGAGAGAGAGCAAAGGGGAAGATGCAAAGTGCAGAATATGTTTCTCAGCATTGTAGGGTACTAGTTTCATATAGAGTCCAATGTCCACAGTGTGGTAGTGGTGAATCATACTGAACCCTAGCCAATGGAAACCGGATGACAGAGGGGAAGAAGCTATTCCTGAATCTGGTGATTTTAACCGGTGATAAAAAAAATTGGAGATGAGGAACTTCAGTTAAGTGGATAGAGCGAAGAAATTGATGTTCTTAAAGATTTTACAGAAAGTTAGCACAATCTTCTAGGAGGTGAGAGACGAGTGAGATCACATTAGGAGGGAATGAGAGTATCTGTGTAGATTGGCATGGGCAAGGTGTCAAAGTTTGTTTCTTAAAAGCCGATAGCAACAAAAACTGTTAAAGGTAGACCATGGCAATCTTTAATTGATTCGTCAGACGGGAGTGGTGATCTACAATGAGCACAAATGTTGCTCAGTGCTTCTCGGGCTCCCACTCACAGAACAACGAAGAGTTAGCACAATTATACATTTTTCTTATCAGTAAAACACTCCTGCCAAGTGATATGGCATGACTGAAAGATTCTGCAGCCTTTCAGAAGATAGGAAGGCTGGGTCCAAATCAAGCTCATCCAATAACAAGTTATTACTTATCTCTTGAGCATCAGCTATTTTTTTTCAATGGTGGCTTTTTTTATGGCCTTGAATAGAAGCACATGTTATTACTGCAGGCTGCCATCTTAATGTCTTTATTGAAAAGACAACCTGTCCTCCATATTGTGTTCCATATAATTTACAATGTCATTCAGATTTGGCACCGAACCATTCTTTTGTTCTGCCAGACCATGCTTTTGTAGAAGAACGACTCCATTTTAGATTTGACTATTAGATTTGACTATTAGCTTTCAAAGAGTGTTGGAAGGGGACATGGAATGCATGAGAGCATGGACCTGTATTACTGGTGTCATGGGAGTAGAAGGTGTATTGTGATAATAGTTGTTGAATTGTCAAAATGAGTGATTCTGATTGGCTTCTTAATGCTTTGCAGCTGGTGTTGATTATCCTCTTCTGCCTTCTCCTGTATTTCTACAAAATACGAAAGATGACCTATCTTGTTGTAATTCTGCTGCTGGAAGCCTTGTTAGGTGAGTGCTGACACCCCCCCCCCTGCAACTCAGTGCAAATAAGGGAGTTCTGGCCTCCCGCCATTACAGTACACAATAAAGCAGAGGTTGTATTTAGTGGTTTAAACTGATTATTTCATAGCCTCTTCACTATGACTGTTCCTTAGACCCTCTCTGTGTTTGTGTTGGTGTTGTGTGAGCATTTCTTGTCCCCTCAGTATCCATCTGAGAGTCAGCCTGATGGTCACCATGCCCCTCAGTATACCAGCATCCTTAGCTGATGTTCCCTCTGCCCCTCAGTATCTATCCCAGCATCCTTAGCCTGATGGTCAGCCTGCCACTCAGTATCTATCCCAGTGGCTGTAGCTGTACATTGCGAGTGTAGCTGAGTGTACAGATTGACAGGCTGTAATGATTGGGACGTTTAGGCATCAATGCTGGGGTCACAGCTGTCTGCAATATGTATTAATGATTTGCAAGTTGAAAGTGTATAAACCTTTGATCAGCAGATGATATAAAAGTAGGTGGGAAGGCAAGCTGTGAGGTGGGTATGAATGGATTAAGCGCCTAAATGTTATGCACTGGAGTCAGGGTGCACACCTGCGTTGCGGAAGAGTACGTTTAATGGCACTGGAGACACAGGATGGAATCAAATGATTCCTTGATAGTTTAAACTTCCTGAACTTTTTTGTGAATGCACCATCTAGGTGAGCGAGTGTTCATCACATTGGTGACTTGAGTTCTGTAGATAGACTCACAGTGCTGGAGTAACTCAGTGGGTCAGACAGCATCCCTGGTGAAAGGACGGGTGACGTTTCTAGTTGGAACCCTGCTTCAGACGGTAAATAGTTCTATATATAGTGGAAACCATAGTAAAGCCATTTAGCACATTTGTCCGGCCTTTAATTAGCCCTGTTATTGTTCGGTCTGTATGGTGCTAATGCTGTTAATGTTCTTGCTATTTAGCTGTGGATTCACTTTTTATTCAGTGGAACTAATTGTGTATCTGTGCACAATTAATACTCAGTTAATAGTTATTTGTCCCTTTAGGCTCCGTGACGATTGTATCAGCCAAGGGTGTGTCGGGAATGATCGTTCTGTCGATCCAGGGAAATCTACAGCTGGCCTATCCTATATTCTATGTTTTGTTTGTAGTTATGGTTTCTACTGCAGTGTTTCAAGCAATGTGAGTAAATATTCTCTAAATTTAAACATGCATTTCTTCCACTTCCTGACGAGATTGATTTCTCACTAGAGTTGGAGTCTCCGTGTGCTGAATGTCACACCCAGCTACTTGACTGGACTTCTGGCCGAGACTTGCTCAGCCACAACATTTCAAGCATATTTTGCAGAGAAACGGGCTCTTCGGCCCACCGGGTCCGTGCCGACCAGCGATCCCCGGCTATTAAAACTATCCTACACACACTAGGGACAATTTTTACATTTACCAAGCCAATTTACCGACAATCCTGTACGTCTTTGGAGTGTGCGAGGAAACCGAAGATCTCGGAGAAAACCCACGGAGGTCACGGGGAAAACATACAAACTCCTTACAGACAGCACCCATAGTCGGGATCGAACCCGGGTCCCCGTCGCTGTAAGGCAGCAACTCTACTGCTGTGCCACCGTGCTTTGATGTAAATAACCCAATGTCCTCCTAAAATCGTTTGTCTCATTTTTCACCTCTAGCCTTTGTCACTTACTCCCGCACCCCTCCCCCCCCCCCCCCCCCCCCTCACCTGTACCCATGCTTCACTTAAGATAGACACAAAAAGCTTGGCAAACTCAGCGGGTCAAGCAGCTTCTTTGGCGAAAAGGAATATGTGGAGTTTCGGATCGAGACTCTTCTTCACCATCACCAAGTAACTCGTTGAGTTACTCCAGCTTTTTGTGTCGATCTTCGGTTTAAACCAGCAACTGCAGTTCCTTCTTACCCATGTATCACTTGTGAGGCTTTGTCCCTATCTGTTTTTAAATCAATTCCACTCTCAGTAAGTTACTCTAGATGTAACCAGGACATACTGTACGATGCTGACAGCCAGACAGAATCCAAGGCAGAAAGAGACTCCTAAAAATCTATAATTCATTGATTCATAAACCTCATATATCCTACTCATAGCTCCCTAGTTAAAATGATACTTACAGAGAATAAATACATAGATCATGCAATAAAACTTCACCCTTTCTTTTTCACCTGTGAAATTAAAAACAAAAATATTTGGTCATGGGACAGAGATGTCACTGACAAACCAGTATTTATTATCAATCCTTAATGGCCCCTGAACCAAGAAGGCAGCTGAGAGGTAACCACAAATATTTATCCAAGCCTCTCAAGACCTTTCCCAGCAATCTGTGTTCAGACATTTCAAATTCATACATTTAAATTCTGATCTTCAGAGTGAATTGTGTGAGCACCATTAGGCCGAGACTGGAATTCTTTGAAGCTGAGTTGCTCTGCAGAATGTTTATATTTGTTGTCGATATTACTGGATTTTTAGACATTAAAGGATTTAGTGTAAGAGGATCTAGGAAACATTGTAAATGGGGGGCAAAGGATCAGCCATAATCTAAATGAATGGCAGAGCTGTTGAATGACTCATGAACTTTTCTTGCTTCTGTTTTTTTTAATGTTCTTATTTAGCTCTTCTTTGATTAATGGAAAATTTGAATTGACAAAACCTTTATTGTTCCAATAACAATTGTCTTCTTCCCTGGTCACTCCTAACTCACCACCAGAATCATTATTGTACATCTCTTACACACACCATCAATGAGAAAAGTGAGCACTCTGGAAGAACGATGATCTAGGTTTAGTTTTACCTCTTTACCAATGTCCCTCCAGTTGACACAATATAATTACATTTGCTTTCTTCAACAAATTTATACTGCAATTCAATATAACGGGTGGCATGGTGGTGCAACGGTGGAGTCGCTGCCTCACAGCACCAGACACCTGGGTTCGAACCTGAGTACGGGTACTGTCTATACGGAGTTTGTATGCGCTTGTATGTGTGGGGATCGCTGGTCGATGTGGACTCGGTGGGCCGAAGGGCCTGTTTCTGCATTGTATTTCTAAACTAAACTAAACAGTTCCATTAATAACATAGTTGGGTCTAACAGTGGATGAGTGCCTTTATCACACTGGGACAGTGTTTTCTCATCTCCATCGCCATTTGCCTTGCTCCCTGGAAGTTTGTGGTATTTCTATATTCATTTAATGTCTTCCTCTATATCCCTTCACACTTTGGTCATTGTATCAGCCACCGTTCTGGAATTTGCCCTGCACACTGTATCATCTGCAGAGTCGATGGTCAGACATGTCAGCTCATTAGACTTGAACTTGCAGGCTGCCGTTCCAATGAATGGGCCACATAGATAGAAGCACAACAATCAGCACAGCAGTCAAGTCTTTTAGTCCATTGCTCTGCCATTTTATATGATCGTGGCTGATCATCCAAATGCAAAACTCTGTTTCTGTATGTTTTGCTATATCCCTGATGTCCCTAACTATTAATGTTACACCCAAAGTGTTTAATGATTGGGTCGGAACCGCTCGCTGTGGTGGATAATTCAACAGGTTGAAAATTTCTCCTCATCTCAGTCCCCTGGTTCTGCACTTCCCCAACATTGAGAACACCTTTCTATTTCCCTCTGCCTGCTGTCTTACACAACTTTTAACCCTGTGCTGCCACGGATCCTGCTGGCTTTTCCTTTCTCCACCAGTCTGCTATACGAGTCTTTCACAAATACTTTGCTGAAATCCAGGAACAACTCCAAAAAAAGCACTGTGCCTTCACTGCGGGACAGGACGGGGTCAAACACTGTCCTCTCACTGAGGGACAGGATGGTGGTGTGGATCAGACCGTCCTTTCTCTGTGAGACAGCGATCATTACACTGTGGTTTGGGGAGAGGACGGGGGTCAGACACTGTCCTCTCAGTGGGGATCAGACCACACCTTCATGTTATAACACTGTGGTTCGGTGGGGGGGGGGGGGGGGGGGGGTCAGACATTGTCCTTTCAATGTGGGACAGGGACATGTTTTCAGTATTTTTATACTTTTGCATTGCAGCAACACAGCCCTTTCAGACTCTGGCACACTGGGTGAACCTTGGTCAACGTAGAGACTGGGACTGTGACACAATGACCTTTTATACTGTGGGGCAGTGAGACATTGTCCTGCCACTGTCCTTTCATTCAATGACATTAACACTACTTTGCTACACGGGATACTAAGCCAAACGCGGCTCTTTCAGTCACTGGGACAGTTCTTTCACATGGACAGTGAGCCAGAGTCTGCCGTTTTACAGTTTGGAACAGATTATTACTTGGTCTGCAGTATGGTGTGGGAGGCACTGGGGTTTTAGTGTGAGCACACAATGTTCTTGGCGAGGGCGCTGTGTTCCAGGGCTTGAGACTGAAGCTGTTCCTTGTTATACTGAAGGTTTCTGCGTGAGGTTTCCGAGCTGTATGATCCATCCCAGATTGCGAGCATCAGCTATATATTTTCCACAATCATTGCTGTCATTGCTGGTGAGTATCCATCCATTCAGTGGGTATCTTGTGTGGCAAATTAACAGCGTCCAGGAGAGTTTAAGTGGCTATAATAGATAAAGGCGCCAGAATGGGTAATTAGAAGCCTGCAAATGGGGTGGGAGTTATAGCAAGTAGTTGGTAACCTGCAGGCGTGTAACGGCCCCCTTGGGTTAGTGTGGCGTCTCCATTAGGTCATAAGTCATAGGAGCAGAATTAGGCCAATCAGCCCATCAAATCTACTCCGGCATTCAATCATGGCTGATCTATCTTTCCCTGTTAACCCCATTCTCCTGCCTTCTCCCCGTAACCACTGCCTCCAAGTGCATTTCCAGTCCCTGGGGATAAAAAAGAGCTTGTGAATGGTGTTACAGCCTCCAGGGAGGGGGGATTCCGATTAGTCAAGGTCGGAGGGGTGATGGTGAAGCCAACAAAGCCGACCCATCCTGACAGACTTGTTTTGCTTTCCAGGGGCCACCTTTTATTTAGAGTTCAATGGCGCTGATGCTCTCCACATCTGCATGTTCGTCTTCGGGTAGGTCGATGCTGGAAATACACTCTCTGTGCAGCAGTTGAATTAACCTGTGCTTTGGCCACAGCACCACAAACACTTGTGGATTCCCAGTTCTAACTTCGGACGAATAGTAATCTGTTCTTTGTATGTTTATTTTTGGCCACTTTTTCCCTTCTCCCAGCTACATTTACCTTTTTTTAAATTTAGAGATACAGCACGGTAACAGGCCCTTCGGCCCACCGAGTCTGCAGCAACCAGCGATCCCCGCACACTAACACTATCCTACACACACATGGGACAATTTACATTTATACCAAGCCAATTAACTTACAAACCTGTACGTCTTTTGAGTGTGGGAGGCAACCGTAAATCTCGGAGAAAGCCCACGCAGAACGTATAAACCCGTAGTCAGGATCCAACCTGTGTCTCTGGTGCTGTAAGGCAGTAGCTCTATCACTATGCCATCGTACCGCCCTCCAAAATACATGATCATCTTGAAAATTGATTGATTGAAAGATAGTTGGAACAGTACATGAGTTAGAAAACCATAGAACAGTACAGTACAGGAACAGGCCATTTGGCACACGATGTCTTTACCGACAACGATGCATCCTGCACGTATCCATATCCTTCCCTCCCCTGCCTGCTCCTGTAACCGTGGCTTATTTGCATCCCGGGCCGTTCAAGGCATTCTTGAAACGTGTAGCCACACGAAATTTGGTTAATAAAATGACTGAGCTGCAGAAAGACAAGTTGTCACTTAAGATAACAGCAATAACCAAGCCTGACTCAATGAAGGGGAGGATTGAAAACATGTTTCCAGCCTCAAGGTAATGATGAAAATAAGGGGATGGTAGTATTGAACATTAAAACTAGCGCCAGAGAGATGAGAACCTGGGGACGGAATCATTTTATTAACAAATGAATCTGAGTTAACTATGAATCAATTTTACTGTCAATAATAGAATTTCAATATTTTTTAATGGTTCTACTGAAATGCTGTGCCTTTATATAATCCCTTATGATGTAATTTAAAGTTCTCATTTGGGTTCCTTCTGCTCATGCCTAATTTCCTTCACTAAGTGGTCTGTTATCAAACAGGTTCGTTACGCACATGAACTTACAGACTGAGAATAGTTTAGTATGGATGAGGCCTGAGCTGCCACGGGTAGGCTGGTCCAGATCCCATCGCTCCTTGCAGGCACCAACTGCATCTGGTAGTAACTGAACCAGCTGCAACATAACCAGATCAGACATGGCGTATAACTCATTGCCTGTAGGAAGAGTGGATAGGAAATAATTGGTTGTTTCAAATATGGGAAAACTGACACAGTATTACGGGGAAAGATCAAGGGAAATGAACCATTAAGTTGCTGCTCAAGACATTGGCAAGTATGATGGTTTGATTCTGATTGTTTTATTTCCTTAGCTCCTGTATCGCCTTTCTAGGAGTATTACTGATCACACAGAGCAAGAAGAGGACCTTTGACCCGTACATCACCATGGATGTGCTTCCAGGTCAGTAACGAGTAATGGCAGAGCCAGGGATCTACAAGGAACAAGGAGAGGGAGTAATGGGGGAGTGGTGGAAAGAGCAAAGGGCGAAGCCTAGGGAGCAGGAAAAGCAAGGTCAAAGGTGAGGAAGGGAAGGGGGAGTGTGAGGAATGAATATGGAAGGAGTGATGAAGCGAGGAGTGAAAGAGGATTGAAGAGTGTGAAGGGGTGACGGGAGAGGGAAGGAGTGAAGGGACAAGAGACTGAAGGGGGAGAGTGAAGGAGAGGCTGAAGGATTGGGGAGGCAGGAGTGAAGGGAAAGTGAAGGAGTGAAGAGGCAAGGAAGTAAAGAGGGAGGGTGAACGAATGGAGGGGAGAGTGAAGGAGCATGAAGGAAAGAAG
This sequence comes from Raja brachyura, assembly GCA_963514005.1. Next base: position 11,207,385 of record OY740809.1, on the reverse strand, counting down.
GGAATGGCAAGGAGCAAAGGAGGGTGGCAATGGAGTGAAGGTGGAAGTACAGGGAGCAGAGGGGAAAAACATGGAGCAAAGAGTAAAGGGGTGAGCTCCGGTTTGAAGGAAGTAATAAAGGATTTAAGGTTTGAGAAAGCAAGGATGGAGGACAAGGAAATGCAGCAAGTGGGGTGGAGGTGCAAGGAAGGAGTAAATGGGAAGGGTTGTGTTCAGAGGAGATGAGTGACAGGTGGAGTGCGAGGAAGCAACAGTGGAGCCGGGGATAGAGGGTGCACACCCCTGCGGTGGAGACGAGGGAGAATACAAAGGGCAGGAGGGAGTTGTAAGGCAGCAAAGTGGACGCTGGGGAGGAAGGTAAGAGCACATGGGAGCGGGCAAACGAGCAATGAGGGCAAGAGTAGAGGGGAGGGACAGCAAAGCCATGTAGCGGACAGGAGTGGGAGGTGATGAAGGGCGAGAGGAGGGAGTGCAGAGAGAGTGCGGAGAATCATATGTATGAACATATGAATCAGGACTAGGAATAGGCACATGGGCTTCGAGCCGTGGCTCAAACCTTTAATAAGATCATAAATGAAGTGATTACAAATTAAATTTCCCATTCCTGTCTGCCTGTGGTCAGTCTTTTTCCCCAGGAAAGGGGAATCTAAAATGACTGTCACAAAAAAAGCACTGAGCAACGCCTGATACAATTGGAGCATTGAATTCCCCTCACATTAAATTCCCCTCACATTAAATGATATTATTCTCCTACCTTTCTCAGTTACTAACCGACATACTAGACTTTTGCTAGTCATGAACCAGATCCCGCTGCAATCATTATTCAGATTCTATCTTTTTCCAAGTTTTAATTTCCCCCACCTTAACCTATGTGACACCTTAAAATGTCTTTTGCAAATTCAAATTAAGAATGAACAGTGTTTAATTGTCATTTGTACCGACAACTGAACAACAGAATTCTTGCTTGCAGCAGCAAAACAGGCCCGTGAACACAATACACGCAGATAAAATGAATAAATTAATAACATAGCTGTAATATCTACACGGTGAAACCAAAATGTAAAAAAATGACCGTTATTATAATCTGACAATGTGCACTTTAACCACATGTGATTTTTTTCTATTACAAATCTCAAATTGTGGAGTACAGAGGCAAATAAATAAACGATGGGTCTTTGTCCCAAACATTATGGAGGGCACTGCATCTGAGAGTTCCTTAGTGCCCGGTCATTTCACTGACATTACCACGTGTATTTATTTAAAGCTGGTTTTGCTTGGCACCTGATCCTTAGTACAGAAACCTTCCTCTCAGTCTGTCCAACCGCTGTGCGTCAGAGTTTACTCTTGTGGTAAGTCTCTTCTCGCCCACACAGTCGTTGGATCCACCAATTCTGTACCAGCTCTTCATGGAGTAATCCAGTCACTCGTGTTTTTACTTCACCACTTCTCCAGGACCCTTATAAAAGCCCTGATTGACTGCGTTACCACAGGCACTGTGTTCAGAACTACCCTCTGAGAAAAAAACCTTCTTCTCACAAACCTCCTTACACCTCCTCCTGGTCTGCCACTTTAAATGTGACCTTCCTGGTCGTCCGACACTAATAATATTCTTTTCCCATGTGTATTTCATTTCCCATTAAATACCACTCATCTCAACTATCCCTTGCCCTTTCAATGGCATAGATCCTGGCCTCGGGGGTTGTCTCTGTAGAGTTTACACGTTCTCCCTCTGTGTGGGGTTCCTCCCACATTCCTAAGACTTGCGGGGTTGTAGGTTAATTAGCCTCTGAAAATTGCCCCAGTGGATGAGGACGTGGGTTAACATACAGCTAGTGTGTATGAGTGATCTACATTTGGTGTGGACTCAATAGGACAAAGGGCCTGTTTCCATGCTGTATCTCCAAACTAAACATCATGTTTCTTGAGGTATTCCTCAATCTTCTCATCTCCAAAGAAGACATTCAGTGTCTCCTGATAATTAGGGCTTGTTTTTAGTTTTGGTTCAGTTCAGGGAAACTTTTCATTTTTCGATAGGTGTTTGGCAAAATCAGTGTTACTCAAGATCAGTTACATTGTGCAGTTACTAAAAATTATTTAATTGGAAATGTATCAAGTTTTACTCTATAAAGCCCACGGAAGCTGAAATTGGAAGTAATAGCAATTACAGAATTAAAACAGACGGATTTCGATAGAACAAACCACGTTCCACGTTTAATCTTTCTGACTGGCAGACAGAGAGACCAGATGGTGGAAAAATATTTACCTCTGGCAGGTCATGGATGATTTTGCAAGAAAAACTCAGACCATTCTGATGGTATTCTGTACAGCCCTCCCTCCGATCTCCTCCACTGCTGACGTTCACGAGTTGTTTTTTTTTCCAGGGCTCGGGAGCATATTTGCTAAGAGCCCAGTGCAGCCTGATCTGAGTGGCTCCTTCTCCTACGGCACCCTGGACCACAATGCCCACCCAGATGTGCTGCTTGACCCTCAGCACGAGCCCAATTCTTCTCGCCCCGTGATAACATCCAAGCAAGACTGAGCTGTGAAGCCCACAGGGCAGGTGAACAAGGCCCACCCACGCCAGTACTGAGCTCTGCGGAAGCTGCTCTCAACGGCCCTCCTCGAGCTTGCCATCCTGCGACTGAGGCAACAGTGTGAATGGCTAAGAGAACCATCGCCATCCCACAAGCTCCTGGTCATTGCTCCTTACTTACTGCTCCGAGACCAGATGGAGCAACCAAACAACCATTGAAGCCGCGTTAGATGGGGAGCCCCCTGCCCCATCCCTTGTTGCACTCTTGATCCACACGTTCACTTGGATACCTCATCTACAGCCAAGCTCCTTGCGTTTAGTAGTCATAGGCTCCCAGCTGCAATCTCTTATTTAAAGACACTTTGTATTTGCTGTACAGTAAAACTCCAATAATCTTGCACACTTGCAACGGTGGTATCACTATTTTAGATATTGCACTATTATAATGAATTTCCCAGTGTACCAGTTCAGTCTGAAGGAAGCACAGTAACAGAGTCCTGCCTGCTTGAAAGAGAGCAGGGGGATCATGGGCCTGGCAGTTCCGAAGGTGGCAACGCTCGGGGTTCCCGTGAGTGGAAGGGGCCGTGGATTATTAGAAGGGTGGGCTCCAGGGCTCCTGTGAATGGAAAGGAGAGCGGAACCGGTGCCTGGTGCATCGGAGGGAGCTCGGGAACAGGGATCCCGGCGATCGAAGGGGTGGGCCAGACATTAGTTGGTGAGCTACATGCTGGGCCACAGAGATTTCTGAACGTTCGATTAGCAGATTATCAGAGTTTTACTTTTTGTTGAGTTCCACTGTTTAAAATGTCTGTTTTATCTCTATTTAAAGAAACTCTTGTTTGTTATTTTCTGCTGGACAGTTAAATGCCTCCTCTATACTGTTAAAGAAAGGAGACACAATAAATGGTCAATAAAGAAATGATCAATCATTTATATTGCCTTTTGTGGTCTTATTGCCAATCAAGTACTTTTGAAATGCAAACATGATCTAATCTTGGATTATTGGAACCTTGGAAATATTCTATGCTGCCTCTTACGCCAATGGTGGCGGGATTGAATGTTCAGGGTGACAATGCGGTGCAATGCCAATAAGGTGGGCTCCTTTATCCCAATGCTGATGGGCTTCTTGGATTGTTGGAGCTGCATTCACTCAGGCAGGAGATGAATGTTCTACCACTCCTTATTTACGACTGGTGGAAGGCTTAGCATATCAAAAATCACTTGTATCAGAATCTGAAAAGAGAGAGAGTTAACAAAGTTCAAGTCCGAGACCCTCCATCAGTTCAGGGAAAGAGAGAAAAGTATGTTAATTGCATTGAAGGTGGGGAGGGGAAGGGGGAAGAAAACGTCTGTGACACGGTGAAGCTATGGTTGAATGGGAAATGTTGCAGAGGACCTCCAGTAAATGCAGGGAGTTGAGGGTGATAATGCACAGTACACAGTATGTACAGGGTTGAGGAACATAGTTCTCTTTCCACAGATGTTGTCTGACCTGCCACAAATTCAAAGCATTTTCTGTTTATTTCAGATTTTTGCTATCTTATTTTTGATTTTCTGTAACAGCATTTATGAGGCTGCGTCTGTTTGCTTTTGCTCACCAGTGGATAGAAAATTGGTCGGCAGACAGCAAGCAAAGAGTAGGAGTGAACGGGTCCTTTTCAGAATGGCAGGCAGTGGCGAGTGGAGTGCCGCAAGGCTCGGTGTTGGGGCCACAACTGTTTACCATATATATTAATGATTTGGAAGAGAATTAAGAGCAACACTAGCAAGTTTGCGGATGACACAATGCAGGGTGGCAGTGTGAACTGTGAAGAGGATGTTAGGAGGTTGCAGGGTGACCTGGACAGGTTGAGTGAGTGGGCAGATGCGTGGCAGATGCAGTATAATATAGATAAATGTGAGGTTATCCACTTCGGTGGCAAAAAAAAGGAGGCAGATTATTATCTCAATGGGGTTAGGTTAGGTAAGGGGGAGGTACAGCGAGACCTGGGTGTCCTTGTACACCGGTCACTGAAAGTTGGCGTGCAGGTACAGCAGGCAGTGAAGAAAGCTAATGGAATGTTGGCCTTCATAACAAGAGGATTTCAGTAAAGAGGTTCTTCTGCAGTTATATAGGGCTCTGGTAAGACCACATCTGGAGTATTGTGTACAGTTTTGGTCTCCTCATTTGAGGAAGGACATCCTTGTGATTGAGGCAGTGCAGCATAGATTTACAAGATTGATCCCTGGGATGGGCGGAACTCATATGAGGAAAGATTGAAAAGACTAGGCTTGTATTCACTGGAGTTTAGAAGGATGAGGGGGAATCTTATAGAAACATATAAAATTATAAAAGGACTAGACAAGTTAGATGCAGGAAAAATGTTCCCAATGTTGGGCGAGTCCAGAACCAGGGGCCACAGTCTTAGAATAAAAGGGAGGACATTTAAGACTGAGGTGAGAAAAAACGTTTTCACCCAGAGAGTTGTGAATTTGTGGAATTCCCTGCCACAGAGGGCAGTAGAGGCCAAATCACTGGATGGATTTAAGAGAGAGTTAGATAGAGCTCTAGGGGCTAGTGGAGTCAAGGGGTAGGGGGAGAAGGCAGGCACGGGTTATTGATTGGGGACGATCAGCCATGATCGCAATGAATGGCTGTGCTGGCTCGTCGGGCCGAATGGCCTCCTCCGGCACCTATTTTCTATGTTTCTATGTCAGCAACAGTAAGACCATTAAATCAGGTGGGGAGGTGGCTGGACTCTTGTTCCAGTGGCAATTGCCTTTCTGAATTGGTGGATGCCACGTCAGCTCACTGTGCCAGTACTGCTGCATGAATGGATGCTTTATTTTCTGAGGATGATTATTCAAACGACCGGTGTAAAACAACGAGGCAAAAACTATCCAGATGTTTCATGCAGTAGCACAGAATGAAATATTCACAGAGAACATTGTTTAGAATTGTGGACTCAAGGGTGCAAGAATCATTGCTTTGAATAAACCAGAATGAGATTTGCCACGAGGCAGAATGCACAGTTCACATACTCGAAGTTAAAGCCATCGTTGACTTAGCAGAACAGGATGTGAGTGCAGTGGGTCAATTTAAAGAAATGTCCTGGGGTCATAGCAACACACCACAAGCTCAGGCTAATAAAACTCAACGTGAATTGTAGGAGGAACTATTAGATCTACAGGAGAGAATTATATCACACTTTTGCTAAAAAAAAATGCAACATGTGGAAAGAGACTCATTTTACAAAAACATGCCATGGGGAAGAAACATCTGGACATACCGTAAACCAAAAGCCATGGACAGTTAAACAGTGTTCAGGACCGGCATGTTCCTGCAAGGAGGAGAGAAAAGGACGGCAATGTAAGAGAACCAAGGATGATCAAAGAGTTTGTCAAAAAAGAAAGTGTATGCAAGGTTTAGAAAGATGAATTTAGAAATCATTGAGGAATATAAAGTAAGCAGGAAATAACACGCCGGCAATTAGAAGACTCAGAAGGGCAATGAAATGTTATTGCCAAATCGGATTTATGAAAACCCAAGTCTTTTAAATGTACAAAAGTGCATGACCAGAGAGAAGGTTGGACCGCTCAAGAACAAACAATAGAATTTATGATTGGAGTCAGAAATGTAAGTCAGTTAATTAGCAGAAGACACCATAATTGTGAGCAGCAAGATATTGATCAGCTGCAGAAAAGCATGGAGAAATGGCAAATGGAGTTTAATGCAAGCAACTGTGAGGTGTTCCATTTTGGGAGGTTGAAAGTAAAGGGAAGGTATACAGTTAATTAACAGCACTGATGTCCAGAGGGATCTGCCGGTTTTACCTGTAATACTTGAGACACCTGTAGTCAGTTTTCAAGCTGGCTGCTCAGATCTTTTGGTCCTTTTAAATAATGGCATTAGCACAACTGGCGTGATGTGCTCTCCCAGTTGTACAGAGACTTTGCCACGATAGCAGTAAGTTGTAGTTTTGAGCTTATTTTATGCCAGGAATGTTGGAACAAGTGTCACATGATTGGCAACACCATATGATGCATAACTGATGCTGGGAAAATATCGGATCTGCTTGTGTGCACTGTAACCGTGAGTGTCAAGTCCAATTTCACAGTGGCTTTGATTTCACCTGGAAATTAATTTTGATACAAGCTACCCCAGAGAATTACGATTTTTAGTCAACTATGTCTGCTGCATTATTCTTCTAA